>MU551562.1:373531-854365 GCA_024362625.1 Silurus asotus | reverse complement strand
TGTTGTTCACTCTTCTGCATATAACAGCACCAAAATAATAATGTAATTTGAGACATAATGGCACAAGATCAACACAGAGGCGCAGGGGTGCGTTTGAATCAAATGAGTCTGAAACCAGACCAGCACTGCGGGGACGCCGAGAACAATCATACTCAAATTCGAACTGCAGCAAACTTGCTCAGTGGGAAATCTTCCATTAGGCTTCATTTATAGATCTCAGAATCTCAAATCATCAGTGTGATGTGACCAAGTGCTTGCAATGGAAAACAAATAATAGACTAATTGTAAACTCCACAGTGTAATAGTGCAAATAAAATTCCAGTAATAATTGATTTTAAGATTTTGAGCTAACACGTTCGCTCTTAGGTATGATCCACAGATAGTTTGCAGCAAACACTCCTCGAAGGACGATGTATTATGGTAGCCATTTGCCAACGCTTGAATTATTTATTTGTATTTGTTCAATTCAATTACATTCATTAATAGTTACTCTATAGTAATAGTTTCTCTCAATTCTCCCAAATCCTCAATCCTGAATATTTTCCAAGACGGAAAATTCAGGAAAATATCACCAATTACTCACGCTATTTAAACACCTTTATATGAAGGATACACCGTACAAGTCCTGTTGTGCCATGCGTTACTATAGCAACAGTACCGAGAACCTCTGACATTTTTAAAACTGCTTTTTGAGCCTTTCTTTTTATCAAAATTTGTACACATTTGTAGTGCCAGAGAGAACCTTTTGGCACATTTGCTTTAATAAACCTTTTTTTTACTATTTGTTCTGTTCTAATCAGGATGATGAGCATAAAATGCGCCGACATGAAAACAATATCTGTGATTGGATAAGCTTGGCTTAGAGTCCATTAAGATAATTGCAAACCATTTCCTTATGTAACTATTGTGACAATGTATTCAGCTTCTTATTATGGCATCGTGTATTTTGTGTAAAAAAAAATAAAGATCGAAACGTTTAGGAACTTTAACGGCTCATAAAACATGAATGATAAGCGATGAATTAATAATAATTAATACTGCAGTGCTATAAACCCTGCTGAAAAAGCCCTGTTTCTATTGATAAAATGGAACCTCTATTGGTAAATGGTATATTGTATACAGTGTGGCTTGAATTTTATATTCTGTCATTTGTAATACTGTAATAATACCTATGGTCTCTACTAGTAATATTTTCTAGTGGATATCACAGACCAATAGAACACCTCTGGCCACCTTTAAGCCTCCAGATGCCATCTTTTCTTTGGTTTTAATGAGAATTTTTTTGTAGCTAATGAACGTGTAATGGTTTTAATGGATAATAGCTGATCGTGTTTAATGGCATTTGTATTTGAATTTTTAAAGCGGTTTTCTTTTTTTTTAGCAAAATATTCAAAGTAATGCCAAGTGCTGAAACTCCATTCAGTTCCATTTATTTCTCTCTTCATCCAATTGTATCTTATGACCGTCTGTATATCCGATCCGTCATCAGGAGAGATGTGGACCTGTGAAACGAGATGATTTGTCAATAATTGGATTGGACAGAGATCAGTCGTCTCACTAGGATAGCAAAGAGTGTCCGAAAAAAAAACCCACAGAGATTCCATATGGACAAATTGAATAAAAGAAAGATGATCAACACAGACATATTAGATAAAAGTAAAGGAGTGACTATTGAGAAATGGCACACACTCAATGGAATAAAAAACCTGGAGACCAGAAGCAATATGTGAAGAGGTTTCATATTTCGCTGAGCTCAAGTTCATGTTTGGCTACCTGCAAATACGTATCGCATGAAGAAAACTGACCGATAGAAGATCCACAAATTTGTAGACATGTACAACGTGTACAACTCTTCTGAAAAATACAAGATGGAGGATTATAGTGGTTTCGCAGCATCCTGTTTCATATACTGTAATACAGCTTTATAACAGCCTGGTTTGTGTTAAAGAATACTGGTGCACATGGTATATTTTAACACTGGCTTGTGATGGCATTCTGAGAGGTCCTAAAGCAATAACTTATACCATATCATCTCACCTTATGGTACAATCGGCGATGAAATCTCCAACTGTCAACTGGACGTGCTCCAACATTCATCTGAGTGAGAAACACGCACTGGCAGCGGGATTAGTTTGACCGAAAACCGAACCGTCTTCCTTTGGCAAGCCTTACACAGGCACCACAGGCCACGGATTTGATTTGACCTCAAACAAAACACGTGTTTTCAGCGTCCTCGTTCGATTTGCTGTAATGAAATAGCAGCCGAATGTTGCTATGTGAATGTTTTGAAACCCAGAACTTTCATCAAAGGTCTTTGTGTGTTGGACATTGCTTGAAATTCATACTCTACATACCCTACTTGCCTACCATTGACAAAAACACATTGATGGTGCCCTGTGGCGATTTGAAAATGAGTTTGGTAGACTGGAGGTGACTAGCAGGCTGAGATTCTACCACAAAACCATTAGCATATGTTGGATGGGTTAGATTAGTGTTAATGGCAAAAACAAATCATGTATATTAATGTACAGTATTATAAACTAGACAACTTATGCTTATTTCATACAGATGTGACAAGCAGGGTTGCCATGGTCATGGTTATTACCCCTATATAGGCCTATTTTTGGAACCAGGTTGTAGATGGAACCTTGTCCATCAGTCATGGGAACTAGCAATGATATAACCAAAAAAAAAGCCAAATGCATATTGCAATTGAGAAATGTGTACGCTTTAGATGCTAACTGTTAATTAACTGACAGTTCTTTGTGCTTGTTTTTGCTAGCAGTCTATTATTTTAGTCCCTCTTGCTTTCTTTTACCTCAGAAAAACTGGTTTGACACATGAACTCTGAGGGCAGAGTTCACCAAAAATGCATGGCAAGTAAAAAAATACAATGAAAACATGTCTTTTGTGTCCTTCCATGAACCGATTTTTCCTGCTTGTTTTGTCCGCTGCTTTTTCGTTTGTTGAAATAATTATACAGCAAGGAGGTGCAAACAAAACTGAATCTTGTGTGAGGAAACGTCTAGGTGAGAACATGTATGAACTAGGATAAGCATTGAGGAAGAATCGAAACAGAATTTCTGCCATTTCTACATCAGGGGTTTTATTTACTACCATAATAATAAGGTTTCCAGAGCACCCTCTTTAAATACTTGAAGTGAATTGCTTCACCTCCTCATATTCCGCATTCTACTTCTTCTTTTTTTAAATCTTACGTGCTTCCCTTCTTTACGCCGCTCTATGAACGTTAATGAGATGTGATTGGGTAACTCGACGTATTCCCAGCATGCTATTGCAATGCAATTTGAAATAACAATCAGTTGCGGAATGTATATTGAACCATGTTCATAACCATGCAACTGCAACAGTCCTGCAAAAGGAAGTGAAACCGTGCAAAAAAAAAAAGACTCTTTAGTCTCTCACACCTCTCACACCTCTCATACCTCTACCTCCTGTTTTCACATTTCTGATATCTCTTTCATCTCTACCCCGCCGATTTGCCCTTCATGTTCAACATGCCTCGCTCATCTCCTGAGCAGTGTCAGGCTTTGTTCATGAGAACCCACTTTCTACTTGTGTATATTTGTGCTCACTGCTGCAGTGTGTGACTTTTCTTGATACTCGTTTCTCTGAAAATGATGTGTGATTTAGTCATACTCGAACCCACGCTTGTCCTTCTATTCTTGTATCTTTTTCTGCAACAGTTGCTGTGCAACAGGGTGCAATTAGTATACTCAATTTTTCCATTTTTTACTTATTATTTGTTGAACTGTTTGTTGAATTCGGTTTCATTTGTGAAGCACTTTGGATAAAAGCACCTGTCAAATGAAAAAAAAATCCCTTTTAAAGCTGGATTTCAGCGAAAAAACTGAGGTAAAGCTTCTCCAACCAGAAAACGGTCTTTTGTCATTGGTCAGAATGTAGCGATTCATTTTCTAATTATAGCTGATAAGAGAAGTCACAATGTACGTACACAATACGTTATAGTTTTCATAGTAACACATAGATCAAGATGAATTGTTCGCTAAATGCAGAGGCGAATATAGTCTCGGTGCTTTATAACAGTCACATCCTATGCTGCGATATACATTTCTACAGAACATGATCATGCTTATTGGTCCAGCAATGGCTGCCAGATGGTGGTGGGATTTAAATTCTCGACCTTACAATCAGAAGTCCAACATCTTAACCACTGAGCTACCACTTTAATAGCTATTACTAGCTATCAATCATGACGTCATAAGTGGTAATGACGCAGAAATTCCCTTTGTTTGTGTTAAGCTGCTTAGAGACCTTGTCCGTTGTTAAAAGTGCGACACAAATAAATTGAACTGATTATTTTCTGACAACATGGCCCCATTAGTTTGGGGACTCATGTATAAACTAATAACCTTCTACCTACTTATCATGCATTATAAGATTTGCCCTTGTCTGTTTTTTTTTTGCTTAGCTTTTCATCATTGCTGTTTTGCCTGTTCACAATTCCCTCTCGATGCTATTCGCCTCTCGCTTTTCAAGAACATTTCTGCTTCCTCTCTGCGGCTCCGATGTCACATTACTTGCTTCTTATCTTTTCCCTGTCGAGAACGTCCTGTCTTCATAAAGGCGCTGTATATTTCCTGTCCAACCTCAGATAATCTTTGACGTAAATCAAAAAAACTAAACTCCCGCTAGATTGTGATTGTATGCAGAGCCGCGTAGCCCGGCCTCCACAGCTGGGGCTTTGCTAAATCAGCTTGTCCGTTTGAAGGATTTTTGGAAAGGAATGGGTTCATGCAGAAAACTCGCTCAGCATAGTCATGGACACAGGGGACATTGGCCGGTCATCATTTGTGTGTCATGCGCTGAAGGGCACTGTGGATATCGGAGCGGCGGGAACAGCTAATTATAGGTTATGTAATGGAAGGAGAGGGCGGGAGAGAGAGAGAGGAAGGCACAGAAACAGTGATAGATAGATAGACAGAGTGCATGGGGGGAAAAGATAGATAGACAGGTAGCGAGCGGGAAAAAAGGAGAAAGCACAAGGCAGAGCTGAGAAAACTAATGACAGGTGGCTAGGAGTCTTTTTATGGTTGTTTACGTAGTGTGTGTACGTGTGTGCGCGTGTGTACGTGCCCACACTTGAAAAAGCATGGCACTCAGGAAGTCGTGAGAATGAGTGTGTGTGTGTGTGTGTGTGTGTGTGTGTGTGTGTGTGTGTGTGAGGAGTGTGTGTGCTTGCAGGCACTGCCAAACCTCAAATCGGGAACCTTTCTACACATGAATTAAATATGAGCTGTGCAGACACACAACACTAGCTGAGAGAAAGAGAGAAAGTCAAAGTCAAACTAAGAATACAGACAAAGGGATGAGAGAAGAAGAGAGAGAGAGAGAGAGAGAGAGAGAGAGAGAGATTTTTTACCCTCTTTACCATATAAAAACATGTGGGGGTAAAAGGAATAACGAAAGACAAATAAATAACGAGAGAAAAACAGAGAATGATTTGCTCCACGTCTTTTCATTGCTTCACCTTGCACGCAAACACACACACACACACACACACACACACACACACACACACACACACACGGTAATTCTTAAAAACTGCTTAAAGAGGATTATCCCTGTCATTGTCCGCCTGTTCTTTAGCTGGCGCAACAAAGTCATTCACTCCCAAAAAAGGGAGCAGGGATACTACACCCCTCTCTCACAGAAACATGTCTGTGGACCATGAACACCTGTAGCTACTCCACTAAACAGGCAGATGTTTCTGTAACTATAATAAAACATAAATGGATTTATCATCCATTAAACGCTGGTTACTACACGCCCTAAAAAAAACTGACAAAGCTTGGCTGACCCGTCTTCGCATATTTGATGAGTTCATCTCAGAAGAAGCTGTGCTAGATCCATGAGGAATGTCTAATACAGGTGGGGACTGGCATCATCTGCAAGTTTCATCCCGTTTTTTTTTTTTTTTTTTGTCAGAAGATCAAAAAAATAAAATAAATAAATAACGCATTAAAGTAATAGGGCTTCCAAAAATTCCTTTTGCTCTTAAATGCCTACTCGACAGGATTACATGTTCAAGAACATACTCATGGAGATGTCATGGTGTTACAGGTCATTATTAAGCACCTAGAAGGCAAGATAAAGCCTGAGACGTTGGCTTACTTTTCTTGCAACACACCCTGCTTTTATTTTTTACTTGCCGTGCACTTTAGGTGAACTTTTACCTCAGAGTTCACGTGTCAGCACCAGTTTTTATGAGGTAAAAGAAAGCGAGAGGGACTGAAATAATGTACTGCTAGCAAAAACACAAAGAACTGTCGGTTAATTAAGAGTAAGTATCTACAGCAGTCCAAATCTAAACAGTGTATTATCATCAACAGCAGACCAGACTGGACAATTTCTGTAAACAGGGTTATGCCAGGTCACAGTTACATTTCCATTTTTTTATTTTTCTTATTTGTTGTTAAAACACAACCTTTTTATCCCTACATTAGCCTTTTGAATGAGCTGTAAACTACCGTATTTTCCGGACTACAAGCCGCTGCTTGTTTCCCACGCTTTGAACACAATGAAGCGGCTGATTTATGGATTTTTCCCGGGTTTTTCCCGGTTTCACAAGCTATATGCCACCAAAAAACTGAGCCCCGTAACATTCGACCAATGAAATTGCTGAACGGGTACAGGTGAACCAATGAAACTCTTTATATTAAATCGGGCACGCTCCCACTGAATCGGCCTGCACCACATCATAAATAAGGATGAGATTCCTCTGACGTTTGACCTGGCCCTCACTCGGACTGTCAACAGGAAATGCGAATCTTTCGTCACGCTGAAAACAACCGGGCATGAAAAAAACGCACTTCACCTGTGTTCTGAGCTGCACGGCATCGGGAGATTGTGGTGATTGATGGTGATTTTTAAACGCACGACGATGCCAAAAGAAAAACCAATGTGACCAATGACTTTCTTGGTAGGCTACTGTTTTGTTACAAGCCATATCTTAGTGGTGTTTTTGGGGTAGTTTTCATGTTGGAAAACTGCCCTTTGGCCCAGTTTCTGAATAGAGGGCATTATGTTCCGCTTCAGAATGAAATCACAGTACATGTTGAAATCCATGTTTTCCTCAATGAACCACAGCTCCACAGTACCAGCAACACCCCAGACCATGATGCTACCACCACCATCATGCCTGACTGTAGGCAAGACACAATTTTCCAAACAAGTTTATTTATTATTTATTTATTTAGTCTCATCAGACCACAGGACATTGTTTTAGTAATTCATGCTCTTGGACAGGTCATCTTCAGTAATCTGTTAGTAGGCTTTCTTGTAAGCCAGCTTCAGAAAAGACTTCCTTCTGGGACTATGACCATGCAATTTGAAACAAACGGCGAAGAGAAAAGTTGATTAAAACCGATAGAAGGCTGAGTAGATGTTTACTGACATTGCCGGTAAACCCGTGGGTCTTATTAGTGGAGCGAATGTGGCTGTAATTAGGGAATTGAATCTAAGACGGCACTACAAGACAAAACATCAGGAGAAGCTGGAAAACCTGAATGCAGAGCAGGAGATACAGAAAGTAGAAGAGTTAAAGAAGAGTTTGACATTTCAGAAGACATTTTTCACCAGAGCAAAATCACAAGGTGAAGCTGCTGTGAAAGCAATCGTGGCAGAGTAGAAATCAGAGCCACATCAGCCTATCATCTTTATAGTAGGCTAATGTCTTGACCACTGAGCTACCACTTCAATTCAATAAAAACAAAGGCTGGTACATGTATTATGAGAAGCCTAAGAAAGAGTTATTTCCAAATCTTTGCTAAACGAATGTGTAACCATGTAGGAGCCCAAACACCAAGGAACATAATCTAAAACTAGACCAAGAATCAAGGACTTTCACCACATTGGCACAATGAGTGCCCCCCCCTATGCCTCCATCCTCCCAGATCCAACCAAAGCACCACCTAATCCTGAGGAAAGCACTAACTGAACCTTAGGACCAAAAGAGATTCAAGAGGAGGTTCTACCCTCTGGAAATCCATTTACTTAACAAGGACACTTAAAGGATCTACATAGTTTGAAAAACCGATACCTCACAGACTCATTAGCGATATTTTCTACTGTGACGTATTTTTAAAAATAATATATTCCCCCGACTCACTACATATTTAGTCTATTCTATTTTTACTGCATGATTTTTTTACCACATATTTCATTATATATGAGTACATTCACCTTCATCGCACTGTGGGACGAGCAACTAAGGAAAAAAAAGTATGAACCTTTTACAAGGAAGGAATTCTTACTGTCGACAACAGTTATGTACAAATATGGTAATTTATGTAAAAACAAACCGATCTGCATTTTGGCTTCCACCTTGTGGCACTTGAATGCAATTAGGGACGTACAATGAATATCAAATATACTACAAGTAGAGAGAGAAAGAGCGTGAATATTAATTACTCCGATATGGAAGTTAATTCGCGAAAGTGAAGCGTTTTAAGCTTTTCAGCAGCCGTGAGATTAATATTAATAAGAAGGCTTAAAGCGCCATTAGCTGTATATCAACAGAAAAGCCAGCTAATTAAATGTCGAGATTTCATTAATATGGTTTAAATCCAAAGACTGAGACGTATTATATGTGCGGACTTGCTTAAAGCTCCGCCTTAACCTCCACTTAGAGGCGACCAGACATTAAATATAATAGTAACAGCTATAAATATTGATCAATGTAACATTCCATAGCAACGTTTTTTCGATGTCTGATTACAGGTTCAGTCTGTTTGTGAGCCTGGGGCTTGAAGGCGAGTCCTGGGGTCAGCGGTGTTGCTTGATTTGAATAAATTTGTTGTGTAATTAAATGTATCGTGTTGTTTACGGTCTTATTACATAGTATATTAAATATGAATAGGGACTAAATTGCTTTCATTTTGAGTTCTTATGTGACTAGGTCGAACTGTTGTGAGCAGCTTTTTTTATTCTCTATTATCCTTTTCTGCAAAAAAAAAGTTTTTTGTATTATTATAGACTCTGGCCTTGTTTCCACATCTGTATTTTTCTGCGAATTCTAGCACACGCACACACTTCACCCTGTATCAATTTCGGTTTTTACAATGACAAGTAATATCGTTTTCCCATACGAGGCAAAAAGGCCGCTAGAGATACAAAATGACGTATAAACCATGACCGTAATCCTTTTTTACCTTTTATAAAATCCTTTGGAATTTTTTTGCTAATAATGCGTACACGGCTGCTCAGGTAGGCCCATCGATCTTTAATTCAAGAAAATACACTATAATAAAAAAAAAAAATGCTCTAATGATTACTTTTCCACATATCTATTTTTTTATCATTTTTTGAAAATATTAGCTAGTGTGAGTGTAATAGCATTTTTCCCACCCTCATAGCACCAACAATTATGCTCCCACAGACCGTTAGCCAGTCAAGACCTTTGGCTTTGAGACAACGTCCATTGTGAAAAGCGCTATAGAAATACACTCTGGTTTTAAGTCACAATTGGCCTCCTCGTTATCCTATATTTGAATAATGTCTCTATTAACTAAAGGGCCCCAAACTATTTGATGACCAGAATGATGATATCTTCGCTCTCAACCATCACCTTTCCATTGTTGCTAATTTTGCCGAATCATTGACCACATATAACAGCTCTGTGGTTACAGGACAAGATTACAGGACGTCCAACAGAACTTGGTTTCATAAGATTAGTAGTCTGTACTTTGCAATTCTGAATGCAATACATGGCGGCTTCTCACAATATGTCTGTGTTTGGCACAAAAGATACACGGAGGTCACTAAAGAATGTGTTTATTATCCCATTATGGGGTGGTAAACCTGCAAATGAACACCTACTATAGAAACAATAACGTATTACAGGAACACTCCCATCGATATGCACGCATCAAAAATGACCAATGTGATTTGAGAATTTGACTGTACCATGGTAGAAATATAGTTACTTAGGCAGGTCTTTATCTTAGAGTCGATCACGTGACAGGAATTGAACACCAAAAAAAAAAAAAAAAAAAAAACCCAAAAAAAAATGTTTAAAAAAAAAAAAAAGATACACCCAAGATACAATGTTTTCTCTTAACAATGTACTCACAATATAGACGCAACTTAATTGCAATTAGCAATTTAGCATCGCAAACAGTAACAGTAGCAGTGTGAAGCTAAATATTTAAACGCATGTGCAACGAATAAATAAATAAGCTATGGGCAATAAAATGCGAGTACATAAATAAGTGTACGTATATACAGTATAAACAAAGATAATACACAGTGTATATTCAGATGTATGAGAATAAACTAGGAGATACAGTTCTAATTATATAGAAATAATTCAGAATATACAGAATGGAGCAGAACTGCATGAAGATTACAGGAAGTAAAGATGAGATATCAGTGTCTTTATGTCCTAATATGACCTAGTCCTTATTTCAAATTCATATATACAACTGCTTCAAAAAACCCTTCAAGTTTAAACTGATTCTTCACATGGAAATTCAATGAGTTATCAAGTCATGAAGTTCTAGTTGACAATTTTGATCAGTGGACTTTGGACTGGTTCTAAGGGACTGCATATAAGCTGCGGGTTTTCCTCCGATTACAGCAGAGTCATTTTTCATCTACCTAAATATTTGATGTGATGACTGAAATTAGCTCTCGGAGCTTGCAGATGTTTTCCTCGCTTCTGAGTTCCATGGCGGTTTAATCTTTTGGGTCGTGTTTTGACAAATGCATGTAATATCGCGGGTTATAGTATCTGTCTACCTTTGATCCTAGATGGAATCTCTCTCTAATTCTTTTCTCTCTTTATATATACTGGTTAAACTACTCACTCACGGTTAAAGATCAGAAGATGTTTCATAACGTATGTTTTCTGGAACCAAAAGAATAGTATAAATGAATCATGTGAGCTAGATGTACATTCCATACCTTTTTCCCCAATGAGGCCCACTTTTAAACAAATATGTATAGTGCCTGTCAGACATTTTGGAAACACCTACAATTATATTGGTTCTGAGACATGTTTCTATGTGTTTCTTGCTAGATAGAGATGTCTTCTGATCCAGAAGCAGAACTGTTGATTCCAGAGGTGAGGTGACTGTTTGATTCAATCGTTTGAAATTAACTTAAATTTAAGTATAAATTGGTGGCCATGTTGGTTCATGATTCCTTTCACTCGGAATAAGTCGCCAACCTTCCCTGCACCAAAACAACCACAAACCATTGAACTTCAACCTCCATGTTTGACTGGTGTTTCCACACTTTTGACACACGCTAGTAAAAACATGATAATGAAAAATAGCCAAGTTTGTATGTCGGATAGATCGCAAGATAATATTAGCAATGACATAATATTAGTACTCGTTACATCAATTGCATATGACTTTAATTCTACATTTCTCGCTTGCCTCCAATTTGCTACCTGATTGGTCAGATGTGAAAGCATCCTAGCAGGACGTAAATAAAAATGTACGTGTGCACTAATCTTTTAATTTTCCCTACATTTCAATGTTAAAACGTTGAAAGAAATCCATTGAGTAATCCATGAATACGGCTTTACCGGAAAACACGAATCGCAATATAACATGTCGGCCGCGCTGCCCGACTCGTTGATAAAATGAAATCCGTTGTTCGCTCTGCTATAAATATCAACCACAAAACCTCACTTGAGGACATTAACTGGAGCGACAAGTCAACAATAAACCGTCAAAGCTCTACAATGAAGCGGCACGTTTAACCTCGCTTCCTTTTTCCACTAATTGAATGCCTCAAGCTGTGATGACCCATGTGTGTTTCACGGGCTGGGCTGTCTTCGATCTTGGGTTCAATACAGAATCGATTTTCCACCACCACCACTGTGCTCCACCACTCCCCTCGTCCTTTATACCGCAGAGCTCCAGAGCAAATTCGTGCCGTCACGAGAGCCACGTGAGTCTTGAGAGGGGTTCGCGTTTCTGACTTGAAAGAACA
This sequence comes from Silurus asotus, assembly GCA_024362625.1. Classification (NCBI taxonomy): domain Eukaryota; kingdom Metazoa; phylum Chordata; class Actinopteri; order Siluriformes; family Siluridae; genus Silurus; species Silurus asotus. The sequence goes on along the minus strand of MU551562.1, from coordinate 842,377 downwards.
GACATACTTGTGTGAATTCTCTCTTGGTGAAATGATCAACTGAATAAACATCGACCGAATAATATTCACGCTCGCATGAACATACACAAACGAATTATCGCCTACAATCCATGTCCATTCCCAGAATTCCGAACTCCTTTCAGTATAGTACAGACTGAGAGTATAATATCATTATCCTGCCCTTTACTCAATCCTTAAAGGGTTCAATACAGGAAGGTATAATAGATTAATGGATTGGTAGATCCAGACGAATACACTGCATTCCTGTAACACACTTTTCCTATTCAATCCATTGTACCAGCTAATAAATTGTATATGAATTTGACTGTATATGCTGTAATAGATTGTGCAAAAGGGTGAAAACGGTACGTTATATGTTATGCTAGATATTTCAGAGAAATACCACACGCGCCATATAAGATAACTTTTTACGTAATTGTTATTATAATGAAAAAAATCATATGGTGGTTTATATACACATACTTTAGGATATTCTGTATCATCATAGCAATTTGAACAGATTCTATATATTTTTTTATAGTATGTAATTGAATTTTTCTTAATGAAAATTCAACTTGCATTTTTTTTTTAGTCAGTTATTGATATTGTTCATAATTATTAATATACTCGGATACTAAGTATTGTATTCTTACATTTAATTCATTGTGTATCTTTTTTTTTGGCAAATATTAATAAAAAAAAAGCAATCTGTGGTGTCCTGGAACAGATCAGAAGTCATCAGTCTGTCTAATGAAGCATAAACTCAGCCTTAGCAAGCTGACCAACATCCTACAGGCATGCTGAGGGTGAATGAGGGAAAGTGCCAATTAGTGGGCGAATAACATGCTTTTCTCAAAACTGTAAGCAGTGATCTTCAAATTGGCGGAAATGCTGTCGGATTGGATTTGTGACACTCGGTGATGATTATTTAAGAAGAAACTATTGAACTTTTAGTGCGGAGTTCCACTACGAGTCCAATGACATCGCTAGCTTTTGTCTTTGCGGCTACGAACAACAACATCCTGGGCAAGCGTCGGCTCGTCCGCCTCAGAAAGAAGAGATTTAATGGGATTGCTGATTTATCCAGAACTGAGTTTGAGCCTGGTGAAGCAGGGGCTGTGCTGTTCCACACTTTCAGCTTTGGAAAAATGGGCATTGTTAAAAAAAAAAAAAACGCTATCAGAAATACTGAATTCAATTGTACGCAAGAACCACAAACTGCTGAGTCAATAAACTGCTGAGTTTTGAAATGTATTCATTCTGCATGTGTTTACTCATGTGTTCGTTTCGAAGAGTGTTTGTTACAATTTCATTTTTGGGAGTTGGCAATTTATAAAATGGGAAAACGGCTGCATGGAAATCAGCTATTTAAGTGCAATTCACACATAAACAATGATTCAGCCATATCCAGAAGTGTCTGAAGTTTCCTCCTAGTACTTGCTTAAGTAAACCGTGATTAGACATATATACAATGATAGACAGAGCAAAAGAGCGAGAGAAAGCCAGAGACATTCATCATGCTACAGCTCTCATAATAAAAGGCTCCAGAATGAAAGGCTTTTTTTCCGACTTTCCAACTTTCCAATTTGCTCATGATAACCTCGAATTCCTGCTTTTTGGCTGACAAGAATGGAACCTTATGTGCTGCTCAATAACCTCCATGTTCATGCAATGTGCATGCTAAGATGCTTTTCCGCTTACCACAGATGTAAAAATGGGTTACTGTATCTTTGCAGGCAGCTTGACCCAATCGGCTCATTTTCCACCCACAGAACTGCCAGAACTCGCTTGATGTTTTTTGTTTTCTGCGCCATTCTCTCTAATCTTCTGTCGTGTTGTTATTGACTAACACACTTGACCTTTACATGATTTTTTTTTTCCGCATTGCACTGCTGCTGCTGCTTACTAGTACTTGTGTCTGTATTCATTTTCAGCTTGCATTTTTTTTAACACTGGTTTTCAACATCCTAATGTCCAATTAAATAACAATCCAAACTACTAGAAAGGACTAACTTTAATAGCAATCCATTGGGCAAGTATTCATGCAGTACACATTTTACTTACTGGCATTTCTGTTTCAATTTTGCCCCGAGTTGTTCAGCATAAAGTCAAAAAAAAAAGCACTGTATTACAGGTTCAGGAAGATTTTAGTCGCTTCGTTGCATCTCTGTATAAATCGTGACCCGGCATGCATTTGGAACACCAAGAGAAAGAGCACGAGCGTGAGCATGCATAAGCACCCTCATTACCAGACTATGAGTAAAACATTAAAAGTGGATAATCACATTTCCGCAGAGTGTTTTAACACACCGACGGAGAACAATACGGCAAGAGAAAAACCGGGTCTCCAAGAAGTGTTTCTTTGGGAGTGGAGAAAAATGTTGAGAATATAAGAGATCCGAATTGTGAGAGAAATTTCAGCAGCATTTATTACAAGCCCACATTCAGCAGCCTCAAACCCAGACCATCTTCCTGTCTTTGTCTAATTTTTCAGTCCAAATGTCAAAGGCTGGGCTTCAGATGCATCTGCCTCCATGAATTTCTGGGACTCTTACAATAGTTTTGAACAGAGAGAGTTTGAGAAATATGGCTTGATAGGTTGAAAACCGTCAAAGCCATACTAAGGGAAGGAAGATCTGGGTTTGGTGCATATAGCTTGAAATGGTTTAGGAGTTCAAACAGTCCAAAGTGAAGCTAGAAACGATATCACACATTATGTTTTTCTGGACTGTCTCAAGGTCTGGGGTGAGTTTAGTGTATGCAGCTTGAAAGCTCTAGGATAGACAACCCCAAACAACAATTTGTGATATATATATATATATATAAAGATTAAGAAACTGCTACATGGTGCACAAAAGGTTGGTGACCTCTGCAGTTTAAAATTCAGGCTTTATAGAATAATGATGACACAGCAGAATTTTGGCCTTGTCAAGCACCAGCATAAGTCAATTCAACAGTCAATGTTCTTGCAACAGGTTTCTTACACAGATCCCAAATCCTGTCTTTAGATGGCCTGTCGAAACAAATCCAGCTCGCACCTACTCGTCCACAGGTCCACCTGAAAGGTTCTCGTTCACAAACGGCTTCAAAATGAAAAAAAAAATAAATAAAAAATCCAAGTATGCTATTATAATGCCTTTAAACTAGTTTAGGAAAAACTGTTAGGACTTTTCCAGCACTCCAATGCCTTTCTTTCTTTTCTATTTCATTTACCAAGATTGCATTTCTATGCACTATAAATATATCATCATACACTTCAAGAGTTTAATCAAAAACTGTTGCAAAAGGAAAAAGCACAAAATGTGCAGTGAGACTCGGAAGTCCTGCACTGCAATGCACTGAACCACAGAGGAGCATCAATGCACTTCATGTACATTCAAGTCCCCATAAACAGTCCCCCAAAATGTTGTGCCCCGAAGTAGCCAAACAAAAATAAAAACCACCAGGATATAAATAGAAATTATGACGTAATACAGCGCCAGCAATTCATATTTAAGTGCGTATGCGCGAGAATGTCTATAAACACAACGTGTAATAATAAATGATAGCAAGCAGTTCAGTGTGTGTGTGTGTGTGTGTGTGTGTGTGTGTGTGTGAGTTGAGGATGCGTGTCGGTGTGTGTTTGCTTATAATGCGCGTGTTTGCACTGATTTACCTGAAGTGAGGGCTCGAGCGAAAAGACGCTGCCTCGCTCAACTCGCGCGCGCCGTCTCGGTGTGAATTCTTTGTAAAAAAAAAAAAATCTTTGTATATATTTTTTTTGTTTTCCGTTTTTTTGTTCAGTTCCGGCGCTTCGAGGCAACACTGAGGACAAATAAACGTCGCGTTTAGACCATCGGGTCTGGTGCGCGCTCAAGTGCACGCCTACAAACCCCGTTATCTCCGATGATTACTGCCGCAGAGCGCGCGGGTGTGTGTGCATGTGTGTGTGTGTGTGAGCGCGCGCGCGCGCGTGTGTGTGTGTGTATATGTGTGCATATACGTGTTTGTGGTCCCAGGTTCACCGCTGCATTGCTCAGGTCCTGGTAAAACGTTAGACAGCAAGACACACACTACCATGTGAGGACCCGTCACCCCCACCCCACCCCCCCTACTCTCTCACACACACACACACACACACACACCCCTCTCTCTCTCTCTCTCTCTCTCTCTCTCTCTCTCTCTCTCTCTCTCTCTCGTGTGTGTGTGTGTGTGTGTATGTGTGTGTGTGTGTGTGTGTGTTCTGATGTCTTAATAGGGACTCATAGCCCCTTAAATATTTAAATTGGCAGGAATTTGTTCTCCCACAAAACCTGCAGCTTTCATTTTTAGGAGGGTAAAAAGTTTCATGATTACTGAGGTCCTCATATGGATAGAATAACTAGTGTGTGTTTGTGTGCACGTGTGTCTCCGTCTCTGTCTCTGTGTGTGTGTGTGTGTGTGTGTGTGTGTGTGTGTGTGTCACCCTGCTCTGCAGCCCCACAGCACTGCCTACAGATTTTAAAGAGGCACAACACAGCAGTGTACACATAACACTTCACCCGCCTGTTTTTGTTTTTTTGGGGGTTTTCATCCCACAATTCATCACGTCTGAGAGGTTCCTATAAGAGCAACAATGTTCAATCAATTGGAGAGTGATTTGTAATAGAAGAGTATCTGTGAAATTGAAAGTTTATAGGACTGTGGTGAGACTTGAGATGTTGTATGGTTTAGAGACAGTGGCATTGAGTAAAAGACAGGAGGTGGAGCTGGAGGTAGCAGAGCTGAAGATGTTGATGTTTTCGTTGGGCGTGACGAGGATGGACAGGATTAGAAAGTAGTTTATTAGAGGGACAGCACATGTAGGACGTTTTGGAGACAAGGTGAGGGAGGCGAGATTGAGGTGGTTTGGACATGTGCAGAGGAGGGACATGGGGTATATCGGTGGGAGAATGCTGAGGATGGAGCCACTAGGTAGGAGGAAAAGAGGAAGACCAAGGAGAAGGTTTATGGATGTTCAGAATCTACACTTCATTGATTTCCAACTTTAACTTTTATGGTGTACCTCAATGGGACAATTTGATAGTACAAATCTACCTCCATTGTAGCACCACTGCTAAATGCACATAATTATGTTAATCAGTATAACAGCAGCAATTACTTCTCATGCACTGCTGTAAACTGATCCAATGTTATTGCCACATTCAGTACCACATCAGCGACACTGTTCGACTGCTAACATCTTTTCAAAGTGGTGCTCCAAGCTTTCACTGATGGAAGGGGTGGACAAGTGACAAACTGTGTAGACCAACAGATGGTTTTCTGTTAGTAAGTGTACACATAAAAGTTTGTGGTAGCAGCTAGAGGCTACATTTACCTAGTAAACAAATATTCTAATCTATTTAAGACTAATGTGATTAGCAAAATGTCAATACCCACTAAATTCCAAAGCTTTGTTTTCAATGACTAACTAAACTTTTCAATGACTAACTATTTGTAAAAAAAAAAAAAAAAAACATTTTTCATTTTTTAATTAGTCATGAGTCCCACACCACACATAAACATACAGGACATACACCGAACAGCCAACCAATAATCTTTAAAACCACATTCCTAATAGGCAGGTTCCCCTTGTGCAGCCAGAAATGCTCTAACCTGTCAAGTCATGGACTCCACAAGGCCTCTGAGGATCGCTTAAATCCTGTAAGTTTAATGTGAGGCCTTTATAGATGTGACTTTTTGGCCAACTGATCCCACAGATCCTCGACTGGATTGAGGTATGGTGAATTCAACACCTTGAGCTCTTGTTCCTCAAACCATTCATCAGACCAGGCCACCTTTATCCACTACACCAGTTCTGATGTTTACAGGTGCTTTTGGCAGTAGACACGAATTTGCATGGACACCCTGCCCATTCAGCTGTGAAGCCCTATTCTTATTGTTACTATATTATTTTAACACAGCCTACAATAACTTTTTACCAGTTTGTTTAATTCAACAAATTCGCACCCCACATCGTCACTTTATAAAAAAATTATATTAAACATTCTGAGCATATGACCCTGAATCCACTGTGGCCCACTGAGAATCATTTGGTTACCTTTCCCTGCATGAGTCTTATAACAATGTCACAACATGACCATATGGCACAGCAACTGATATAATTGCTACCTTACTGCCATTTCGTTTGGCAATGGTTCTAAATGACAGGAAACTATGGTAATTACAACTATTCACAAAGTCAACCAGATGCTACCTGGCTTGGACATGGGCAATATGTGTATGGATATCATCTTCTCAGATGATAAACAGAGCATACCTTTTCTTTGCCAAGTCAAACAACAAATACCTGATACTCTATCTCCTCTGATTATCACTTTTTCAATGATTCTGGAAATTTCTCCCAAACCTCTAAAAAGACATAGAAAACCTCTTACAAAAATAATAATAATAGTAATAGTAATTTGTAAAAACCATCAATTTAGCAGATAAGGATGCAGGGACTTGTTATTTTTGAAACTTCAAGTTCATAAATGTTATGGTCTTAATTTTCTGAGGAGACTCAATGACCTAAATATGAAAATCTGGAAAACGAATTTACGACAATTATTTTTTATTTTTTTTGTTAAAGGTGCTATACAAATGAAACTAAACTGAATATAATTGAATCGAAATATGTTCCTATGTACTCTGACTAAGTATCATTACAGGTCACTGGGGAAGCAAAAATAAAACAGATTAATTAATAAATGCCCAAAGGTCACAAGGAACAGACCAGTTGAATGGTAGCATATGAAGTTCATTGTAAGTTCACCTGTAAGTGAAACTCCCTACACAATCCACCATCAAATTAGTTCTGTGTATCTTTCCTCTGTGGTCTGATATTATATATATTATATTTGTCTGGCAAACAAATATGTCTACCTCTGTCCTGCCAAACCTACTCCAGAACTAAGAAAGTATTTCTGGATTCAGACACCACTAACCTATGTGATATGTGGATAATTTGTCTGCTCTACCCTTCTGCCATTCCTAGAAAGTGCTTAAACTTGCAGAAGTTGTAGGCATCTGGCCTCAGAACCTGGAATAGAAAAGTGTAAGGTCAAGAAAGCTCTTAGTTCCAGTTGATGTATAACATTTGAAAAAACCCCAAAAACAACTACAGTAGGAGTCTTATAACAATGTCACAACATGACCATATGGCACAGCAACTGATATAATTGCTACCTTACTGCCATTTCGTTTGGCAATGGTTCTAAATGACAGGAAACTATGGTAATTACAACTATTCACAAAGTCAACCAGATGCTACCTGGCTTGGACATGGGCAATATGTGTATGGATATCATCTTCTCAGATGATAAACAGAGCAAACCTTTTCTTTGCCAAGTCAAACAACAAATACCTGATACTCTATCTCCTCTGATTATCACTTTTTCAATGATTCTGGAAATTTCTCCCAAACCTCTAGAAAGACATAGAAAACCTCTTACAAAAATAATAATAATAGTAATAGTAATTTGTAAAAACCATCAATTTAGCAGATAAGGATGCAGGGACTTGTTATTTTTGAAACTTCAAATCTGGAAAACAAATTTACGACAATTATTTTTTATTTTCTTTGTTAAAGGTGCAATACAAATGAAACTAAACTGAATATAATTGAATCGAAATATGTTCCTATGCACTCTGACTAAGTATCATTTGAACCAGTTGAATGGTAGCATATGAAGTTCATTGTATTCATGCCACCTGTAAGTGAAAATCCCTACACAATCCACCATCAAATTAGTTCTGTGTATCTTTCCTCTGTGGTCTGATATTATATATATTATATTTGTCCGGCAAACAAATATGTCTACCTCTGTCCTGCCAAACCTACTCCAGAACTGAGAAAGTATTTCTGGATTCAGACACCACTAACCTATGTGATATGTGGATAATTTGTCTGCTCTACCCTTCTGGCATTCCTAGAAAGTGCTTAAACTTGCAGAAGTTGTAGGCATCTGGCCTCAGAACCTGGAATAGAAAAGTTTAAGGTCAAGAAAGCTCTTAGTTCCAGTTGATGTATAACATTTGAAAAAAAAAAAAAACAACTACAGTAGTACCTCGGGTTACGAGTTTAATTCGTTCTGCGAGCGAGCTCGCAACCCAAAACGCTCGTATCCTAAAATAATTTTTCCAATAAGAAATGAAGGAAAGTCACTCAATGCGTTCCGCTCATCCATTAATACACATATACAGTCATTTTTAAAGGTTTTATGATAGTAATTATTGCACAAATTATAACCCCTAACATCAGAAATAAATAAAAATGAATCATTCACAATAAAAAATAAAAAGAATTGACAAATTACCTCGCACTTTACCTTTGAGTGGAGTCGTAGCTGGTGTTAGAAAGAGGAGAGAGGAGGAGAAGTGGGTTACTTCTTGGAAATCGTCGATCGTAGATGTTGTAGGATTGTACAGTTTTGCAATGTTTGCCACGCGCATACCTTGTTCACGCTTTGTGATAATTTCCTTTTTTATTTCTACGGAAATCATCTCCTTCTTCCCGTCTTTCTCAATCATCTTGGGGGCCATTATGATGATACTATACACCACTGTCACAGCTCGACAAAGAACACGAGGTTACGACTCAACAAATAACTTTCTTTCGGCTTCTTCCGTTAGGGGGCGCCACAGCGGATCCTCCGCACGTTTGATTTGGCACATGTTTTACGCTGGATGCCCTTCCTAACGCAACCCTCCCCAATTTATCTGGGCTTGGGAACGGCACTGAAAGTGGCTGGGGATGGTTCCCTGACCGGGAATCGAACCCGGGTCGCAGTGGTGGGAGCGCTGCATCTTAACCAGCGACCTTACGACTCAACAAATAACAGTTTCAAAGACACTGCTTCTATGAGTGTCACTTGGAGACTGGGGCAACGCGTGACTGCTTTCTGCGCATCGCTTGAGAGTCTCGTTCGTAATTGTCCACAAAAAATGCCCATATGGCGCGAAACACTATGCCGATGCAACACTCGTAACCCAATACAAACTTTTGTTAAAATGTATGCTGGTATTCCAATTAACTCGTATTCGAAGTTACTCGTAACCCGAGGTTCTACTGTACATTAAAACTTTCTCACTGACTTTTTGAAACATTTCCTATGTAATTTGTGAAAATGTATCAATATGATTATGGTTCCTTGAGACTTTAAGTTTTGCTAAATGTACACATGATTTACAGGGATTTTGACAATAGGGGGAGGTGGTAGACTTGGAAGAGTAAGATACCAACTGTTTGAGAAAGAACACGTATAATTGGATGGGGACCGATGTCTATATAAGTTTTAATATCATTTGATTAATGATATTAAAACATACAAATATAACTAGCTGTATAAGATGTGTGCCAACATTGCACCCAGGACATTGCACCCAGGACACTCCAGAACATTGCAGAAAGTAGGCAGGAGAATGTCCAAGCTATTTAAAGGGATCGGTGTGACTGGGAACAGGTGTACAGGGATACAGGTCAAAGCAGTCGACTTGGCTTATATTCTGTTAGCTGGCTCTAGATCTGGCTGGGAAATGGAGTTATCAATGAATGAAGGTCAAACACTTTAGGTATGGGTAATGATGTCATGACCTTTGGCCCAGTTTCTTCTGAGGTCTCCTTTAAAATGTAAGCTGAGGTTGTTTCGATTCATACATTCAGTCACTCATGGATCAAGTCTTCTCTGTCTTCTTTGTGGCAGAAAGATTTATACACCAATAGAATAGTGTTAACCCTTCCACATCATTGATAGATACAAACTTTGAATCCTGGCAATGCCAAACTCATCTTTGGGCCAGAGGACCGACCTTTTTAATAGGAGGCTATTCATTCTCTGCGCTGCAATCACAGTGAAACCATGCCAACCATGAATGTCTGTGAGTGCACGTAGGTCAAAAAGAGATATTGCTTTCCTCCAACTGTACCCTATGATGTAACATGAGCAGCAGATGAAGAAAGAAGTTGAACCCAGTTACTGAGTGACTGAGAGGTCAATGGAGTTGTCAATTGTGTTACCATTTCAGTGGAAAAGAGAGCACAGGTACCTAATGCACATTGGAAATAAGTCAGTTGTGTGGCAAAAATCAAGTGTAATGATGGGTCATTTTGTTCAATCCTCTTGGTTGACTGAATAGACAAATGTTCCTGGTTCTCCTGGTCTGTGCATGAGGTATTAAGTGGAGGTGGGAGGCATGGTTAAGCACTGATCAACAGCTCCAAAAGCAAACAAAAAGCAGGTCTTATTGTTTGCACACTTTTCAGAACATTTCACTTCACTGTAATTTGAACTAGCCTATTCTTGTTTCAAGGAAAGAGAAAGTAATCTGGACAGATCAGAAGACTTGTGGATTCAGTTACCTTCCGCAAGTAAAGACGAAAGGCTAATGTTACCACTTCTCACAAGCAAAAATAAAAACTCCCTGTCCATGAAAGCCTGGCTATTAAATTTCATGAAAACAAAGCTAAATATCTTAATGAATAAAAAAAAAGGAGGTTCTGCAGATAGAAAAAAAACAATGCAAATGTCATTCAATGAACTGTAATGTATATGAAAAGTTTTGAAATACCATCTGCGACCATTTTTTGGTTAAACGTAAGTAAATAAAAGTACTGGTATTTTTTTATGTGACTCTGTGAGATCACACAAATATGTGTATTACAGTTGATCCTAATATCAGCCATAAGGGAAATGTTTGTTATTAAACCTTGAAAGTTTTTGGAGACTTGACTAAAGTGTTCCACCAGATCATGGGTCATGACTGTGTGAATTTATCTTAATTAAGCTACAATTCAGCTATTAGATCAGGTACTGATGGGGTCTGGGTTCAGTTGGTTGATGTCAGGGCTTTTTGAAGGTTTGGACCTCTTAATTCTAGTGAAGAGAAACTGTAATACACTGATTACATAGAAGTACATTGTGCAAAAGTGTGTGCTTCCAAATGTGTGACAACTGTTTAAGTAAAAACCATGTGTAATTGTAAGGGGATGGATGTCTATATACCTTTTTTTAAATAAAAGTGAAAAACTAGGTTTTGATGAAATTTGATTTTAAAAACTGACAAAAAAACGATAAGAAAACATATGCTAAGAAGCCCGAAATATATTTTAACAAAATGCTTTAAAAATAGTCTTTTATTGAAATTGGTAATATTGCCATCATTTTTATTTAATCATAGTCAGACGCAGGTCATTGAATGTCTGACACTAGCTAGCTAAATAGGATTTTCTCATTGTAAAGTTTTCTCTGCTCATGCTGGCTAATTATGCCAGACATTGTAACATGTTGTAACTGACTGATGCATTAATTCTGACCCCTTTGACCTGTAATTTGTGTATTTCAGGATTTTTCAGAATCTATGCATGAGGTAAACAGTGGTAATTGGCGGTGGTGGGATTTGAACCTGTGATCTTCTGATCCAAAGCCCAATGCCTTAACCACTGAGCTACCACCTCCCTATGTGTACAAACAATTAGCCTAAACCGTGACTGAGATAAGAAAAAGACATACAAACCAAAATTACCAAAAGAACACCATACTGTTGGTGAAGCACGGTGGAGGCAGCATCATGCTTAAAGGCAGAATCATGACAATCATTAGAAGGAATCATGAAGTAGATAGATCTAAAGAACAATTTAGCATTCCAGCATAAAACCTGCAAGCCTCTTTCGACAGCTAAAGAATAGTGAAGAATTGTATATTCCAGGCGTTTTTTCTATCACATATATCAAGGAGAACCTCTAATTTGAAGTCGTAAACATTCGACTCCCTCAAGATTGAACATGTTTCCAAAGTTCTTTGAAGAATCAAAGCGTTTAAGCAAGTCCTTCTAACACCTTCTGTGCTGCCGAAGACAGTCAAAGAAAAAAGAGCGAGAGAGAGAGAGAGAGAGAGAGAGAGAGAGAGAGAGAGAGAAATGTGGCCTGTGGACTTTATGGAAATAGCAATCCACATCCATCAGAGTGTGATTGGGCTGTCGGAATAAATTATTCATAGCTGCTCTTGCCGAAAACTACAAAAGGAAAAAAAAAAATCCCAGTGAATTATTGAAGACGCATGCAGAATTAATTAGTAGCATGATTAAAAAACAATGAGATTATTTTTAAGGGCTCTCCAGTAATCTGCTGCTCTAGCTCTTCAGCAATCAACAAAAACATATCTATCACAGACATATCATTTTTTATGAATGAATTAATTTATTTTTGTAATATTGATGTATCACACTGCAGAACTCACATAATTGAACTTCATTAGTCCACGTTGTCCAGGGAATCTAGAAAATCTAAAATGTTTGGTGCAGTCATGGCTACTTTAAAGCCTGGAGATCAAGTTATTGTTAGACATTCCTGTATTGGAGAGCTAGACAAGGATTAAAATGCTGAGCTCAAAATACTGCACTCGTTTCATATTTTACAGCAGCATCTGCACTTCCTTTCCCCTGTCTAGTTCTTAAATTCCTCTCAGTTTTTAGGTCATCGAGAACTTTCAAGGGACAGTTAAGGAATTGAGCATTAGGTCTTCACCAGGTTCAATCTGAAATGTTGCAATGTCATTAGAATGTATTAGCAATGATCCTTTTGTGTAGCTGTGTACGATTTTGTGTAGGTGGAAGTGGTACCCCAATGGTTAAAATGTTGGCGTTCAGATTGGAAGGTTATGAGTTTAAATGCCACCAAAATGTTGGTGTTCCGATTGGAAGGTTGTGAGTTTAAATCCCACCAAGCTGCCACTGCTTAACCCTTGAGCAATGCCTTAACCCTTAATTACTCATGTATAAATTAGATAATTGTAAATCGCTCTGGATAAAAGCATCGGTCAATTCGGTACATGTAAATTTTCTCAAGAGGTTGACAGTATCATTGAAACTTTCCTATCTTACTTTTACTCTGAGTATTCATATACGGCAAATATTCCGGTAGGAGTTTCAGACATTCCCAAGCCAACGTATGATAAAATCTTTATGAAGAATCCCAAGTCTGATCTAAAAGACTAACCTAAAAGGAGCAACCTAAAAGGCTGAGGTAATTCTGGCCAATGAATGAATCGAATTCACCACCAAGTGGTTTTCAGATGGCAGTTCCAGTCCTTTCCTTATATAAGTAACCACAATAGATGGTCAATTATGATGATATAATGAAAAAAATATATATAAATAAACTTTTGTCCACAATACGAAGGGTAAGATTCACTGATTTGCATCTATATGAAAGTTGACGATGTGATGCATCAATTTAAAAATTGAGAAGTCAATAAATTGGGTTGTTTTTTTTTCGGTAAAAAACGATTTATTTATGTGTACGAAGTGAAATTCAACCGTTGTAACGTGTTCGAAAGCTGCCAACATATTTTGTGTTTTGTGTCAAATTTGACCCGTGATTTAACTCAAAGAACAACGGTTGTTATCCAAAATTGTTTTTGAAGTCAGATGAGGACGGGTTTCCCTCTTGAGTCTGGTTTCTCTCAAGGTTTCTTCCTTATGCCATCTCGGGGAGTTTTTCCTTGCCACAGTCGCCACCGGCTCACTCATCAGGGACAAACTTACACTTATAAAGAACATATTCACTTTTAATCACCACATTATCTGTGTAAAGCTGCTTTGAGTCAATGTTCATTGTTAAAAGCGCCATACAAATAAAAATTAATTGAACTGTATTGAGTTGTGATCGTGTAGAGATAGAGATGAGAGAGAAAATGAACTGCGTCCGATTCGATGCATTTTGATTTGTATAGAGCTTATAACAAAGGACATTGTCAGCTAATGTGGTATTAAAAAGAAATGTTCTTTAGAAGTGTACGTTTGTCCCTAATGAGCGAGCCACTAGCGACCGTGGCAAGAAAAAAAACCCTGAGACGGCATAAGGAAGAAACCTTGAGAGGAACCAGATTTAAAAGGGAACCCATTCTCATCTGGGTGGCACCGAATGTCTACTTATTACAGCTAAACGATATTGAGGTGTGCAGTGATGGTGATTAAATGCAACCTGTAATCCTGAACATTTGACATTAAGTCCAAATCCATCCTCAAAAGCTCCTGTGTTACTCCCTATTTTAATGGATCCTATGTCCATCATCCATATTCCTGCACAGTATAAGTATTAAAAAGACGTGCAACAACAACATATTATATGGTCATCTTCATCAAATATCATCTTCGCCAGCCAACCACAAGGTCTAAGAGAGACTGGTTTTGTGTCAAAAAAGGTGCCTTGCCCTTTATTCACAACCAAATACAAAGGGCATTATTGGTATTCTGTATCCTCACGGGTGCAGAACTTGGACACAAACCTGTTGAAAGGAAAGGCGTGCTATGGATATTGTCCATTGTGCTTTTACACTTCCATGACCATGCACAAAATAGTGAATAGGGTAAGATTTCATGATATTATGCAAAGTTTGCTTGTCATTGTTACAACATCTTTTCCTTATCAACACATTCTGAGCAGAGAAGAGAAAAAAAAGGGAAGAAAAGAAAAGAGACTCCACTTGTATGAGCATCACAATGACTTAGATTGTAGGAGGCAGAGGAGACAAGGCCAATTTGGCTGATGCATCAAATAAAGCAGTGAACAAAAGCTAATCTATTGAAGGCGAACAAAAGGTGAGGTAACAGGGATAGCGATAGAAAGCTCTTGAGATTGCTGTGGCACACGGAAAATATTTACTCTGCTGAGGTGAAACAGACCAGGAAGTTGGAGACAAACGACCTGGCACCTACACACAAAACCTGAATCGGTCTATGTGTGTGATTTCAGCAGGGCTGTTCGAACAGGAACCCTGAGTGTATCTGTATTTGAGTGACCACTAAACTCAGAAGCACACAATTTTATGTAAGCAGAACTGACTATTTCGAATAAGGTCCTGCAGTTACCACACAAATATTCCAGTCTTATTGACTCTCAAACCTTCCACACAAAGCCATTTTCTCAAATTAGCATGCGCTACAACTAGACACTCGGGCCAGTTTTATGTTCCTGTTGCGGGGTACAAATCGGGCACCGCTGCTTTTAAAATTAAAAACAACACTAATGGTGCTGGTGTTTCGAATCATTTCTTTAATTTTTTCCTAGCTTAATGCTCCTGCCAATGCCATAGCGATCTTTGACCAGGAAACAATGGAGTCATAGTTGGTGGGTGGAAGGGCAACTAGTTAATCTTTTTAAAAAACAGTTTGCAAAAAAAAAAAAGCAGTTGTTTGGCCTTACATATCTCAGAGGAAGGATGTGTCGATCTTCTTCCTTCTATGTTTGGTTGATGGTGAATTATAAGGAAGAGCAGGCTAGTAGGTGTGAATTAGCATGAAAATGTGCAGGATATAGACTGACCTGGAACAGGAACTAACTAGCAAACTTCTACATTAGCTCAAATCTCTATTAACTTTTATTATTAGCTGCAGTATTACAGATTACATAAAGGCATGGCAACCAGGGGGGTGGTTTTCCATGTTGCTTTGGAGAAAAAATATCAAGATTTCAGCTGCTTGTACCACATTGTCACACTAATGTTACACCTGATTTCAGAATATTTTCATTGTAATACTTCTTGCCATTGAGCTGCACCCTGGTTGGTCAGAAGGTTCAAAGGTGCTTAAATTTTTGACATGGTTACCTATACTAAACTTTGGAAACAATTCACAAGCTAGAATGCAGGCTACAAAACCTTGTTGATCTTCACCAGTGGTTCCCGAGCCTTCGAATAATGTTGCAATCCTGAATTTTGATCTTGTTGTTGCTCTAGGCAGTGCTCTTTTATGATCGCCTAACCTTTGTTTGCATTTCGATCATGTTCGTTTAGCTCATCTTTGTTACCTGCATCAAGTACAAAACAAAGAAAAACAGTGTAGATACATCAGACCACTGATAAAGATTTTGCAAAAATGCAGCTGCGCCAAAGGTGGAAACATCTGTACTTGTCAATTTTGGTCGGCTCCCATGATATCCAACAATAACTATGACAATGGAATGATGTTTATATCTTCATAAAGATACAACACATTTGAATGATTTTAAATTGTATATCACAAAGGTGTCCCATTAACCTAACATTTTTTTGAACTTTGAACTCTATTAAGGAAGTGCCCCACTTTCCTAGCGTTTAAATTTCCAAAAATGTTTGTTTTAGTATCTTTATGATATTACGGACGGACATTATTCCATTGTAGCTTGTGGTAAATCAGTGGACGTCCAAGATGTTGGACTTTGAATCAGTGGGTAGTGAGTTCCAATCCCAGCACCATCAGACTAGCACTTCTGGGCCTTTGAGCAAGGCTCTTAACCCTCATCTGCTCAGTTGTGTAAATGAGATAATCGCTAGCTGCACTGCATAATGGCTTCTGCCGCATGCCATTAATGAAGTCAGTGGTTTATCTGATTGGAAGCTTTTTGAGCAAGGTCCCGAACTCTCTGTTGCTAAGATGTAAAAATTAGATAATTGGTCGAGGGTAAGGGCTACCAGATTTTGCCAAAATCTGTAAATGAATTAAGAGCTTATATTATATTTCCAGCTGCGTTATATTACCACATGCTTTATTTATATGCTAGCTTTATAGAAACCAACTGGTGTGAAGAAAAGAATGTGGAACATCCGAATGGTTGTTTGGTTAGTGGTACAATAGGTCAAAGTCATGGTTTAGGTGTAGGCATGTGATTACCCACACTATAGTTTAGTGGTATGTAAACTGACACCGTGCACGTCTATGTGTTTGTTGTCTGAGCTCCTTTTATAGATGCAGTGAACCGGATCCTGCCCCCAGCCTGACCTGATATTATACACCTGAACGTAAATTACACAAGTCATATAAGGTTCGTTTTCCACAGGAAACTGGGGAGGTCTTTTTGTCAGTAGGGCCGGGGTCACAAAAAAGGTAAGGTAAGTCATACCGTGTCCTCTTACCTCATCTCTGACCTTGCGCCTGCCTGCCAGGCGTCTTTAGTTAACACCCTTCTGCTCTACACCTGTATAGTGTAATCGTTTATAATCCCATTTGCTGGTTTCACTTTCTTTTGAGCCTTTCTCAACGCTTTTTTATTTTCTCACCATTTTCATTTTTCTGTTGTTTCTGGAGGAACATTGTCTCTGTGTACTGTGTACCACTGTGTAGAGTAGAAATGACAATAAACGCCTCTTGAATGGACTTGACCTCTATCTTGATCATCAGCCACTTCTAGTTTTTCACTATTGGTGTTTTCTTTATTTTAATGTTTCAAATGGCATATTACAATATTGTTTTAGGTCAGAATGAAAAATTGCCTGCACTGCAGGTTGAGCATGGAAGGACCTCATTTCCACAGATGTACAATGCTGACATCTAGTGGTCCACACAGATGCAGGTCACTGCAACCTACTTCCAGATGTAGATGATGTAATGGTCAAGCCAGAGGTGACAAAAGCTCCCAGATATTTTTTATTTATTTACATATTTTTATATATATATGTATCTGCTATTTATCTGTCTATTATTTGCACTTCTGGTACTTTGCAACAACATTAAAGATATGTTGGTTTTTGTCTGATATTTTTTTAATACATTTAACAAAAGATAAATCTTGTCCATAGTAGGCTATTTATAATAAAATATGGTGGTTCTTCTTGGAGTTTTTTTTTTTCATAAAAAACTAAAAATATTCGGTATTGATATCGGATTAAATATCGGCGATACTTGGTAGCCAGGTGTCAATCGAGAACGGGGCACATCGATTCGCTCTGCTATCGATTACATAAGCCTGCTCGATTGCTCTGCGCGCAAATGGCCGACAGCGACATGGGTACTGAATCTGCCGAGCCGAACCAAGAGGAACCCTGTTTTTACCGAGGGAGACCCAAACATTCCCCGGAGGAAGAAGCGAGACTGGAGAGACAACATTTCTGGAAAATCATCAACGCGTTTAGATATTACAGGTTAGAGCAGTCGCCATTTTATTACCCCTCATGTTTTCGGTACTGTTATAGGTGGCATGCTCAACAAAAGAAAAGGATTCTTTCTTTCTATTTACATCATTCATAAAAATATAAATATATATTTGCTTATTAAATGTTTTGAATGTTTCTAAATATTTAAAATCGCATGAAATGCCCAGACTCACATACAATATATGGGGGAAAAATGCTCAGATGCTCATTTCCTCAGGCTGAATCCCCAAAAGCGCTTTTCTCCCTATATAGGTGCCCTACTTAGGCTTACAAACGAATGACTTAGGCAGCTTCCATAGTGTACTACACGAGGAAAAGTGTTTGATTTGTAACACGGTTTAGTTCAAGCTTGCTTTTGAACTAGAAAGAAAAAACTTTATTATTATTAGTATTATAGCTTACGGAAAATTATATATTTTATATAATATTTTAAATAGGTTACAAAAAAAGGTAATATAATATTATGGCGAAAATAAAAGTTGTAATATAGCCAAAAGAATGGTGCATTTGAGTTTTCTGATTGGCCACAACTGCCTTACCGGCATCTTTTAAAAGTAGTTCCGGCTACATGGCGGATCACAGGTTTATATCCATCCGCTTAATACGCAACCATTTAAACAAACCAACATAAAAACAAAAACCCTCCGTGTGTAGCAAAGTAGACCTCCATTATTAACATTTGAGGTTTAATTGATTGGGACGTTCTTTTATTTATATATCAGTAGTGCGTGACGTTACGGGACCGTTAACCAACTATCTGACATATTCGCTGAAATCAACATAGTTTTCAGATTCACGGCCTGCGTACGTTTTTTTTGGGGAAACGTGCAAAATCAGGAAAGTCTGGCAACACTGGCATGTGACGTGTCGAAACACTCAGCGCAGTGAAAACAGTTGATTGCTGTGCCAATTATTGCCGTTATGTGATGCAGTGGACCACGGCCGCTCATGAGGTATGAGGTCTAACTTGTCTAGCGAACACGCCACAGCAGTTTTAACGCATGGAATGGCTTTCGTTATTGAAGGAATGAAGCAGTGCACAGGAAAATAATCAACTTTGGAGGTTGTCCCATCTTGTGTGTGTCCTCATCACAGTACTTGTCATTTGTTTTCTTATAACAGCACCCCCTGTGGATGTGGGATGGAAATGGTACGGTGCCGCTATCCAATATGGGCACCCTTGGTAAATATGAGCAAAGAAGTCTGTGAGAAATTGTTTGTTTAATTAAATATTGTTTTATAAGTAATATTATGTTGGTGGCACAATTATTGGCACCCTTTTAGTCAATGCTTTGCAATGGTTGGGGTCTGTGCTGGTGGACTGTCCTCGTCGGTTCAGGACGGGGACTGGAATGGCCATATCGGGACCTTGATTTTGTGGTCATGTTCACATCCTTATTTGCTCATAATTACAACATAGCATTGATTTTGTATGTGTTCCGAGGCGATCGTGTAAACACCGTGCGCCGTTTGTTATTAGCGACGTATCTCATATCAGTGCAAATCTACAGAAGCAAACCCTCTTGTACCGTCTCCGTGTCTCTCTCCGGACCAGGACCCATTTCGAGGAGCGGCTGAAGCGGTGCGAGAGGCACTTCCTCAGTCTTCCTCGCCGTCATCAGCAGCTCCTCTCCGGCTTCCTAGATAAGCTTGCCGAGATCCGACGCTGCATGGAGTGCAACCACGAGGTCCTGCAGGCCATCGTCCACAGCTGCACGCACATGTTTGAAAACATGGAGTATGACGAGGATGTAGGTGAACAAGAATCGGGGGGGGTTAAGTAAGATATGAGTTATAAGTGGCGAGACACCTCAACAAGCAAATGTTCTCCGCTGTTCTCATGCATGTTACAGCAATGGGATGGTTGTGTTGGGGTTTTTTTTTGTTTTGTGCTAAACCACTGTTTTTGTTTTGTTTTTCCCCCTTTGGAAGGAGAACATGAGGAGAGCCGGGCCGGCTTCAACGTTCGACATGGACAAGCTGAAGTCCACCATTAAGCAGTTTGTGCGGGACTGGAGTGAGACGGGCAAAGGGGAGAGAGATTCCTGCTACGCTCCTATCATTAAGGAGATACAGATACAGTTTCCTCCTGAAAAGTGGTGCGTATATGATGCTGTATGCCCCCGCGCCGCATCGGGGGGTAGTTCTTGCCACTTAACACGCGCCATGACGCGGTGTATCACAATGCGCTACAATTCAATTAGCATTTTTCTAATTCTTCGGCCTTCCATAGTTCTTACACAGGTACCTTCCTCCACACTCATATACATCAAAAACAACGGTCACATACAGATGTATGTGGTTCTTCTCCAAACCATTGCCATAAAGCTGGAATTGTATAGAACGTCTGTGTATGCTGCAGTCGTGGTTGTAATTTTACAACCCAAACCTGCTCCAGCATGACCGTGCCCCTGTGCACAAAGCCAGCACCAAGAAGTGGTCTACCGATCAGTGCATGATATTGTGTTGGTCCCTCTTTTGCTGTTAAAACAGTCCTGACCTGTCGAGCATCAACAGCACGAACTTCTTCAGCAGTTTGAGCTACAGGAGCTCGTCTGTTCTTCACTCCCCACTTGCTGTCGCAAGGTTCACCACTGTTCCTTCCTTGGACCACTTTTTATAGATACTGCCCACTGCAAACCCGGGAACATCCCACCAGAGCTGGCCCTCGTCAAACTCCACTCCAATCCGTACGCTCGCCCATTTTTCCTGCTTTTAACACGTCAACTTTGAGGACTAAATGTTCACTTGCTGAAGAGATAAGTGTCCTTCACGGCTCATAATGTTATGCCTGGTCGGTGTATATTGGAGCGGGTGCACTTGAGAACCCCAGTGGAAAAATTGAGATGAACTGGAACGCAACGATTCATCATGCCAGGTCATGGCAGGCCTTCCTGCCAGACACTAGTGACTGTCCTCGTATGCCCTTGTGGCTGAACGGCCATCAGTCCCTACAGCCGTGGTTAGAAGATTGAGATTTCAGCAGTACTAGTGAAGAATCGGTCACACTCGACTGCCAGTTTGTTGACGTGTGACGCAAAGACACGATACACATGGCTTATAGTCGAAAGCTTGTCGTCGTTTTGGGGATTCATCGCAACTAATACCAATTATCAAAAGCACTACTTAAACGTTCTCCTCATGAGTATTCACTTGTGCTGTCTTCTTGTGCTGGTGTGGAAGGTAATAACCGACAAGCTGACGAATCATGTCGGATTTCTGAATCGCAGTGACGTCTCTGAGGTGAAGGTGCTAGTTCCAGGAGCCGGTCTGGGCCGCCTGGCATGGGAAATCGCCAGCCTCGGTTACTCCTGCCAGGGCAACGAGTGGAGCTTCTTTATGCTTTTCTGCTCCAACTTCGTCCTTAACAGGTAACAACCATTGCACAAAGCGTGTTTTTTATTTATTATTTATCATTTTTTTTCTTTCCTGAAACCTCACCAATCACTGAATCATCTAAAATGAGTCAAACATGTTCTAGCAAAATGTGGATTCTCGATTTTGATTGGACAGAGGGTGCCCATTCATATCGGAAAGAGTCGTGCCCTAATGCCAAGGCAAAAATGAGGATGTTTGTCGTTTTGAAGCAAGGCTGACCCTGAGCACTCCTCCCGTCTGCTCAGGTGCGAAAAGGAGAACTGTCTGACGTTGTATCCTTGGATTCACCAGTTCAGCAACAACAAGCTCTCCGGAGACCAGATGAGAGCCGTGACCTTCCCAGACGTCAACCCGCAAAGTCTCCCGCTCGATTCCGACTTCTCCATGACGGCCGGAGATTTCATGGAGGTGTATACAGATCCGAGTGAGTCGTGAACTCGAACTCTTCGTTTTATCCTATGTAACATTTCCAAATACTTTGGAATCGAGTAGGATTTTGTTTGTGATCCTGATAATTGATAATTGCATTTATCTATAGGGGTCCGTCTTGCTGGATTAAATTGTTCACTTTCTTTCTGTTTTCTTTCTTTGTTTGTTTCAATCAGACACGTGGGATTGTGTTGCCACCTGCTTCTTCATCGATACCGCCCACAACGTGCTTGACTACATAGACACCATCTGGAATATTCTCAAGCCTGGTGGAGTGTGGATCAATCTGGGTGAGTTCCAGTTTACCTCAGTGTTCTACGGTAATATCGACACGCCGAAGCTAAACAAAGCATGTTCTTGAGCAGGGCCTCTACTGTACCACTTCGAGAACATGGCGAATGAACTCTCCATCGAGCTGAGCTACGAAGAAATAAAGGGCACCATTTTGAAATGTGGCTTTCAGCTCGAGGTACGATCCAGATTGTGAGGGGAAAAATGCGATTTACGGTTTTCTGCATGAATAAAATGTTTGTCATCTTTTGTTTTTTTTGTTTTTCTCTCCCCTCCATCACGCTAGGCGGAGAGAGAGTCTGTGCTCAGTACCTACACAGAGAACGAGCGCTCCATGCTCAAGTACCTGTACGACTGTGTGTTTTTCGTGGTGCGGAAACCCGCAGCGCTGATCTCCAACTCCCAAAACTGTAAAGGTGGCGAGCTAAAAGCGCCGATGACATGACCCTCAGACCACGAACTTTAAAGTTTAGCCAATTTTATTACGTTTCTGCACACTTCTTCTTTGTGTATCAGTAGTTAAGAAAAAAAAAGAAAAAAGAACGCACACCTTTCACGACTCTGCCTCAGGTTAGAGGGTTCTTGTGGCCATTGATCTCAACAACCTACTCGACCTGTTGTTTTAAACGTTTTGGATTTGAACGTCTGATGATGGGAGATGTCCTAATTGCCTGCCTGACTGCTGAACTCATTTAAAGGGGTGATCGAGCAGAACTGGTAAGGTCAGGTAAAGAAAACAGGAGGACAGCTCTAATGCCAAAATTCGCAATGGGGTACTTGGGTACGTCGCGCAAGGATAATGTTGATCTAGGGTTACGGTAAGTCAGCACGGGTTAAATATACCAATCAACCAATCAACATTTGGCCAGCAGCAGACCTGAGAGTTAAGACTTTACCCATCAACACAGGAAGTGATTATTCACACCTTCCCCTATATATTTTTGGTGAGACGGTTTGGGGGATAAGTTCTGTGCAGGACACGATTTTTTCTTCATTCAACTCCATTGTTGACAAACCACGTCTTCACGCAGCTCACTTTGCTCACTGGGGTATTTTCCAATCCTCCATTTCTGACCAGTGTATAAAATATTATTTAACGGTTTCGATCAAATTCAATCGCAGCTTCCAGGTCACAAAGTTTTCAGAGGAGTATCGGTTCGTTCCACGAGTGTGTTCTTAACGGAAAACCCGTTCAAGGCTCCAAACAAACAGACTAAAGATTGTGAATGCCGGCAATGCTCAGATACAAGAACGGTCATCTCAACCCTTTGAATATCCACGTATTATACCTCAGTATATCCTCAGCGATTTGATCGCTTTCAGATCCAGAAGTGTCCGATTCCTCAGTCGTGTTCGGAGCTGCAACTCGTTTGCATTTTTAATTATTTATTCTTCACTCCTCCGTTCGACCTGGTACTGTGTGATGGCTGTCTTGAGAACATTTTGGCTGGCTAAATGCGAAACACGTCACACAGCTCAAAGGAAATAAGTTGTTTTAAACTTCATGTACAATCACGTGTGCGTGCCATTCTTTTTTTTTTTTTTTTTATTGTAATAAAGTTCTTTTTTTTTTCTTTCAAGATATATTTTAATAAAATGATTTGATTACTACAACTTTGGTCTTAATCTGCACACAACCGTTCCAGAGAGGGTTCTTGAGCACGTTGAGGTACTCGTTTGAAATACAACGTGTATCTGAACGTATTTTCCGCACGGCCAACAAGGTTTTTGGTTTTAGAATTAAACCAAAAGAATCCTTTTGGACTTTTTTTGAATTTGAATGATTTTCTGAACATTTTATTGCTAAATTCCTTCGTGATTTCCTCCAAAATATCTTTGAAATTATTCTATTTTTATAAAACTTGTGAAATTTGTAATGTTGTGAAATCCATGTGGAAATTATAGAGGATTTCATGACATAATGGTAGGATTTTTAATACATAAAATCACACGTATAAGTACGACTGTTTAGCTCTTAAATTTTTTTATCAGCTTGGTTGAAAGTATGACTTTTTATATTACTGTTTGGTCTACAGATTCAAAACAATACAAAACGCATGACTAAATGTAAAGAAATGTAGTTTCTGTTTGGTGTTGAGAGTAAAGCACTTTATCACACACATATTGAGGTGGTAGGACAGATTTAAAAATTTATTTTACTTCCACTGTTGTGAACATGGCAAGCAGCAAGACAGTTCCCAGGTGCTGAGGTTCTGGAAATGTGCTTTTGTAGTACAGAAAAAATGGAAGGAATGACAAGTGGACTCAGAAGACAATGTGGGGGACACTGATTATAAGGGATATGAAAGCTTTTTAAGCTTTGCACACCAGGACAAGGTGATTTTCTGCCATTGTTTTATATATAAAATATAAGGAAATAATCCATTAGATGTTCTGAGGAAGAAACCCTGAGAGGAACCATACTCAGTACTAGTATCAGGCTGCAACATAAGATTGTAAAGGAGATCTAGTTGATACAAGACCCCATCAGATATTCTGCCAGCAATATGACATCTCAAATCATTTCTCGAAAGCATTATAAATGAGATGTGAGGTGTGTGTATATATCTATAAGGCAAAACCCTTTATTTTATTTATTTATTTATTATCCCCTCCATACAGCTCAGTGACCGATATTTTCCTGTTCGCACCGATAATTAGTCTTTATGACTATTTTCCGCAGTATATTTGCAAACATTGATTGTTGTTAGGGAAAAGGGTGTATGCGATTATTTTCAGTGCGCCATTTTTGAAATTTTTGATGTAGAATTTGAAGTAAAAAAACGAACAGAACAAAACAAAACAACTCAATGCTATAGAGAAATAACAACATAACAGCGTTCTACCGTCATCTACAGGCGGAAGGACGCAAGTACACGGTTTAAAGCGTGCGATCGCAAAAAAAAAAAAAACAAAGCACAGGTCGGTGACGTCACAGTGCGTAACGGCTCCTGATGACGCGATTTACGAAGCTATAAAAGCCGCGCTGCTGAACTTAAACAATTAAGCTATACGGAAAGAGAGAAGAGTGAGAAAAATAGCCTCTCTGTATAAGCAAAAATGATTCCGAGTATTTTGAATTCGGAAATTCCTCTTCATGAGATATACAAGTCTTTATCGTCAGAAGGAATTCACAGGGAAGAAGTGAAGACTGGTGTTTTGCTGTATTTGTGTTCACCCGGTGAGTGAAGTTCAGGGGAGTAGAAGGTTCGAGAAAAATGCACCAAAACACTTCTGCACATTTATGCTGGGGGATTTACGATGAACTGGTTTCCCAGCATCAACAGGTCTTGTTTTGCGATCGCTGCCAGTCCATAAGACCACGCTTTATTCCGAGCTGCTTGCATTTGCGACCTTTCGCCTGTAGATGGCGAAAGACCGCTGATATTTTCATTTAAAATTCTGGAATAATATCTCTTTTCTGTTAGATATGTGGCAACGGGCTTCCTTTGTAGTCACGTGTCTTTTGTGTATGACTTATGGATCGTACGTAGAAAGTGAATTAAAAAAAAGTTTATATACTAAATACATTTTTTATATAAATGGGGAGGGTTGCGTTAGGAAGGGCATCCAGCGTAAAAACATGTGCCAAAAAACATGTCGGCTGTGGCGACCCCTAATGGGAGAAGCCGAAATAAAGTTTATACTAACTTATAAAATGTCCATTTATCCTTATAACACTAACAAACGTTTAGTTGATTTTTAAATTGTAGTTTCAACTCATCTAATCCCTCTCACAAAAAAAAAAAGTTAGCCAAAGCTTCAGAACTATACACAAACTCACACACCACGTTCTATTTCTCTTTGTGTTGTAAAGACCCCAAAATCTCAGATTCTGCATAAGGGGGACCCCCCCTCCAAGTCTATATCTAAAAAAACAATACGTTTTTGTACTATTTTATACAGTGCTTGAATTGAGGGGGGGCTGGGGGGTCCGGGACCCTTTTAAGGCATTAGGGACCCCACATGACTAGTAAAAAATAGACTTGGGGGGTCCCCAAGATGGCGATGCGACTTTATTTAGCAAACAAAACCAGGTCGGTACCAAAGTTACCCCAAAAACACATCATTCTGTCAACAAACAGTGTACAACTCTTTTATCCGCTACCATCTCCACAAAGGTGGCAGAAATGATCTGCTAAACTTTTGTTATTCCTTTTGTTTTTGCCTCAGGATTCTGGAGGTACCAATGCAGTCATTGCTGGAACAGAAGAGTTGCATGTAAGATCTTGATTTCTCCACGTTTTGCTAGTTTTATTGTACATTCTGAACCGAGCAGATACTTACATCTACGTTACTACAGGTGTTAATGCAGGAGGGGGTTACGTCTTGCATGCTGCAGGTATATATTTTCCATTCCCTACTTGAAATGTATTTGTTAGGAAATATATACCGGGGTAAGACTTACGAATGCCACACAATCTTGCGTGCAGGCGACACGATCGTGGCCGAGTGGTTGATGGATAAAGTGCAGCCTAGCGATATTGTATGGCAGGCTGTAAATTGCGCTCTCCAACTGATAGATGTGTGCAAAAACCAAAGGAAAGAACATGGCAAGATGGAGCCCATCAGAATAAGTGAGCATTGATTGCTTTTGTGCGTAATTGAATTGACTTTTTATCCGATGCGGCTCATATTATCGGATTTATATGCCGTTGTTGTTGTTTGTCGTAGCAATATCAGCTGGAAGGTTTTCCAGAGTTAGACTAGGAGACGAAGACAGTCAGGTTTGCTTCATCACTGGCTCGGTTGTGGACGAGATACGGTCGGCCGAGGCGCTGGCGAAACACGGCGACGTCCTTCTGTCTCCCGAAGCGCACCGTCTCTGCAACAAAGAAAACCTTACCTTCAAACTTCTTGAAAATGAGCAAGCTTTCAAGGTTAGTCACGAAGCTCATCCTCAGAGAACGGCAAAGTCCGAATTGACTTTTTAAAAAAGTTTTAATGATGTCAATGTTGATCCATCAGGTGCAGTACCTCAGGCAACAGCAAAGTGTCTCAATAGCAGACCCATGCCTGTGTATACCTGACAACATTAAGACCAGTGAGGACCATTTTCCTTTTTTTTCAATTTCATGTACAGTAGGTTTCCACATAAACTGATTCGAATGTCTAATTTCTTTTAGCGACACGAAGAGTATACTTGGTAACAAGCGTGGAGAAAATGAGGATCCTTAATAAATATATGCTGCAAACAGCCCTGGACAAGGTAAGTGCTATATAAGTCAATAATCTCTCAGATTCGCTATCCTACTATTCTTAGTCAGATTTGTCCTTGGTTTTTCATTAAGCAGGCGCTTACACTACCTTTTGTTCCAACTGCTCTAGCACCAGAAATGTTCACGAAGTCCTTCGTTTTGCTCTTCTTTAGATAAACGAAGCCTGGCAAATGCGAGACCTGCCACAGCTATGGCTTGCTACAATCTTGTGCGTAAATCTGCAATACGGGTCGTCTGAGATGGATCAGTGTTACACTCGTCAAGAAACCCGGCAAATTATTACAAAGCAGGTGGCCGGATGCCGTGGGGTAATCTGCAACGACTTTTATTTTAAAGAGGTAATTTTTCCAGGTCTTGGTTGCTACACTAAGAGTAAAACAGAGCCCTTTGCTTCTGGATACACAGGTGATTGTAATTGAATTGAATGGATAAAGTCACAAATAACAAGATCCAGAAACAACTCTTATTAACACGAGCCACCCAACCTCCAAATCCACCTCCTTGCTGTGAGGCTCAACCCAAAACATTGACCGCACTCGTTACTATGGATGTGTTGTGTGATTTTAGGGCTGTGTATACCTGTGCATCATTGGACTACCTGGGGATAGGAGCTCAGATAAGACTAACCGTGCACTGCAGGCTGCCTACAGGATACATGAGATGTGCCTCCAAGTCAGAGGCATTTTGTAAGTTGTGGCACAGGGCATTTGAACTCAAACATCTTTTTTTACACACTTTACGCTCATTTGGAGCAGCATTTTGTCTAGCCCTGTTTGTGCCCTATAGAAGCATCTCTGCGGGCGTAACTACAGGAAGGGTTATGTACGATACAGAGCTGGCTACTTTCGGAAATTACGCAGGTAAGGAGTGTTTTCCAGCACAGCTGACTTTCTTTGACTTTAGTGTTCTCGAAAAATGTGTTGAAAACTGACCTTTCCTCTGTGACAGTGTACGGAGAGAAAGTGAATCTGGCTGCAAAGTTGGCGATGGACTATCCGGGGATTGTCTCATGTGACGTGCCGACCAAACTTTACTCCATGCTGCCTTTGTCACAGTTAATGCCCCAAGGGATCTACGAGTACGAGGAAGTGCATTATCAGAGCGCCTTCAATAAGATGTAAATATTTTATGAAAAATACATATATATATTATTATATTATAGCTGTCAATCGATTCGTAACAAGATTATCATGAGATAACTCGTGATTAATCGCAACGTAATCGCACATTTGTTGTATTTGTTCCAAATGTACCTTAAATTAATCGTTTTTAAGTTTTTAATAATCGAATTAACACGGGCATGGGCAACCATACTCAACATAGAGCACGGAGACAAAATACTCTTGTAAATGTTTTGAAGTAATTATGTTTTTGTTTTAAATGACATAAATCTTCAGGACACCAAACGGAACTTTTGCCATGTTTCCACACGGACGGTTTTATTTGCCGGATGTGTGCACCATGGTGAACTTTGGTGCTTGAGTTGAGTTTTTTTTATATCCAAGTAAAGAAAGGAAGTTGTGAATAAATGTGTGTGTGTGTCTATATATGTTATGATTGACATAAAAGACATAAATAATTATATTAAAAAAAGACTAAGAAACTGGAACTGTATTACAGGCTTGCTGTTGATGCTGCAGCTTTATCCAGCCAGATGGAGAGAAGGCGATTGGGTAAGTGGCTTACTTTCCTCAGTGTGTGTGAGGTTGTAGGTTGATAGTTAAAGCATTGGCCTTCGAATCTTAAGGTCATAAGTTCAAATCCTAGCCACACCAACCTGCCATTGGTGGGCCCGTGAATAAGGACCTTAACTCAATAGTAGCTCAGATATGAAATAAATAAATGTAAGTTGCTCTGGATTAGGGCGTTTGCCCAATGCTGTTAATGTAAAATCAATTTAAGACCTTGCCCTTTTCTTAAAACAGGCCTTACTTACCTTTGCCTTATGTTCAGCTCTAGTTCATATCCAGACAATGCGGATAGATGAGCGGCTGGTGGTGAAATATGCCTCTGCTATTGGCCACACGTTTACATATGAGATGCTGCAGAACGTCATGTCTTTTATGAGTGAACGGGATCTTGCAGTCCCCCTGGAAGTACTGGTCAGAGAGGGCATCTTTAAGTGTGCGTTCAAGCCTGACAACAGCTCATCAGACAAGACCTGTTACTGCGAGACGAACTACAAAGGTTAGGAGATCACAAGTCTCTCTTCGATAATATACTATAGTTAATTTATGAAAGAAAGAAAAAACACGCACATTTAGCCAAAGATGATTCCAATAAAGAGCGTAGAAGTAACAGTTAAATTTTTTCAAACAAACAAAGATTAGCATTAGCATGAATTTCCGATTAGCAGCACGGAATCTACGTGCTTGGAATTGTTTAAGAGCATCCCTAAGAGTCCCGCTTGAGTGATGCTGAGACATGTTTCTCCCTCAGGGTACACGATCGTCTCGATGGATCCCGTGTGGGACTGTCGGCTGATGAGTTTCTGCGACGCAGAAGAATTTCAAATGGTGCGCGAGCTGACACAGACCGACCCGAAGACATTCCAGTTGATCCACAAGCGATGTGCCAAGTACCTGGAGAGCAAACGCTACCGCTGCGGTAAATGCAGAGCCAGAACGTTCATATTCGAACAGCGAGCGGCTACAGAGGACAACGTCGAGAACCTCCGCCAGATCTACAACACGTTACGTCCTTTCGAGGCCTTTTGGAGCGAAGGTCTGAGAATGAGAACTCAGAAGGAGCAAAATGGGTATGTATGCAATATTCCCTTTTCCTAGAGATGGAACGTTTAGGAGAGAGATAGGATTTGCGATTCTATACAAAGGTATATAGGAAGTAACACTGCTTGCATGTATGTCTACAGTAACAACACGGAGAACTTCCAGACCATAGTGACGCTGGCCCAGAGGAAAGTGCGTAATGGCAGGACTGCAGACAGCTGCCAGTGTGCGCAGCTAGTGGAGACAGTACTCATCCCCAGACTGACACACTGGAAACTCGCAGGAGACATTGGAAGGACATTTTACTACCTTTTAGAGTGTGCAGCTGCCTTTGTATACCTTCAGAATAGTGCAAGGGTTGGTTTTTATTGTAAACGCATACTTAAATGTGGAACTGACCTTGGTGTGAGCTTTGCGCATGACTCTGAGAAACTGCTCTCTTCTGTTGCAGGCATTGGAGTTTTTAAATGAAGCTAGGTTCATTCTGGAAAATCTCGAACAACTGATGCCTGCATTTCCATCAGCTAAACCTGTGCAGATTGATGAATCTCAGCAAGTATTTCTGTATCGGCTTACAGGAGAGGTAGGTCAAGACAAGGGCTGCCGCTATCGAGATTGTTTGCTAAGCATTCGATCATTTCATTGATTAGTTGAGTAATCGGATAAGAAGTACTTTGTTTTTCATTTTACAAAAATGTACATTTTGATTGCTGAGATTGCATACAAGGATATCGGTAAAAATCTAAACCCGTTTAGTGCATTTTATCGCCATATTACATCAAAATACAAATACAGTTGCGTTTAAAAAGTCCCGCTGCAGTGGCCGCGTAGAGCAGGTTATGGGAAACTATTCGTTTAATAAAACTCAATTATTCACAATATATACTGTAAATTAAAAATCGATTTCAAATGACTTTTAAAATGGCAACTACACTGTATGGTGTCTTTTTTATGTTTTAGTTTGAAATGATCCCAAACTTTGGAAACTTTCTGCTGCGTCTTCTGTGTTACCTGTCCAGATCGCTCCAGAGTTTAGTGGGTTGGTGCGTCATTAATAATTGTCCGTGGGAAACACAGTGCTTCAGTTAAATGGACTAAACAGCAAAATGAATTTGTAATTGATTGCAAATAGAACCGATTTTGGCAATGACAACCATGTTTTTTTACTTTTCCCAGATTCAGTTTAAAGAAAGGAAATATTCGGAGGCAGAGGAAAACTTTATGAAAGTTCTGAAGATCCTGAAGTGCAAATTCCCTCACAAACTTTTGCCACGATCCCTAAAGCTTGTACAAGAGAAGATTAAGAAAGTCTCGTACCAGTCCAGAATGTTCAAGATCCCAGAGTATGAGTCCATATTTCTACATTTCATGTTCTTATTAAATGAGAAATGGAAAGTGTAGTGTATAGAAAGCAGAGCATTTTTATAAGACGATTTTGTCTCTGTGTGTGTGTGTGTAGGAAGGAAAAGCTTACCCATATGCAGGAATGTATTGTTTGCCTGTCTTACCTGTTCCAAATCGACTGCATCTCTGGCCAGTTCCGAAACGCATCGCTGGCTGTCATCATGGAGATCAACCTGGCCATCCAGAGTGGCGATCCGTTCAAGGTCAGTGACAAAGTTTAACAGGATAAAGACAAAGTGAGTCACTTCTTATACCTTTAAAATACGAACAAAGGTAATCACTATTACCAGATGTGACTCTGATGTGACAGATGTAACAAGTCTAATTGTTTATCTGCAGATCCTCCACTCCGCTATTGATTACCTCCAGTACAATCAGATTACAGGAGAGACAAACCGGACCAAGCATCTTGAAGACTTCCTGTGCAGGACTTGTTCCAGCCTATCAGGCCACCCTGACGGACAGAAGCTGCTCAGCTACTTGTCCCAAAAAACTTGCTCTCGGCTCTCTGTGTGCAGAGAACCCATCACAGAACTTGGGTCCAGAAAAGAAAGTTACATAAATAACCCAAAGTATTCTACAAGCGAAAGCTTCCAGCTGAAGTGTTCAGATGCACTTGCTTAGTAAGCTGTCAGTGGGCTGTCGATGTGTGTGCATGCACGTGTTTCAAAACCCCAGCCACATTCGACTTGATGTAATACATAATCCGAGATTTCCCCACGATTATAACAGAATGATTCTGTTATCACTCCAATAAAAGTTACAAAAGTTATAACAAATGTCTGATTTTTGCATTAATGCACAGAATATTGTGCACAAAAGAAATAAAATCGGTGGTATATCTTCTACAAGATCGAAGTATTAAAAGGTATGGTTTGAAAAATATCAACATCTGTATCAACAACAATTTCATTTAAATCGGATTTTTGCCGAATTTGAATATGATGATTACAAAAAATCCATTGCAAATATATTTACAAATAGAATACCAACATAGACCCAATCTACCTCTGCAGGGTTTTATACATGCTTTATACACACGTATACACTTAATACACACTAAACGTGCATACTCCTGCTTCTTGTATTTGCACTATAATTGCACGGAACTTTGTACATTTGTAACCTGTGTCTTTTTATTCGTTTATTTATATCATAGGCGGCTTGGAGGAGTCAAAGTAAGAATTTCATTGTATGTTGTAACATTGTTTCCTGTACATATCACAATAAACCCTTGGATCGGAAATATCTTGTAAATCTTCCCATTCTGTTTGCCTACATCCTTTTCCACATGTCCTCTGAAAATACGTGTCTATGAAAATCAACAATTCTTAATAAACTTGCCCTGTACAGGATCGTTTTCCAATGAACAGAGTTTGGCCTACGCTTCAAACAACGATCTCCTGTATGATCTGTGTTCTAGCTTTTTTTATTGAAGTGTATAATGTTCCTTCAAAAATCTGAAACGGTGCAATTGTAACATTCAGCTATGTGTATAACTGGCTTGATGACTGGGTCAAGGCATCTCCATAATAGCAGGTTGTATACAGTGGTTAGTACCTACCAAAAGTGGTCCAACGAAGGACAACTAATGAACCAGTGTCACAGGTCCTCAAGGCTAAGTGATGTGTGTGAGGAGCTTCAAAGTGCCTGTGTTGAATCCTGTCCACCACTGAAGTGCCTACAATGGGCATGCAAGTATCAGCACTATGGAGCAATGAATGGCACCAATTCAATTCATTTCAATACATTTTTATTTGTATAGTGTTTTTATGAGGGCATGTTGTCTCAAAGCAGCTTAAAGTGGATATAAAGTTTTATTAAATAATGTATACGTTTAGTGCCTATACATTTGTTCCTTACAATTCTAAGTTCATCCCTAATGAGCAAGCCAGTGGCAACAGTGTTAAGAAAAAACTCCATGGCATGAGGAAGAAACCTTGAGAGGAACCAGACTCAAAAGTGAACCCATCCTTATCTGGGTAGCACTGAATGTGCATTCATTACAGTTCTATCGTTGTTCAGGTGTGCTCTTCGGTTATATGTGCTTAAATGCATAACTGTTGATGAACCTCCTAATGGTCCTAAACCATTGTAATAGCCTGCTGATATTAATTACAGACCAAATCCATCCAAAAAGTTCTTGGGTTTTTCCACCAAGATGCACTTTGGAAAGAAGGCATGTGACGATATTAGCAATATTCTGCTCAAAACATTCATGTTGACAATGAACTATCTTTCATTTAGTAAATAAATCCGGGTTACGTAGATCATCGGGTTATATGAGTTCCCACAGACAAGGTCTGGAAGAAGCGCATTGAAATGATCTTGCATACACAGAACACTTCACTCAATTTCAATTCATCAGATATCTGTAGGATGTGTTAGACAAGGATATGCTTGGTGCCAGACGCCTTAGAACACACTCAGAAGTCTCGTGGAGCCCATATCTCGACGCGCAAATGGCATTTTGGCGGCATGAAGGGAACCTACACAATATTAGATGTAATAGAGGTTCATTTCAAGTTTTTCAAACACCAAAAGTTCGAACAAGCTGAACTTTAGACAGAGTTACTTCAAAACCGTTGCTGCTATCAGCCAATCAGTTTGAGGCAAACACCTGACAGCAATGTCAAACCTGAACAGTTCATCAAGGGTTGTGTTAGCATTGTGTGTAACTTCAGGGCTGTGCAAAAGTAAAATTTATGACTTTTTAAGACTATTAAGAATAAAATATAAGACCTATATCAAAACATCAAACACACACACACACAAATTCATTGTTACTGTAGCAACTGGCCTTAACCACACCTTGAATTCTTTTTTTTTAAATCAAGAATCGCTAAACTTACACTTAGCTATAGCTGAAAAATAAAAACTGTTTCACATCTGTCGTAGAATCCAAGACAGATTTGCACCAATAATTAGAAAGCTGATCGGCAGATTCGAGCGGATTGAAAGCTGATTGGTCTGATTTGTAGTCGTAAAACAGTGAAATATATTTGGAACACCACAGAAACATCAGAATATGAAGACCTGTTTACAAATATTTAAAACCCAGACTTTTTAAGACTAGAGAAACCTTGAACTTGGCGACAATGAAACACTGCAATCTATTTTATAAATTGACTTTTTTTTAAATCACTATTTTGCTGCCTTAACTAAATCTTGTCCGTCATAACGACGTGAAATTTGGTCATTAGGTACTGCTGACGGCAACGGGAGATGGGCTAGATATGTCTAATAGTGTTGGTTCATATTTGTAGAAAAGTCATGGATTTGCCATTACAGGAATGCCAGAACCTAGTGGATGTTAGCGCCTTGGGTAAGAAATGGTTTGTAAATGATTGCAGTTGAGAACTGAAACCTTACATGGGTATAACAACCAGGTATGGACTTGACGCTTCAGTAAACTATTTCTTATCTCCAAAGTTGTACCTGTCACATCTTTATTAAGAAGAATAACCATCACATTAAAATCATGAGTCTGTTAAAACGAATTACTGATTCCTTGGGTTCTCTTAAACAACGCAAAGCTGCGCTGACCAGCACGTCCTGAATCTTCATGAAGATCTTCCTAAGAGCTTTAAATGCTCCACCATCATTCCAATCAGCCAAAAACACAACAAACAAACAAAAAAATCAGGGCTTTTCAAACTACTTGTTCTCTCAAGTGTATGGTCATGAAGTTGATCAGAAGGTCATGAGTTACAATCCCAGCACCATCAATCTGCCAATGCTGTTTGATAGCACGTATAAGTGAAGGAACGAAGTGCAGCAAATGGCACACATTTTTTAAATGATGTATATATTACTTTTTGATAATTTTAACGTGTTTTTAAGAGGCGTTTATTTTTGTTGTGGTTATTTGGTCTTCCGGACACACGGGGGCGCTGCTCGGACTTCTAACGTGCCATTTGTGTGTGTAGAAGTTGGTGCGAAGTTGAAGTCGCGGCGTGCTCGTGTTTACTGGGATTTCTGGAGCTTACAGGAACTAACACGAGATTTGAAAGAGCGTGATGCGAAAGAGGAGAACCGAGAGTCCATCACTTCACGAGTGTTCGCCTGAAAGGAAGAAGAAAAAGAAATGTGGACCGGGGGGTGATGCAGAGGCCGTGCTCGAGGTTGGAGAGGCCGGGCTCGCGGATGCGGAGCACGGGCTCGAGGATGCAGAGCACGGGCTCGAGGATGCGGAGCCGGAGCTGCGCACCGACACCGACACCGCCGACGCTCCCACTGCCATCTTCACCGCTCCAGTCGGTGAGGGTCGCAGGAAGAGGCCGAGATACTGCGAGGACCACGCCAACGGCGTGAACGCGGCGGACGTGCGCGCGTCTGGAAAGTTTGTCTGCACGCGCGGGACCGCGTCGGGAGAAAGCGCGTGCGGGTCCAAACAGGTAGTGCACGCAAAGGTGTGTTGTTTGTTTATTTATTTATTCATTTATTTATTTATTTATTTATTTATTAAATCAACCAGTCAGTCGATCGACCAGTGAATTAAATAAATTAATCAGCCAGTTAATCAATTGAACTATCAGTCACATGCAGTCCGTTAATAATTACAACACTCGTTCAAAATAATTTAAGATAAATTAAGTCGATCAACTAAATCAATTAGTTAATCAACTGAACAGTCCAATAATTAATAAAAAACTCAACCTGTCAGTTAAATATTTAATCTAATTGTCATTCAAACGATTAATCAACCGGTCAATTAATTAATTCAATCAATCGCCCCTGAAAAGGATCGGCCCTGAGCCCTTTCCTGTTTGCAGTGGTGATGGACAGGTTGATGGACGAGGTCAGATAGGAGTTTCCCTGGACTGTGATGTTTGCAGATGATATTGTGATTTGTAGTGAGAGTAGTGAGCAGGTGGAGAAGAGCCTGGAGAGGTGGAGGTACACGCTGGAGAGAAGGGGAATGAAAGTCAGTAGGAGTAAGTACATGTGTGTGTGAATGAGAGGGAGGGCAATGGAGTGGTGCGGTTGCAGGGAGAAGAGGTGGAGAAGGTGGTGGAGTTTAGGTACCTGGGGTCAAAGTAACAGTAATGGAGAGTGTGTAAGAGAAGTAAATAAAAGAGTGCAGGCAGGGTGGAGTGGGTGGAGAAGAGTGACAGGAGTGATTTGTGATAGAAGAGTATCTGCAAGAATGAAAGGGAAAGTTTATAGGACTGTGGTGAGACCTGCGATGTTGTATGGATTAGAGACAGTGGCATTGAGGTGGAGGTAGCAGAGCTGAAGATGTTAAGGTTTTCGTTGAGAGTGATGAGGATGGACAAGATTAGGAATGAGTTTATTAGAGGATAAGCCCATGTAGAATGTTTTGGTGAGGGAAGTGAGATTGAGATGGTTTGGACATGTGCAGAGGAGGGACATCGGGTATATCAGTAGGAGATTGCTGAGGACGGAGCGTCCAGGTAGGAGACAAAGGGGAAGGCCAAGGAGGAGGTTTATGGATGTGGTGAGGGAAGACATGCAGGTAGTTGGGGTAAAAGAGGCAGATGTAGAGGACAGGGTGGCATGGAGACGGATGATCGGCTGTGGAGACCTCTAATGGGAGCAGCCAAAAGAAGAAGAAGAATCAACCGAACAGTCCATTAATTAATAAAAAAAATCAACCTGTCAGTTAATTATTTAACCGAATTGTCATTCAACCGATGAAACAACCGGTCAATTAATTAATTCAGTCAATCAAATAATTTAATAATCTGAGGTTTTGCATATGTCAGTTCACACTTTGACCTCGTGGTGGTGCTGGAGTTTAAGTTTGAAACGTTTGTATAATCTGCTTGTGTTGTGCTTCTTCGTTGGACTTTCCTGTATACACCGGGTTTAGTTACCTCAGGAAAGAATCTCTACTTTTATCTTTATCGTTCATTATTTTAGTCAGGTTATTAACAATAGTAGATTATGGTTGACTTGATCTTATCTCAAAAACAATTGAAATGGTAAAAAACTTGCTACTGAATGTTCCATGTTTGACCCCAGAATTCACTCTTCCAAGTTTTTACCACTGAAACTACAAGTCTACTGTGCTTAAACGCAGCACAACCGATGGTTAAACAGCAGCTTGTTCCAGTCCATTAATCGGGTTTGTTTGGAAAAGCACGCCTATATTTTCTGTAGCCACTTTTCACACCTCGTCTGTGTTCCCCGTGTAGACTAGGTGAACCTATACCGCAACAGTTATCAGTATTCGTGACAAACAATACTTTTGGGTACATAACTTTTGGCTGAAAATATGAAATCTTATTTAGTAAATGGTGCTGATTTTACCAGAAGCCCCTTTCACTTGAATGTACAAATCAATGTGAGGCAGCTGTAAAAACGAATGTAGCGTGCAATCACGGCTATGTGTAATTAGGCGGAATAAACGATGGCATTAAGTCAGCGGTAGGATTGCGGTCGGTTTGGTTCCCACTCTGCGTTGTGCAACACGTTCCCTAGCGTGCGAAGTAGTTACACATTGTTCGGCTAGTTCTGCGATGTGGATTTATTTTCATCCAAAGTGAACCAGGGTCAAACTTTAATGGCGAATGAACCCAATTAGAGCGCTCTTAGGGGTAAAATGTAAACCATTCGAGAATGTCGGATTAGACAGCAATCTTTTCGCCAATTGGCCGGTGTGGGTGCAGGTTTTCATTCCAACCAATAAAGGGCTACACCAGTCATTAAAAATGGTAAGAATTTGGTGTGGACTTTCCTGGTTGGAATGAAAACCTGCACCCAAACTGGCCCTGTTAGGGGAAAAAGATTGGGCACCCCTGGTTGAAATCCTCCTGATTAAGCTGACTGGATCTCCGTCAAGCCAATCAGAATTGAGTATTCTTCCAGACCACGGTGTGATGCTTTAACTTTAAACATGACACGATGGTGGGTTGTACGTGAGCCTCTATAGTGACTATTTACATTTTGCTTGTGCCGTTACAGGTGACCCGTCCTGACGACATTGAGGATGACCTTTGCGCCTTTAACTCCTTCCAGTTCTGGAGAACTCCCCTGCCACAGTTAGATCTGTCGCTCCTGGACAGTCCGTACACAGCTGAGCTCACCGAAGACAGGTCTTCGAAAGAGGCCACGGAGGATATGGAGACCTGATGCAGCAACATATCATTAGAAACAGACGCTGTGTATTTGGATTCGAGAAACGGACCCTGTAGAAGGGGGGAAGAAATGTAGAGGAAATACCAGTCCTGCTTTCCAATGTTGTCTAATGAAGACGTCATACGGCATGACGGCTTTTTCCCCCTTCCTTAAGAACATTGTATATTTCTGAGCACTTTTATGAGTTTGCATAATAAAGTGTTCTAGAATTCGGAGTAGTGTTGCAGCACAAACTTCATTACAACTTCTTGATTGTTTCTGTTTTCTCAGAATTTCTGTTCGAATAATGGTGAGATTTATGAGCAGATAATTTCCCAGTCAATTCCCAGAACTCCCAGAGAATCACAGTTTGATATTCTGGTCATGTTGGATTCAAGAACATATTTGAGAAATGCTGGGCATTAGTCAGGAGTACACTGGATGGGACACACCTTTTGAGGGCACCTTGAACACATTTACACATTTTTATTATTTTTTATCTAGGGGCAGTTTTTATTTTTAACCACATTGTGGTATCAGGAAACCGAAGACTTTGGAGGAAACCCACATTGGCCGCCACATGAACAGTAACCCAGAACTGTTTGTACACAATCTTATTTTTTCCAAACGACATTATCCTTTCCTTAATGGAAAGTCTGCCTTTACAGGATTAGGGTTTATTTTTTTTGTGTGGTTTTTCCTTTTCCTTTTAAAATTTTTTTTTTTTGTAATTTCTCAAGGCTTTTCGTAACACTGTTGCTTCAGCTTCCAGAGGCTCAGCTCTACACGGATCCTGCCTCACATCCAGATTGCTGATTTCTGGGAATTCTGGATGTTAGGAAATCAGATTTGTGTACGTTCGGGTTTTTTTTTTTTTTTAGTTAAGCCTGGTTTTAGATTTTCTTTATCACTTGGATATGTAACAGTTAATTGTAAATATTGTAGTTTTGCAATAAATTTATGAGCCTCATTCCATTTTCGTTGCCTTTGTTTCTTTTTTTTATATTATTATCTTAAAGACGTTTCACAGTGATTTAACCTTCCGCCTGCTGGTCATGACTGGAGCACCAATCAGCTATGGAGATATAATATACACACACACACAAACACACACTATATAAAACAAAATTTTGAGGTACTTGACTTCTCCAGACATATTCGGTTCTTCCCCCAAAACTGTTAGCATAAATTTGGAGGCACACTATTGTGTAGGATGTCTTTGGATGTGGTAGCATGACCTTTTCCATTCATTTGAATGGCAGATCCAAACATGTTCCAGCCTGCTATTTGAAGGTATGGCTACATCAGTACCTGGCTTTACTAACACTCTTGTGGGTGAATGAGATTTTATGGAACAAATCTCCAAAAAATCTCCATTAAAATCTAGTGAAACATCTTCCCAAATAGTGGATCTTATTTAAACCGCAAAATGGGGACTACATGGTCAGTTGTCGACAAAATATTGTGGGTTTCTGTATTGTTCTGTGAAGGCTTTTACAGATTTATTCATACAGCTGTTTACTACAATAGGCAGCACAACGACCTTTGAGCTGAGCAAAGCAGGAAAACGAAGTGCAAGATTTTATGTTTTTTTTTTCTTCTTCATTTATGAGGCAGGGCCAGTGATAAACCAGGCATAGAGACTGTCGCACAGTCGGAACAAACCTTAGTAAATCGATCAGGTAAGCAAAATTTCTTTTATTTGTTATTTTGACTTTGTAGGTTAATGCTAAAATTGTGTGTACTGAGGTGTAATAGATGTAAACATTTTCAATGCTTACCCTATCACACATGTGTGTACAGGTGTTATACATACGTGTAGGGTAAGCATTGAAAATAGTAGATGAGAGATAACGTTGAGAGGTTGGTGTTGATTGTGCAGTTAGACAAAGAAACATCAACATCTTGAACAAATATGCTCATTGGTACTATCCGTAATTACATCCATTTGGCAGAGGCAACTTAAAATTATATATACAAATGCACGGTCGCTTGAAAAGACCCAGAAATGGCAGATTGGTAGTGCTGGGATTTAAATTTATAATCTAATGAGAAGTTCAACATCTTAACCAAGGGGTTACCATTAATTTATGAAATGTTAACCATAGACTGCGTTACATCATTTATTTGGAAAGCATTCATGTGCAAAATTCTATTCTCATGAGGGAAAAATATCAATAGGCATTAACACTTTTGTCGATTCATATTGAATTAAAAAAATTGTAGTGGTGAACATTCCTAGCGAACATTATTACACTTTTAAGGGTCCCTCTGTTGGGCTGTCGAAAACGTTTTTGCATATACCGTAGCCCATGGTAAAAAAAAAAAATGGACTCGATATAGATTGCAAACAAACATCTTTTTGGTGGGTTTTTTTTACAATCCAATCCCAATTCGCCAATGGGACAGTGTGGTCCGTAGTCATATTTGACAAATGTTATCTATAAAATACACAAATGGTCCAATTTATGGACACATGATGGTAATTCTTTATTAATGAAAAGTAAACAGAAAAACATCTATGTAAAATAATAGGTTCAAATGATATCAGTTGTAACTAATTCATTATGTGCGATTAGCTATACTACTTCATCAGTCAATGAAGAACTTGCATGTTGTACAGTGTTTGCATCAGTTGTAGCATTTTCTGTGCTAAAACATGGGGATAAATCTTTTTTGAAACTTTCACCAGTTGCGACAACATTTTTTTTTTCTTTTTCAAACCATTTTGAATCTGATTATGCTAGCTAATCGCTAACTCGTTCAACTAGTCGGTGAACCATTAACTGTTAGATTTCCAGACACAATGAACGCGCAATACAAAATGTTCGACGTTTGCCGA
This sequence comes from Silurus asotus, assembly GCA_024362625.1. Taxonomy (NCBI): domain Eukaryota; kingdom Metazoa; phylum Chordata; class Actinopteri; order Siluriformes; family Siluridae; genus Silurus; species Silurus asotus. Next base: position 801,099 of record MU551562.1, on the reverse strand, counting down.
AACGGTTTCTTCAGACATTGGATTTTTCGGAATGTGGAGAATGTGAATCTGGCGCTTGTTGCTGATTCGAGCAGTTGATAGTGTTCCAATTCCTGGTCAATCTGACCGTATCGTCCCCTAACTACAGTACTAGCAACAGGTTGGCTAGTTTTTAAAAGCTAAGGGATAAGTGAAAGAACATGAAATCATTCATATGATTTCAGTTATTGGAAGATTATATGAATTTGACAATTGTCTAGCTGTATATTTCATATTTATGTGGAACTATGAAGAACATAGCTTGATTTAAAGTAGTGAAAATGGAACTGATTTCTTTCTAGCGCAGACTAAACGTATAGACTTGAAGTAGTGAGGATGGGACTGATTTCTTTCTAGCCCAGAGTGTTGACTTATAGTCTTGAAGTAGTATGGATAAGGGTGAAACTGATTCCATTCTATCCAAAAACTATAGACTTATAGATTTCAAGTATTGAAAATGGAACTGTTGACTTATAGACTTGAAGAATTGAGTATGGGACTGAATTCTTTCTAGCCAAGGCTGTAGACTTGGAGACTAGCTATATACACAGTGATTACAAAGAACAAATACGGTTTACTAGATTCAATTGTCATTCTGACGAATAGCTTTCATCCTGAAATTTGCATTGAATGAGAAACTAGATAGAATTAGCACACGTTAAATGTACAATTAAAACCAAAAAGATCTGAAAGGGAAGACACCATTGTAATTTTAGCGTTTTTAAAGTGTTTAAAATGACAAACATACATTGAAACAGGTACGCCGGTGTTTAGTGTTTAATGTGTGTATGTGTGTGTCTGAGAGTTATCTAGTCATTGACAATGTATTGCTAAATTTTTTATTAGTTGATAGTTTGCTATTGATAAATATAAGTACATGCTAGTATCACCACCAGCCACTATAGTGCTGTAATTTGTTTTCTTTTTATTTATTTTTTTGTATTTTGGATAAATATTAATGATCACCACTGTAATATTGGGCTCAGCTTACGAGAAGGTTTGTTTACAGTCATGCTTTATTGCACATCTTCACCTTTCCACCACTTGTCCTTTTGACCCCCAAGTCATCTACTGTCAATAGAGCAGTCAGTCATGCAGGAAAGGGTTTTGTTTTTTTGAAAAATCCTGTTTAAAGCTTGCTGATGTGTTAAGATGGGAACTACGTAGTGATTGTGAAATGTTAATTTTCTTTTGTATTAGACGTGACACTAATTCCCAGATTTTAGGATTCACTTCAGGACACACACTCCAGCAGAGTTCCTGCTTCCTTCACCTAGAGCTTCAGAGCCACACCCACTATTCCTTCCCTGCTCCCTGCAGAGTGAGCTCTTGTGGGAAGGCAGATCACCAGAGAGTGGCCAGAGAGATGACTTACTGAACACACACACACACACACACACACACACACACACACACACACACACACACACACACACACACACACGTGTGTCCTGACAAGATGAAGGTGAGAAATTAATTTAATACTTGAATAATAATAATAATTTTATATATTTTTATTATTATTATTATTTAATATATAATGTATTTTCTAGCTCAAATTACTGCATGAGACATCTGAAGGAGAAGGGAATAAAAAAAAAAAAAATTTTTTTTGAGTTTCCCTTTGAGTTCTCCAGCAGGTGTAAACTCAACTAAAATTTTTTTATTTTTTAATTTTTTTTAAACAAACCTCTTACCCACTGAAGGTTAATATTAGACACTTTTTGTATAATATGAATGTTATATTGTTATTTATTGTGCTTGCATTTCTGTTGGGACTTTGAGAAAGTTATTATTTAGATATCATTTTTAAAGGTATAAAATCTAAATCTTGTTCCTAAATATTGTAAATGACATGAGATTCTTCTTATTTCTCTTCCTATTATTATTATTGTTTTGTTTTAGTTATTTATGATTTATGAATTTTTCATAAATTGGTTGGTTCTTCATGTTCAAGTCAAATTGCTAAAAATGTGTTCAGCTTTATTCTGGATCAGTTACAGAGATCTGATGATGTGTTTTCCAGTAGTAACGTTTAGTAGTCCAATGCCTAAAGGACAATAGACTGAATAAGCACCTTATAGACTGGCTTTTAAGCCCAGTGGTTAAAACTGACTGATGGTGCAATTGTTAGAGAGGTAAAAGAGAATGATAAATGGTTAGCCACAATTAAAGGTGGCAACGAAGACCTCCTGAAGATGAAGTAGCCGCCACATTGTCACAGGCATTGGTTCAACAATATGTGTCTGCTTATCTGTTGGTCAGTCGGAGTTTCCTGGTAGGTCACCAGACCCAATAATGATATAATGGTCACCCAGGTCAGCAATGACATACAGGTGGATCATGACCAGATCTCCAAGCTGATTTTTTTCCAATTGTGGACCTCTTTTTATATGTCAAGCAGTCAAAGCTGCTTAATCTGAAGACTTGGTTGAATTATGTGGGAAGGTCCAAGGCACTTTTCTGCACATCCTCAGCTACCACACTGCACTGCATACTATTCAAGGTTGAGAACTGGATGTAATACGAATAGTATATTTTGTGGAGTTTTCGGGTAAATATCAAGCTGTAGTCATAGAATAATCTTATGCTGAATAATCTGTCCAATTGGATTTCAGTTTTTGCCTTATCAGACCAACCCTGAACTTATCTTGGTACATGTCTACTTGTTACAGACCTGGCTAGAAAGTCTCAGCTGCTGCTGTCCCTAGTGCTGATTCTGTGCCACACTGGATTCTAACATGGCAATATCTCTTTAAAAAAAAATGTTTTTATGTAGATTCTGGTTCTGAGCAATCAGTGTATACCAACATTAATTTGCATGTAATTCTTATAATTCTTTGCTGTTATTGGTATCAATAATTACAGTGAGTTCTTGTATACAGTGAATTCTTGTTTTCTTGTGAGTCTAAGACCACAGGGCAGAACATTCTATATACCAAAGCTATGAGGCCAAGTTTGGTGTTTGTACAGCATGTGTGAAGATGGTCTGCCTCTTCAGAGCTGTTATATAAACCTACATAAATAAAAACTCTATAAGAGAAGGAAGACAGACAAAAGGGGTTAATGATTGCCAGATTGGGGGTTCAAGCCCAGTATCGCCAAGCTGACTCTTGAGAAAGGCTCCAAGGGGTACTGTATCATGTCTGACCCCCAGCTTCCTAACATCGCTTTTATATGCATAGAAATAATTTTCCTGTGCTGTAATGTACAAAAATGCTGTTTTAATATATGGTCAAAAGTACGTTCCCAAACAAGTAGTTCTTCCTTAAACAGTTGCCGCAAAGAGTTTTCTGTGTATATGCAATTTCTCCTTGTTTTATCATGACAATTTTCCTGTACGCAATGCAATCTTCCAGAACACATTAGATTGGAGTAGAAGAATTTTAGTCTTTTGCTCAGGAGGTTATTATTAAAGCAAAGAGGGACTGCCATGGTAATGCTATGTTCAAAAAGCATCAATGGGTGTTATTGGTCACATGACATGCAAAATCGTGAAGCGTCACATACACTAACTTGCCCATATAGTCCATAAAGGTAATAAAGTAGCACCACCAATTTTTATAAGTATTCTCGCGTTTTTCTCATTATTCTAGTCATGGATCCAGACAACATTCAATAAGCGGGAGTGTGTAAAGTTTTTACCAGCATCAAGAGAACATCACAGGTAGGTTTCTTGGTTGTGCACTATATCTGGCAGCTCATTTGAAGTTTGTTGAAATTGTATTACATTTTAATGGAAGCCTTTCCTGTATTTTTCAGGTGTTTTCCTGTTTGCCATGTTTGCCAAAATCTAGTCCGGTATGAACTCTTTAATAATTTTTTTTTTTTAAATTCCCAGTACAATCTGTCTGGAGGTTGAGCCATGTCAACTGGTCTTCTATCTGATTGGATCAAAACATTTCACTACTCAGAGCAGCTTCTTCAGTCTAAAGGGAATTCCACAAATTTGTATGCCCCAGGGTCTATACACTCTCCCCTTACTCTCTGTCTCTGGGCTAGTTACAGCCTAATGACTCCCCTTACTCCTGACAACCTTCCCTCCACACTGTCACCTCCCCCCTGTCCCTTAATGAGGTTATACAGGGAGGGAATGATCGCCGAACCTCGAGCATACAACTTTATGGAATCCTGCTAGCGTCCCTCAGACTGAAGAAGCTGTTTAGATGATTAGGGAGAAATTTTGATCCAACCAGTTGACATGACTCAACTACCAGATATCTACATTGGATGATTGAGAATGATTGGATGATTTTTTATTCTTTTTATATGCTATCGGATAAATTATAAAGATAGTAGATAAAACAAAAGCAGTATTTATGTACAGATTTCCATCTGTCGTTCTCTCAGGTGCTGCTGCGGGAGACTGATTGGCGAGCATTCAGAGCTCGACTCCAGTTCTTGGCTCCCTCTGTCTGGGGAAGAAGAGGTGTGGTGTGTCGTTCAGCACACCAAAACCAGCCCTACTGATGCATTCGGATCCATCGATTTCCAAGGCAGCAACAAGTGTTCTTGTCGCGCTAAGGTTCGCTAAGGACAGGAATGGATTTTGTTTGCTTGCTATCTTCCAACACAGACATTCTACTGTATATATATTTTCTTATTTTCCCAGTATGTGCGTCTGTCATGTGATGCCAAACCCGAGGAGCTTTGCTGTTTAATGTTGAGAGAATGGAATATGGCACACCCCAAGCTGCTAATATCAGTGCATGGAGGGACAGACAACTTTGCCTTACCCCCAAGAGTGGGGCAGGCATTTTGCAAGGGTCTCATTAAAGCTGCAGAGACTGCAGGAGCCTGGATTTTCACCGATGGCTTCAATACAGGTGTGCGTCTATTGACTTTTGTTTGTGTGTGCATGTAATTGGGTTCATTTTCACTTTTCCTTGAATTAGGTGTCTCGATGTATGTCGGAGATGCTGTGAAAGCCTATGGTACATACGAGCGTAGGAAGAGAACCGTGATAGGGATCACACCATGGGGGCTAATTGAGAACCACACTGACCTCATCGGACTAGACGTAAGTTTTTTTATTCCAACCTTACAATATTTACCTCATAACAATAATCCTGAGAAATGATAAGTGAAGTAGAATCACTCTTGTGTATTTTTTATACCCCTGTGGTGCACCAGGTCCTGAGGCACTACCAGACTTTGGGGAATCCACTAAGTAAGCGCTCTAGTCTTAACGGCATGCACTCGCATTTCCTGTTAGTGGATGATGGAACTCTGGGTAAAGCTGGAGGTCAGCAGGAGCTGAGGAGAAAGGTGGAGAGGCATATCCACCGACAGAGGATCCACCCCAGTGAGTGTGTTTGTGTGCATGTGTATAAACAGAAATCTTCTTTCTATGCAGGTTGCCTAAGGGTTTAACACTCGTAAACACTCTGTTGTACTATTCTATAAGTTAAAGATAGTCCATGACTACAGGTGAATTACGGGATTTTAATGCATGATGGTATGACCACCCTGTTTGCGTCACTGAATTTAATCCAAGAAGAAAAATAAATAACATTTTTAGTAGTTCTTTTATATATGTTTTGTTGTACCTAGAATTCTCTCTACTGCAAATCATACACAGTAGTGTGATATGATTACATTTATTGAAAATTATTTTTATATAGTAAAACACATTTTGTCGTAATTTTCTACACGTTATGTTGATAAAATTCATTTGACACGAACGCAGGATTGTTACAAATGTATGCGATTTCTGATGTACATTTCGTGTGGGTGTGTATTTCAGGACTGGGTCAAAGAGTTCCACTGGTGTGTGTGGTTGTTGAGGGAGGTCCTGCAGTGCTCTCCACAGTGTTGGAGTATGTGAGCAGGTCTCCTCCCGTTCCAGTCATCGTGTTCGAGGGCACCGGCCGTGCCGCAGACCTGCTGTCTCTCATCCACAAGCAGACTGCAGCGGACAGGTGGGGTTTATAAAAGAAAATGTCACCTTTAATAAAAATAAATAAATAAATGCAGTTTCACGTGGTACGAATCAAATTTGGGTGGATTCAAAAGTGGGTGGAGCTTAAAGCCTTCTTGGTTTTAAGTTGCAATGTTAGAGATGTTGTAATGGAGGCGGTAGCTCAGTGGTTAAGGCATCGGACTTTAAGAAAGAAGGTTGAATGGCGCTCTGGATAAGGGCATCTGGTGGTGGCCTCCCAGAATCAATTTAAGCATGAGGGCCTAGAGCGTGCCTCTCCAGTCTCACTGTCCATGATCTACTCACCTCACACGGCAGCAGCGACTTGGTCTCATTTACTAACTGCTATTGCCAGGGTTCGGTGCCTGGGCTCCTACCACTTGTTTTAGCAACCTGACCCCAGTCTCACAGTCAAACAATGCCTGCCTTCAAACCCATGGTCTAGTGTCGATGTGTGGCCCATGAGGGCTAGACGAGTAGTAAGGGACGTTGTTGCAGGCCTTTAAGGAAGGTTTACAAGAAAAGGGGAGTGGTAGCTCAGTGGTTGTGGTGCTGGGTTACTGATTGGAAGGTTGGGGGTTCAAGCCCCTGTGTCGCCAATCTGCCACTGTTGGGCCCTTGAGCAAGCCCCCTAACCCTCTGTGCTTCAGGGGCACCGTATCATGGCTGACCCTGCGCTCTGACCCCAGCATCTGAGCAAGCTGGAATATGTAGAACAAATTTCACTGTGCTGTAATGTATATTTGACAAATAAAGGCTATTCTTCTTTTTCTTCTTCTTCTATAAAGATTAACCCCTTAGTCCGCATTGATATCAATGTTTTTATGCAGATCCATTATGTCTTGTCTCCAGCTCTGTTTTGTCATTCGTCCATTCCGCCATACGTCCTAGTATCCAAACTTGTTTTTATTCATTCTGAAAATTATTTTGTTTCTCTCTAATTTCCCACACACTAATACTCTCCGTTTGTTTGTTCTTCTTTGTAGATTTTGGTCTTGTTTTCAGTTTTCACGTTAGAGTTTTGCCTTATATGTGTTGGTTGTTAAACGATTGACTTCTGCCTCTTTAACATTAAGAACTTAAGATTTGCACGTTTATTAGATAAACCGTTCTCAACCCACATTGTCATCTTTCCACATTTGAACTGCTTTTAAGAGAAACACACTACACCAGCCTAATCAATGAAAACAGCACAATGAGAATCCCTGACCTTCACTTAACTGGATAAAGCATGGTTTTTATTTGTGTTTGTTCTTTTTTGTCCTATAGGGAGCTTGATGCGAATATGAAGGAGGATTTCCTGCAGCGCATCGAGAACGTATTTGGTGCAACAAGAGCGAAGGCATATCAGCTCTTCACTCTGCTTAAACATTGCATGCAGCACAGAGAGGCGGTGAGTAAACAGGAAATGGACCTACTCACAGCACCTTTTGGTTTTTAAACTATTAATTTTTACTCACTTTAGCATTTGGGCTCATTGTGTCTCCATTCTCAACAAAACTCCACCCTTGGAGAAAACCTGGCTTGTTGCGAACAGTATGGTTGAAGTTATTACACCGAAAACACATTATGATAGGGGTGTCTATAAAATGACTGAGGCTCATCCAAACATGAACATACTGTAGCACAATTGTCCTAATGTGTTTTTTCAGTCACATTTAGACACTAACACTAAGGATATATTTTCAGATATATATATATATATGTTTATGTTTGCCTTTACATTTATAGCATTTAGCCAGAGCGACGTACAAAAGTGCTTTGAATCTCTAGCAATGAATAAATCTACACTGGTACGCAAGATCACAAACTTAATATAAGTATAACTCTTGAATTCTACAAAGCAAACTTGGAAAGTGCTAATTTAAGTGTTTCAGGAAGAGGTAGGTCTTCAATCGTCACTTGAAGATAGCCAGGGACTCCGCTGGTTCACTGGTTGGTTTGGGCTATCGGTATACCGATAGCCTAAAACTCTGTTAAAAGGAAATATAGCACATTTAAAAAAAAAAAAAAGACATAAAACAAAGAGGGAAATAAGTGCTTATTTAGGTGTTACAGGAAGAGGTAGGTCTTCACTCATCATTTAAAGATAGGCAGTGACTCAGCTTTTCAGCAATTCATTTCACCACCTCTGTGGCAGAACAGAAAAGAGTCTTGATGTGTACCCAACTCTTACCCTGAGATAACGTGGGACCAGTTATGCAGTGGTAGAAGATCTGAGGCAGCGTGGTGCCATGCTAGGAGTGATGAGATCTTTGAGGTAATTGGGTGCTGGTCCATTTTTGGCTTTATAGGCAAGCATCAGTGTTAGTGTTTTAAATCAGCAGTGGGGTGGTGTGGGAGATTTGCATTTAAAGAAGTGCATTCGGTTGCAGCAGCCCTGTCTCAAGATGACAAGAGCCTGAAAGAGTCGAGTCAAGCCTATTTCTATACTGATTTTCACAGCAGACATTGTCTCAAAGCAGCTTTACAGAATTTAACGGTTAAGGTGAACTGTGTATTTATCCCTGATGAGCAGCCATGGCGACTGTGACAGTCAAAAACTCTCTTAGATGTTTTGAGGAAGAAACCTTGAGAGAAACCAGACTAAAAAGAGGAACCCATCCTCATTTGGGTGACATCAAGAGTGTATAATCTTACAGAACTCTTATAAACAATACAGAACTCTGGAGAGTAAAAACTAACTCTACAGTCTTATAAAGTAATTAGAGATTATGGAACCAGGAGCTACTGAGCAACTCATAAAATAGCCCAACACTTGCGATCCTCATAAATCCAACATCAGCTTCTCCATGCTAGAGCCTTTAAACAGTTAAAAAGTTCCAATGTTCAAACTCCACATGAGCACCTGAGCAGCCAGTGTGAACAAAAATGGCTAAATCCTTCTGACGTTGTAGAGATTAAACCGACAAGAGCGCGTCACGTTAGCAACATGTAAGGAAAAGGACAGCTGATTATCCGAGGTTGCAAGCAGTGATTGTACGAAAGATCAGAGATTTTGGCAGGGATTCTGTAAGATCCTAACCTTGAGATGAATCAACTGTGATGACAAACAGTTCAGGTTTGAACTGTTCTACATGAACTGTTCTACAACTGATCTCATGTTCTACATATTTCCCAGGATATCTGCCAACAAAGAAATAATACACATTGACTTTTGCACACTTAAACTGAATATGAAAAACCATATCCACCAACATTTTTCTTTCTTCTGACTTTTTTCCTGTAATTCTGACTTTAGTTTTCTTAAATTGGACTAAATTTACTGCAATTCTAATTGTTTTTTTTTTTCCCCAATCGGGCAGCGTCACTCCCTCTGTCCCTAACCCCAAAAGTAGATCAGATTTGACCATAAAATTAGTGAGGAATATTTCTGACACAATCCCAGTAATCCAAATTACAACCTGTCAACAGACATCTTTTATCTTAGAAATGAGGGTAAACAGACAGATACTAGAAAATGATTACAAAAGCACTTTTTAGTTTCATTAACAATTGTGATATTCTGATGTCAAATCCTGATACACATGGGTTTAGTGTTTTGACTCTTATTTTATTTACTTTTCTAGCTTTAAAGCTTTGTTTACCTGTATAAATTCATAGACATCTTATTACAACCTTGTGTCTCTTTACCACTTCTCTTTATCTGTTTACCTTCTATTGTTTCCTGTCTGCTTTCCTTTTTTTGTTTAATAATATGCAACACTTGTTGTGTCTGGATGTCTGACTTCTCTACAAGGTCGTATCTCTGTCGTGCCGTATCCTTTTTTCTTCCCTTGTCGTTCCTACTAGCGCTACAGGTTCAAATATTCCAGGGTTGTTCAGAAAATCACATTGATTCTCAATACTAATGTCGATGTAAATACAAATTTTGATTTCATATCTGTAATGAGTCACGACTGACTTAAAAACGTATGTACTGAACCAACAGATCAACAAGTCTCATGTTTCATCACACACTTCTCAGATTCACTGTTTCTCGTGCTTTATCATTGTTTTTGCTTGCCCCACCCCTTACCTTTTGATAGCGAATCCGTGTGTGTTGGTAAATAGTAGCTGTTGTTGGGGATGCCTGATGTGTATCTATTTCAGTTATGAATGCAGGTGTCTACATATGCATCAGTCTCATCATAGCAGAATACCATAGCAGAGTTTTCAGCAACCGTTAGAAAAAACGCTGTATATTAATGTCTCTGTGAGTTTTTGTTATACTATCCATCCAGTCATAGGAGTCATGAACAGAAAAATGGCTGAAATGGAACAATGGAACATGCTTTTTCTTATCAGCCAATCGTTTTGGTTAAATTCTTTAGAATAAAGACAGATTTTGTGGCATGGTTGGTGGTGTCAGGATTCGTTTGAGTATTTCACTCAAGAAACTGCTGTAATTTCACCATCTTATGGAGAAAACAAAATCCCAGGTTCTTTTTTCAGTCAGCATCTGTCTAGTAGAGATCTAACATTCCGCTGTTGTAGGTCACCTACCTGAAATTCTGGCATTAGTTTTCTTCTCATTTAGAATGAAAAAATGATTTTTTTTTTCCATTAGTAAAAAATTAGGCTGCAGACCGTCCAATCATTGGATTGTTCTATGTAAACTCTAGAGATTTGAGATGTGAATGAAATTTCTTTCACATCTGTATTGGGGATTCTAAAATACCCAATACAGCCCATGTGGCACGATTCATTAAACTCACAGAGGTATGAATTTTGATGTTTAATCAAACAAGCAGTTTTCTAGATCTTTTTAATAAAGTGGATCGTCAGTGTATATGCAATAAAACAATTTAGTTATAAACAAAGTCCTCTTGAAAAAAAAACAAACATTAACATTTGCACTGCAATAATGTTAATGATAAAAGATTTGGTTGACATAAATTAACTGGGTTTTTGTTTTTGTTTGTTTTTTTAGATCACCATTTTTGACTCAGAATCTGAGGACCATGTGGAAGCAGATGTGGCTATTTTGACGGCTTCACTAAGAGGTATAAGAAACATAGTTTCTTATACCATTATAACACACCATTGGCAAAACTATGCAAACAGCCTTTTATTTGGTTTACCTACTCATCCTGATGTTATCCCATAATGCATTTTGTTTCTAGGCACCCCGGAAGAGCAATTGAGTGTAACGTTGGCCTGGGACCGAGCCGACATTGCTCAGCAACATGTACTGGTCTACGGACACCACTGGAAGGTGCAGTATGATACACAGCATATGGTGTAATAGCGTCATGTGATAAGGGTGTTGTACTTATATAATGTTGGTGTGGTGGATTTGAAGGTGGGGGCCCTGGAACATGCCATGCTAAACGCTTTGCTGATGGACCGTGTCAGTTTTGTAAAGCTGCTCATTGAGAAAGGCGTGACCATGAAGCACTTCCTGACAGTGTCTCGCCTGGAGGAGCTCTATAACATGGTAACGCATTTGCTACAGTTAATTAGTCTGTGGAGGCTCCATAGACTGTTTATCTAGACGTAGATAGCGACAATTCAGGGTTATTGCATCGCTGTAGAATTGGATTAACTAGTATAAAGTGGTAAATGGTGTCTGATGAAGATTTATTCTCATTTTTAGATGCTACTCATGCCAAACTCAATCATGGTGATTCACAAATCGAATGATTTATCGGTTTGAAAAGAACTGACACTACTGTAGACACACCATGTAAATCTTTCAGAATTCATTATCAATGTATATATAATTTACTTATATATTTTTTTAAATAGAAATATTCAATAAAATAAGAAAAATATATTGTAGCTGCATTGCTTGCATAGGACTCGATAAAAAATCAAAGGCTAATTTCTATCCAAATGAATACAGAAAATAGAGCTGTTTACATGTAAAGCTGCTCTAAATTAGCTAAATAAATATAATAGCTGTTTATAAGTGAAAATTAAGATAGTTTGATGAACTGTTTTTCTCCCTTCACAGCAGCACCAAGGTTGCACAGATCACTTCTTACGCCATATAGTTGAGGATGCCAAGCAGGTAGGAGTTAAATTAAACAGTAATAAAATAGCAATGCTGTACCAGGATACTAACATGACTAATAATAATTGTATTATTGTGATATTATTATTGTGTGTGATGTATAAGGAATGGGGTTGAAAGCCATTTGTTTCTTTGTGTCATCCTTTTGTGTTTCCAGTGTCGTCTGCCTGGGAGCTATAAGATTTCTCTGATCGATATTGGCATGGTGATTGAATATTTGATAGGGGGAGCTTATCGGAGCACATACAGGAGCAAGAGCTTCAAAGCTGTATATAACCGAATCCATGGTGAACCAAAGGTCTATCCATAAACACCACATGACACTTAGGAGTTACTACTGAAATTCCACAGATCGCTATTCAGATCTTTACATCACATGGACATATTTTGACTTTTAAATTTGAAAAACACCTGTAATGGCAGACATTCCACTTTGGAACCATCTTAAGATCTCTAATAGGTTCTGGTTTATAAGTGAAAGTGTTAATTTGGTTATTTAGGGATTTCAGGAATATTGGAAACCGGCTACAATTTTTTATGCTCCACCATTCCAGTCATTTACATTTGATGCATTTGGCAGATGCCCTTATCCAGAGCGACTTACAGTCATCTCAGCTCCACAACTGAGCAATTGAGGGTTAAGGGCCTTGCTCAAGGGCACATAGCTTGGTGGTTCTGGGATTTGAACCCATGGCCTTCTGATCAGAAGTCCACCATCTAATCCACTTAGCGTCCACTTCCCATCATTTCAAAAACCTGATGCTCAGGAAGCTCAATGGATACATTCTTGGCAATTTATCCTCACCCTCAAATCTGCATGTTTACAGCTTGGCGTCTTCCTATCTGAACTTTTAACATTTTTTTATGTTCAGCATTCTGTGCATTCCAAGTAACCAGAAAACTGAGCCCTATATTATCATGCTCTTTTATGGAGACCAAATGGTGAATGCTCCTTGATTCAACACCTGAAGTCACTCCACTTAGCTGGCTGTGGTTGGAGCATATTGGCAATGATATGAAGGTTTACTGACTTTATGGTTGCAGGATTACTAGGACAATACCACCATTAATGAGTTTATAATAGTGAACTTAGTACTCAACCATGCATTGTGACTCAGTTGTATGATTGTCAAAATTTCCAGGGCAGTGCCAACCCACCACACCTTGTGAGAGACATGTTGTTGGATATAATTACAGGGCAAATATTAAATAGACTAAACTTATTCTTATAGCTGGCTAAAGAGCTCTTAGCCTGCAAACTAGAAAAAAAGGTATAACTCATTAGAAACAAGATTAATCGGATTGCAATGTTAAAGGATCCACCATAACTACCAGAGACTGCCAGGAGTCCAAAAGAGCAGAATTGATCATTCTCTCCATCATAGTGCCAATTTGAAAAGATTGCTTGTCAGGTCTTTAGTAGAGAGTTCGCTAGTGCATGGAAGTCCATTCAGTGGTCAAGTCTATTCAGGGACAGAAAATCAGAAATAGGGCTAATGCATAATGATAAGTATGAAGCTGTACCAGGTCCCCACAATCTCAGATCGTCCTCACAAGCTGTTTTGCAGAATAAAACAGTAACACATACAAAGCAAAAAGAGGAACACACTACGTGGCTTTTCATAGTATGGTCACTAGGTCACTTGTCACCAGTGTCAAAGGGTCTTGGCATGTGCATGCACACATAGAAGAAGGTATGCAGATGTTAAAATATCACTCCTAACAGTTACACGAGTTATGCAGATAGGGTGAAGTTTGAACTTTGAACAAGTAAATTGCATGTCATTTGAAAGGAAAGCCCAGACAACACTCATTAGCATAACAAAACTTTACATATGTCCAAACTTTCCTGAATTATTATTGTTAATTCTTTTGTATTAAAATTTAAAAGTCCAGATCTTCAAGAACTTCAAACAGAAAAATTATCAAACTCTAGACTGCTGTGACCTTTTAGGAATCTGACCCCTTTGATCACTACATATTTGTTCTGAACTGACTTAAAAAAATGGCATACATCAAGTTTGCAGTTATAACCCGATAGTTGTGTGTTTTAATTACCACATATCTAGATTTTTCACACATTACGAACAGGGTCATATAGTCACCCCGGTCAAACGATTTATAACATGTTGTAGATTTAATAGAACTGATTTATTGAGCTTTTGCAATGCTGGCTAGGAAGGCAGTCAGAAGCGTTCAGCATCCAGAAGAACGGAGCAGTCGGAAACAAATTCACAATTCTACAGAACTGCAGATCCATACAGATGCAAGGTGAGTTAAATAAAAAAGAAATCCTCACTGTAAATCAAATGACATTTTTTTTATTTAGTTAAACATTTAATAATTAGCCTTCCTGGTTTAATGAAAAACATAAAACATGATATGACTGACTGAGAAAATAGAAAATACTACAACCTAAGTAGGACCAAGAGAACCTTGAACTAGAATAACCTGATGAGATAAAATATAGACAGGATTGGTTAGGGTTAACATATAGACAGGTAGACAGGGTGGGGGACACCAAACAAATTGGCCGAGGGCCAGGGCTTAAACCCTGGAGGAACATGACTTAGCACTGGCAACAGATCAGGAGTTGGAAACATCAATCCAGGAGGTGGAACAGAGACTTATTTATATATATATATATATATATATATATATCTCACAGAATTAGGTGCTTTGTGGATATTCTGACACTTATCTGGACTATAGGCAAAAACCATAGACTGAAGCAGAAGCTAAATGAGTTACTGCACTTGAGATTGCAGTATGTGCAGCATCTGAAGTTTGTAGCTTTAATAGGGTATGCTAGTTTTCTACAGCTATTTCTACAGGCAAGTTGTTGTCTACAGAGGCAACATTGCAAGTTCCATAGATCATTTGTGGGTAACAACAACTATCCTATGATCAAGGTTTGTGTATGCCTAGCCAATGAAACTCATGTGTACTTGTTTCTATTTTGGATTTAGTCCAACTTTCCTGTTCTAATACATTTCCACTGTTCTGGGAAGGTTTTGCACTAGACTTAATAAGCTTAGACATTGATGTCATACAAGGATGCTTAGGATGAATTCACCATTGCAACTCGTTCAGAAAGTGATCAGTGGGATTGAGGTCCGCACAGGCAACTTGAGATCTTGCAAACCATACCAGAGTGGGTTTCTGCAGAGTGGTTAGAATGTCCGGTTTTGGATGCTGGGAAATTGACAGAAATTACAAAACAGCACTGAGTGGGGCTTTTATCTAATGAGCAGGATTCTCAGAGGTCATCAGTAATATGTCAATTGAGGCAAATAAAACTTCTTTTTTTTATTTTATGCTCTAGATGAAATCTGAATCTGTGGCTAATAATGTGGAGGCAGAGCAGAGCGACTCATCCCTGTTTGTCTACAGTTTCAATGACCTGTTTGTGTGGGCAGTATTAAAGCGGCGGCAGCAGTTGGCCCTTTTCCTGTGGCAGCATGGCATGCAGGCCATGGCCAGAGCTGTGGTGGCATGCAGGTTGTACCAGGCCATGGCCAGCGAAGCCAAGGAAAGCAACATGGATGACAGCATTACTGATGAACTGAAGAAATATTCTTTGTCAGTATCCCTTTTTGGGGCTGTAAAACAATACAAACTTTAAACACAGGAGGTTTGAGTAAAATTTAAAGTACAATGTTTGTGTGTGTCTTTTCTTCAAGAGAGTTTGGCCAGATTGCTGTGGATCTTCTGGACAAGGCCTTCAAGGAGAATGAACGCATGGCCATGAAGCTGCTGACCTGGGAGATGACAGATTGGAGCAACTTCACCTGCCTGCAAATGGCAGTGGCCTCTGGCCACAGGCCCCTTGTGGCCCACTCTTGCACCCAGATGCTTCTCACTGATCTGTGGATGGGCCGCTTAAACATGAGAAAGAACTCCTGGTTAAAGGTGTTGACTATAGTGAATGGGTTCCTGTCCTAAGCTTAAAAGGTTCTTTCTAGTAGAAAATGTTGGATTAGTGGTATCATAAAGTTGATGTGACATACAAAGTCAGAGCCCAAAATTTCCACACACAGATCATTGTGAGTATCCTGCTTCCTGTTGGCATCCAGCTGCTGGAGTTTAAGAGCAAAGCCGAGATGTCCCACGTGCCTCAGAGTCAGGAGGCCCTGCAGTTTGGGAGTTACACCGGAAGCTTAGAAGATCCAGAAACTGAGGACGTGATGCAACCAGTGAGCAAATCATGTTACTCAGTATTGCCTTGCTTCTTATGTACAGCTAATTCATTACATAAATCTATGCTAACAAGCCTTTGCTGTCCAATACATACCATAATATGTATGTTCCATAATTTTTTTTTTCTTTCTGAAGGATAAGTGTGATGCAGAGAGAGGGAGGAGCAATGTGACACACAGATCAGGCCTTGTTGCATGGTGGTTACCCTGGTCTAGGAAGGTTTTTGAATTTTACAATGCACCTGTGGTCAAATTCTGGGCTCATACCGTAAGTCTCTTAGATACTGTATTTCTCTCAGCCTGTCTGTTTTGCTTACGTTCTTTCTGTAACTCTCTGTCCATATAGCTGTTACTTATTTAAATGTTTCTCTCATTCACCTTTTGTCTATTTTCTTTTACTTTCTGACCCACACTGTTGATCTATGTCCCTTTCTTTGTCAGGATCTCTCTCTTCTTTCTTTTCCTTGATCTCTGAGAAGCAGTGTGTCTCATGTGTGTTCATTGTAGATGTCCTACTTGACATTCCTTGCACTGTTCTCCTACACGGTGTTGGTCCGGATGGAGCCGAGACCCAGCGTTCCAGAATGGCTGGTCATTGCCTACATCTCCTCCACGACGATAGACAAGATCAGGGAGGTGAATCTGAAGAAAGTTTACCAGTTTTTACCTTTAGATGCCTAAAATGATTACTATTCGTTTTGCAATTATATATTCTGCACATATTCTGCAAGAGAACATAGACTGATATGACAACAGTGTTTTATAAATAAATAGTGTTTTCGAGTGCTAAATGTAAATTATCTTGGCTTGACTATTCAGGATTCCTTTCATATCCATAGCTGTTAAAAAATAAACCATAGGCACACTTTATCTGTTTGACTGGAATCAAAGGTCTTCTCTTATCTCTATACCAGTTTTCTCGAACAGTACTATTTTCTTCTTGTGCCTGTTCATCTCGTAGGTGTAAATTATCTTCGAAGTTTTGCTAATAATTCACCCAATGCAACTGTTTACAGTACGCTTCAAACGTGACGAACGCCGAGACTGTTTAAACCTAAATATGCGTCTGTCTGAATTTGTAGAGAGAAAAGCTGTGAGAAGTAACAAGAAAATGAAACATTGATCTGGTTCTCTGGCACAGTTTAGCAAAATTTCAAGCAGGTTGTCAATGTTTGATGACATTTTTTTTATTCCGTAGCATAGACACTAGTGACCAACAGGGGGAAAAAAAGAAAATATCACACTTTTCCACACCAAGCTGTGCCCTCAATTGCTAAATATATTCTACCATGTGATAATTCTTATCTAGGTGTGCATGTCTGAGCCTAGACAGTTCGGCAAAAAGCTAAAAGTGTGGTTCAGCGAATACTGGAACATGAACGACTTTGTCGCCATCGTCCTCTTCTTCACGGGCATGGCTCTGCGCTGGTACACGGGTTTAATCCATACATCGGGTCGCATCATTTACTGCCTGGACATCATTTTTTGGTTTGTGCGTCTGCTAGACCTGTTAGCCATTAACCAGCAAGCCGGACCCTACCTCACCATTATCGCCAACATGGTACGTTTGAATTTCCGTCATCCAAAAGGCCGTCTTTTTTAAACACACCAAAAGACACAATCTATATGTTTTAGTAAGGATGAAATCAATGGCAGTATCATTTCAAAGTAAATAGTCAAAGCAGTTTATTTGAATCTAATTAATAGTCAGAATAATACATGTCTGGTTGTGTGTATGTTCCAGATGAAGAACATGTTCTACATTGTGGTCATCATGGGCATTGTGCTGGTAAGTTTCGGCACACCTCGATGGTCTATCCTGAATCCAGACGAGGAGCCGTCTTGGAATCTGCTGAAGCAAGTTCTCTTCCAGCCCTACTTCATGATGTTCGGGGAGGTCTATGCCACAGAGATTGATCGTGGGTATCAAAAATAAAGATATAAGCTTCCAGAACTGAGTTGACTATATTACTTTATGCTTTTTTTTCTGTTGTTACAGCATGCGAGGAAAATCCAGACTGTCCTCCCGGTTCCTTCCTCAACCCTCTCCTGCAGGCCGTCTACCTCTTCATGCAGTACATCATCATGGTCAACCTCCTTATCGCCTTCTACAAGTATGTGCCAGCTGTGAATACTGTGGTTTGCGGAAGCATTCAAACCCCCTGGAATTGAAAATGCTGCCTGCATAATTATTCAACCCATTATTTCCTGGAAGCTCTGAAGAAAAAAGATTTGGCTACAACTATAAAAGCCTAAAAATCCTCTTCATCTGAATTAACCAGATCATAAGATTTCAGTATTCTGTTTTTTGTGTACTGTAATGCTTTAAAAAAAAGAGTTGAAACAGCATTGCTATCTCTTTTCGCCCGGCAGTAATGTTTACATCCACATGAAGACCATATCCAACCAGCTGTGGAGGTGCAACCGCTATCGTTACATCATGACCTATCACAAAAAGCCGTTCCTGCCACCGCCTTTGATCATCCTGAGTCATTTGGCCTTGTGGGTGAAAGCAGTCTGGCAGAAATACAGACGGACTTCCACACATGACAGCGGCTCTGGCCTTAGTGAGTGTGGGGTAGTTAGGGGGGGCGCATTTGAACCTTTTGAAAATCTTGTTTTACAAATAGAAATATTTAACATTTTTTACCTTGGGGTCAAAATAAGGAAAGAAACATGCCAAAGTGTTCCCTTTTGGTTGCCGAGCCCAAAGTTAAACTTATATTTAGGTGTAGGCACAGCATGAATTATCTGCTTAAGTAATTATGCCAGTAGAAGGTCCTCTTGAAGACAAAAATCAATACAAAAAATCTTTATGAGTAATAGGAAAGTAATATAAGAAGGTCATTACAATGTCAACAGACAGCTTTTTTTAAAGTGCCTAATGAGCCATTCTTATACGTATTGAATATCCCTTAATATCTTTTTGGGAGAGTTTTGTTACTAGTTGGGTTATTAGGAATACTTTTTAAAACGTATTCCTAAATCTTTTAATCTCTGCAAAACTGATTTGCCTTAATGTCCATTGTTAAAAGTGCTAAACAAATTGAACTTAATTGAATTTCTCTTGCAGAACTATTCTTGGCTCCTGATGATCTGAAGAAGCTGCTTGAATTTGAGGAAAAATGTGTGGCTGGCTATTTCTGTGACAAACATGAGAGTCAGCACTGCAGCCAGCTAAACCGGATTCGCCTCGCTGCCGACAAGTATGTATTCTGCCCAGCCGCCCCACCCTCCAACCTCCCCGGCCATTCGCCACGGACTTGACTCATTTTGAGTATTTACCTTAAACATACAGTCATACAGATCTTTACTTAACACATAACCTGGTAAATTACAGAGGACTCCGGGACAGGAGCTCTGACCTTAAGGGTAGAGAAGAGTCTGCGAGGAGAGCTGTAGGTCATGCGGCACTCTAGCTCACTAGTCAACATTAAAAGCTAAAACAGTTTTTTAGTATTTGGATGAACCACACAGACGATAGATAGGGACAATTGTTTTGGAACTCTTGAATTTTCCAGACATTTATGGTTCTTGGGTTGGAGTTGTTTACATAGGTAAGTGGAAAGTTAGTGGAAAGTGTTAAGTGGCCTGCTACATAGCTCTGACTTCTAAACACTTTTGGTTTTTTTGGAACTCTGACTACACCCCAGGCCTCATCACCTCAACTAGAGTACCTGACTTCACTAACACTCTTGTGGCTGAATGACCCTCCACAAATCACCACAAAATATAGTGGAACATCTTCCCAGTTGAGTGTGGAATTAGATGTTCAAAAACCATATTCAAATCTTATGGTCTGGTGTCTTCAATCTTTTGTCCGAATATTGTATTTTTTGTGGTTAAGGCAATGGACTTTGGAACTGAAGGTCATAGGTTCAAATCCTGGTAGCTCAATGGATAAGGTTGTAGATTTCTGAAGGGAAGGTCATGGGTTCAAATCCCAGCACCACCAAGCTGCCACTGCAGGGCCCTTGAGCAAGATCCTTAACCCCGTAGTTGCTCAGTTGTATGAACGAGATAAAATATAAGTCACTTTGGATATGGGTGTCTGCACAATCATTACAACTTTCCAAATTTGACATTTTCTTCTACACATTTTAAGATTTCTTTCCAGTTTTGTCTTAACACTAATTATTAATTATTAACAAAGCATGTATTTAGGTAGCAGCCAAAAATTAATAAACTTGTGTATGTGTCCCTCAGGACTGAGGAGATGATGGGTACATTAGCTGAGGTATCTGAGAAGGTGCAGTTTATTCAGGAGAACCTGCAGACCCTGGACGCCCACCTCGGTCAGCTGCAGGATATGTCTGCTCTTGCAGTGGACACTCTCAACCTCCTTTCAGCATCTGATATCAGGCAACAGGAAGCTGTCCACCTGTGTCCCAGCCCCAGAATCACAGTTAAGTCCTACTCGCAGATGTCTCCTATCGGTGGGAACACCACTGCAAGCCACATCTCACTGTCTCCTAAGACATACTACAGCAATCCACCCTCCATGCCAAGTGTCCTTGGCCATGGCAAGTCCTGCAGCTCTTTACAGCATTCACCAGTGGGTACGGGCAGCTTTTTTGACAGCAAGCTCAAGTGGGTGCTGGGAAATTTGGAAGCGGAGCATATCGGTCCAAGACAGAGACTCGGAGGAGACTCATCTGTAGGATTCCGTCTCTCGCACGGATCTCTGTCTAATTTGTGGTCAGACCTGCACGGGTCACCTGGACAGTCATGCGCCAGCTCTCTCACTACCGTCTGGGATCGTGAACCACAACATCTGCACAGCCAGGAAGAGTCTATGGAGGAGGAGGACGAGGACGAGGACGATGATGTCTTTATTGACACTAGAGCCAAAAGGAACAGCGTGCTGGGCATTGTAAATCCGGCTTTCTGCGGTGACAGTGAGCTAGCCATGCCCAGACAAGGACGTTTGAGCAGGAAGTGGCCGTTTGCTGTACAGAGTGAGCTGGGGCATAGCCGCTCACTGTCTGCTAGTGTGGAGACATTGGCCACGCCTACAAAAAGGCACAGTGTCTCTGAAGAACCTGTACCACTTCATCCAGGCCAGAAGGATAGAGGTATTGTGTCTGGTTGACAGCTCTGTATTCTTCTATTAAGCGTGATGATTAGCATAATTTAATTCTAGTCCTTCAAAATACATTATATGGACAAAGGTTTGAAGACACCCTACCATAAGATTGGATAGGGATAAAGTGTACATTAACTAACGTGTCTTTGTCTCGGCATTGACAGAGCTCTACAGGATCTTAGAAAGAAAGCGATCATTTGGCAGGAAGTGTGTTAAAATCAAAGAAGGAGAAGCAGCTGATGTAAGAACAGACATTTTGTATGATACACTGCAATTTTTTAAATATTTTTTGCCTTATCACACTTTTTATTCCAAGCTGTATCATTAACTGCGTTGTTATGTTTGGCTATGTAGGTCAGGAGACTGGAAAAAGATTTAAGCCGAAGGAGCCGACGGAAAGGGAAGGGAATGGCCGGACGTAAATTCCGATCATCTGTCAGTCTTTCTCAGCTCAGTACGCCAATTAATAATTTGTCTACTTCTTCTTCTTTTTCTTCTATGATGCCATTATTTGAACTAATCCAGTCATGGGTCACACAGCGTTTAAATGTCAATGCTTTTGTTTTCAGATTCTGATCATGTGGATTTCTTGCAGAAGTCATTCACAGTGGGCCAGGTGAGGTTTTTTTCCCTCATGTTATACAAACCATAAAACAATGATTTGGTCAAGATGGTTTTGATCTGAGACTAAAAAGCAGTGATGTAAAGTATTTGAGTAAATGCACTTCGATACTGTACAGAAGCAATTTTTTTGCCTACTTTCTAGTTTTACTGAGTATCAAAGACTTTTACTCTGCACTCAACTTGTTTATGATTCAATATATGTACATTTTACTCCACTATATTTTAACTGAAAATCAGTGTTACCCATTACATTTTGCTCCTCCGTTGAAGACGTCATTAAGGCTTAACACGCCCCGACAACTAATCTGCTGCCTGTGAGCAATTTTTTTAGCACCGCTGGCCTCATTTTCAGTCCAAAAACTTGATACTGAGAGCTTCATCAAATCCTTTTAGCAAATCAAACCTTGCAAATCAACTGCTTTTGGCTTTGCACTAACCTGCGTCTTGGTGTTGAGGACTAGTGCATCTTTGAGCCTATTTTTAATAGAGTCAAATACTTAAGTGCTGTTAAGTACTGTAACTCAAATCATATTGGACTTGGTGACTTACTCAGTATTGAGTAACTTTAAGATTTTTGAGTTCTCTTTACTTCTCAAAAGGAGAATGTTAACTCATCTGATGAACAAAGTACATTTATAAAAGTGCAGTTATAAATGTTATTAGTAAAAAGAGAAGTTTTTCTTTACTAGAACACAAGAAGCCCCAACCAATCAGTTTGGAACAGTTGGGCGCGCTCAGTCAGCCGGCGTTCTTCGTAAGTTGCACATTATCAACTAATACAAAACAAAATAAACCTATACAGAGTATTTAAGAGTTTTGTTTAATACAACACACTTGCTTAATTGTTTTTTTTTTCTTTTTTTATTCTTGTGCAGTGTACAGAGCTGGGTAGCAGTTGAATGTAAGTATTTTTGGCTTTCTTCAGCATAATTGTTTCCAAAGCCCTCCACTTTGAAAGTCTCCTCCTTCTCCTGTTTCAGCTCGAGCCTCCGTGTTTAAGTCGAGTGAAGATTTGGACCCACATTACTCGGGCAAGTTTGGTTTGGATTACGTTGTGTTTATTTAATTTTTTCATTCCTAGCTGTCAGTCAAATGAGGGCTCATGTGGGCTTAGTGTGTCATATAGACCAACATTTCTGTGATTTGATTCCGCAGCTATGGAGAGGAACAACCTGATGAGATTAGCACATACGATACCGTTCACACCAGTGTCCCTGCTGGGTGAGTCACACTATACTGTTTACCTCAGAAAATGCACTGCTCTGTGATTTTACTTCAAGTGCAGAATTGAGAATACAAAAAAAATAAAAAATACCAATCTATATTTTTGACGGGTCTACTTGGTCCGATTGCACTCGAGATCTAAAGAGAAGCTGCTTCTCTGCTTTATTCATTTGTGTCTTTGGGGGATATCAATGTTCAAATGGTGTCTGCGTGGTCTAGGAGGAGAGGAGGTGTACATCTACACCCTGGAGGAGACCGAGCCAGACTCCATGCTCTCCAGCGTTTCCTCATGGTGTCAGAAAGGTCAGGCGGCTGTGCTGCAGCCCGTATCGGAGCAGGGAGTGCTGGACGGCGGGCTGCGACGCGCACAGTGGGTGCTGTGCACCTGGGCCGAAGAAGACGTGCTCAGGCCCGGCTGTGTGTACGTCATCAAGTCCTTTCACGAGGACGTGGTGCACATGTGGCAGACAGAGTTCCCCAACAGCACAACGCTTCATCTCTGTTTAAGGGTAATACTACTGTAAATGATATAAGGATATCAATTCATCATGTCATCTGACACACACAATGTGTGTTCTTTGTATGGCTCTGCTTCAGGTTTCGTCCTGAGGAAAACTAAAACTCTTCATCTTGTTCTTCTTCTTCTTCGTCTTTCGGCTTCTCCCATTAGGGGTCACCACAGCGGATCATCCATCTCCATATCCCCCTGTCCTCTACATCTGCCTAGTTCAAACCGACTACCTGCATGTCTTCCCTCATCACATCCATAAACCTCCTATTTGGTTTTCTTCTTTTCCTTTTTCATGGTGGCTCCATCCTCAGCATTCTCCTACTGATCCTACATGCACTGTCCCTCTAATAAACTCATTTCTAACCCTGTCCATCGTCGTTACTCCCAATGAAAACCTCAACATCTTCAGCTCTGCTACCTCCAGCTCCACCTCCTGTCTTTTACTCAATGCCACTGTCTCTAAACCATACAACATCGCAGGCCTCACCACAGTCCTAAAAAACTTTCCCTTTCACTCATGCAGATAAACTTCTATCGCAAATCACTCCTGCTATCACTCTTCTCCACCCACTCCACCCTGCCTGCATTTTTTTCTTTTCTTCTCTAACACACTCTCCATTACTTTGCACTGTTGACTCCAGGTACCTGAACTCCTCCACCTTCTTCAACTCTTCTCCCTGCAACCGCACCACTCCACTGCCCTCCCTCTCATTCACACACATGTGCGCTGTTTTACTCCTACTGACTTTCATTCCCCTTCTCTCTAGCATGTACCTCCACCTCTCCAGTTTCCTCTCAACCTGCTCACTACTCTCACCACAAATCACAATATCATCCACAAACATCATAGACCATGGAGACTCCTGTCTGACCTCGTCCGTCAATCTGTCCATCACCAATGCAAACAGAAAAGGGCTTAGAGCCGACCCTTGATGCAGTCAAACCTCCACCTTGAACCAGTCGGTCATTCATACTGCACACTTCACTGCCATCACACTGTCCTCATACATGCCTAGCACCACCCTCACATACGTCTCTTTACACCAGACTTCCTCATATATAATACCACAAACACAGAATGCAACTCCTTCTAACCTTCTCTATCAACATTCTCAAAGCAAATAATGCATCTGTGGTGCTCTTTCTCGGCATGGAACAATACTGTTGCTCACAGATGGTCATCTCTTCTCTCAGCCTGGCTTCCACTACTCTTTCCCATAACTTTATGTTTTGACTGATCAACTGTATTCCCTGTATGTAGTTACTGCAGGTCTGCATATCTCCCTTGTTCTTAAAAATTGGTACTAGCACACTCCTTCTCCTTTCCTCTGGCAGAAAAACTAAAACTCTTCATTATATAATAATGCACAACATGTTTTTGATTGTTATATTCTCCTACATTGTCATAATTATGTATTCTATATTTTTTTTTGCATGTACAGTTGTCCTTTTATTGCTGTTTTCTGTTGTCTTTTGTTTCGTTCCATATTATCTGTTTTGATCTGTAATATTGTTCATTTCATATATTATTCTATTCGTGCAGGAAATCCAGCAGCAGAGAGCAGCCCAGAAGCTCATGCAAGTCTTCAACGAAGTCAAACCCAGCTCTATTCCTCATTCCCCCAGGTTCGTTCAAATCTAGCAGAAGTACTTTGGAAGAAGTACTAACAAATTCTGACAGTTCAGACTCTTTTCCCTCTCTCACTCTCTCTCTCTCTCTTTTCTCTTTTTCTTTGTGTCTTCCACTTCCTCAGATTTCTGGATGTCTCACTGTTGTACTGGCAGGCTAAAGGCCAGTGGCTTACCATAGAGAGGAGCATGAACAGCGAGTTCAGGAAATACAACAATAACACAGGAGAGGAAATCGCACCCTCTTGTGGCATAGAAGAGACAGTGCTTTCTTTCTCACACTGGACATACGAGTATACAGGCAGAGAGCTCCTGGTACTTGACCTGCAAGGTCTATACACCAGCTTTATTTATATGTCCAGCACATTTTTTAATGTATGTCGAATATACATGTCGAACAATGCTGGTTACTGTTACTGTTCTCGCAGGTGTTGGGGTGGAGCTGACAGACCCCGCTGTGATCAGAACGCTTGATAGAGGGTTTGTGTTTCAAAAGATGCTAATGCGATGTTCATTTTAGTTTTCTTGCAAAAAGCTACATGTCCTTTATTTAGTATTTTATTTTTTACAACATACACTCTACATTCATGTCCTTTATGGAAGACTTTACTCAACATATTTGGATCCAGAAATCTGTTCCCTTTAGTTTGGGACTTTCCCAGGTAATGTGTTTTACCAGAAGAAAATGACCTGGAGTTTTCTCACGTACTGGGAACCAGAAACTATCCCATTTTACTATCTAATAATAGTTTACTAAAAGTAAATATTATTCATATAGCGTCATTGCTGAAGAATTACACTATAACGATTAGATGTTGATCAGATTTAGTTTTGATCTTGAAGGGACTATTCCAGATGTAGACTAAATGGAATAGAATTGGAAAACCTGACTCCATTAATTTAGATCTTCCCCAAATTGTTACCACAAAGTTAGCACACAACTGTATCAGATGTCCCTAGCATGACATTTTTTGTCTTTTGAACTAGGACACCCAAACCTGTTACAGTATGACCATTCCCTTGTGTACAAAGCCAGAGGCCTGTTAATGAAGATAGTGTTCTCTTCGACTGGAGGCCACTCAGTGCAGCTTCGGACGGTTTCTCATTAACGCCTTGGGTGGTTCCATGAAATTCCGGAGTAAGAACAGGAGCTTTAAGGATGGATTCGGACTGTAGTTAAGTCAACAGTCTGCTACATTAACTCAGGATTACTTTTCGCTTCTGATCATCATCACTGCACCCCGCAACATCGTATATCTGCTATAAATGGACATTCGGTGCGACCCAGATGAGTCTGGTTCCTCTCAAGGTTTCTTTCTTATGCCGTCTTGGGGAGTTTTTCCTTGCCACAGTCTCCACCGGCTCACTCATCAGGAACAATCTTACTTATAAAGAACATCTTCAATTTTAATCAACACATTATCTGTGTAAAGCTGCTTTGAGACAATGTTCATTGTTAAAAGCGCATTACAAATAAAAATGAATTGAATTGAATTGAATATCTCCATGAAGATAAGATTTACATGATTTGGCCTGGAAGATCTCCAGCTACAGTGCTCTGATCTCAATCCTATTGAAGACATTTGGGATGAAAGTGAACGCTGACTCCACCCCACAATCAAAATCTTATCTTATGCAACATCTTCCCAGAAGAATGGAGGTTATTATCACAAAAAATGGGGAATCCAATGTTTTAAAAGCACACAATCTTCTTCCACAAACTTTAATCCCTATATTGTATATAGCTTACAGGACTTTGCACATCCAAAGAACGAGCTAAGAAACAGTCACAAGAGTAAAACAACCAGGTATCAAAATTTGGATCCCACATCCAATGAAGACCAGTTAGGAGGCATGAATCAGGCAAGGCAGGGTGTATATATACTCTGTATATAACAATAAGGCATAGATGTTTCTAGTGCATATGGTTTTACAGTGTAGAAAACTACATTGTTTGAAAAAAATAAAGTAACTCTGCAACGGTGGCCTCTGGTGGTTAGGCAGGGAACTGCCCGAACTGCCCGGGGGTAACATTTAATGAATAGAAAAAAAGAATTGATTTTTGCATGTGTATGGTTATGGTGGATAAGTATGACCTTTGTTTTTGTAGCTCATACAGAAATTTGGCGTTCGGCTCTGCCAATATGGGAGACGATGCGATCCGGAGATTCGTCCTCAAACACACGTGCAACTCATGCTGCAGGAAACTTGGTCTTACAGGTGATCTTTTTGTCTCAGACTTCTAAGAAACAGCAAACTTTAAATCAAATAAGTAAAAATGTTCAAGCCAGAAGTTCGAATCAACAACAACACAAAAAAAACCAACGTAATGAGCAGGAAATCGTTGCATCAGCATGAATACAAACGCTACGCAAAGGCGGGGCTTCCGATGTTTGGCATGTCGAGAGCCTTCTTTGATTACATATTTAATAGGGCTTTGTGCTTTCGCTTTGATTAGTTATTAATCATTCTCTCGAAAATGAGACGACTCGACGCTCTCGTATCAAGAGAGCGCACTCTGTTCAGAAGGGCCTGGAAAAAATATACGAACACAAACAAAAAAAACCCCGCCAAAAAAAAACCCCACCAAAGTTCTTGTTCACGCTTTTTCCTTTTTCTGTTTTTTTTTTTTTTTTTCTCGAGAAGCACTCTGAATCAAAACAAATTATTCATTATAAATCTTTGCATTGCATCTCGTTTCGAGGTGTTAATTTATTCATGCCCATTATGTTTGTGTGTGTGTGTGTGTGTGTGTGTGTGTGTGTGTGTCTCATCAGATTTGCGGAAGAGCAGCAATCTTAACAAGCAAGCCTATGAAGAGACTATCAGCACAGGTTGACCTTTGCCTCAGAAGTGTTTTTTTTTTTTATGTTTATGCTGAATATTATTAATATAAAAAAAAAAAACAGAGAGTAACCCACTGGCACATTGCCCCTTTCACCAAGCACCAAATCTATGATTGATCTTCTGCCCGTTTTGGAATCTTGAAGGACAATGGTGTGGCAATGTGGACTACCTTGAACATATGATTGTTTGGAAACTGCATCACTGCTACGTGATTGGCTGATCAGAGAACTGTGTGCATGAGCATGTTTTGAAGGTGTTCCTATTAAATTGGCCAGGATGTACAAATAAAAAAAAGTATTATATTATCCTTTTTCATTGATCACTTGTCAACCAACACCAAACAATGCCATGGGTGAAGAATAATAATAAATAAATAATAAATAAAAAAAACGAGGCAGAAATTTGTCCGTAAAATTCTTTAATTCTTCCCCCCACACAAGAAAAAATTGTCTACAAAAGCGATAAAATATCCTTTAACAAAAAAAAGTCCTTTGCCTGCTATGTACAACTCGGAGAAGACAATTCAAGAACTCGACTACATTTGCAGCACGACCTTATTCCACAGACCTCAGCGAACGAATAATCCGCTGTTTTGCACTTACGATTCTTATCTTAAACTTCAAGCACACGAACACGCACACACTCGTACACTTGGCAAGTTACCCTGTCCTCGGCCATCCTTCTGTCTCTGCAGCATTGTGTCATCAAGGACGTGTGTCGTTCTTAGAAACACCATTTTTTTTATTGGTTCACAAGTAAACGATGCATTCTTTATATTCGCTCCATAAGTGCCATTGCTTTGTTGTACCACAATTATGGCACTTGAGAGGAAAAAAAAAATCTGATGAGCAACACTTTCTACCTCGTAAACTGATATAAATATATGCTTGCAATATAAACTATATGGACAAAAGTTGGTGGATATTTGACTGAAGATTGGTATGTGGTATGGGTCAGAAGATCTTGCACTCCAACCATATCTTTATTTGGATGGTCAAGCTGAACCAGGTTTGGGTTTCCTAGTTCAACTGAAGGAAAACTTTCAAGCTGCTCCTTCCAAAGACATCCTAAATAATTGCCTTAAAATTTGTTTCCAAAAGAATCCCATATATTGCTGGAAAGGTTTTCCCAGTACTTTTGTCCATAGAGTGTGCCTTCACATGTATATATTTACACTATAGAAGTGAATAACATACTTCCGTAGTATCTTAATAGTTATACAACAGTAAAAAACAAAACAAAACACTACAGTCACTTTGATTTGTGCTAAAAAATGAACTCGAGTGAACTCCAAAAGTCAACGTTAAAGAACTGTTTGTATATTAATAAATGAAATAGTAATATCCAAAAATACATTATTAAAACCTGGGGGAAGATTCAGCAGTTAGAAATTCTTTCGAGATAAATCAATTGTCACAATCACTTAAATGTGAGGAAATAAGATTTCAAATAAATGTGATATTCTCATGGTTGAAACACTGGTCCGTTTAAAGTGCATGTACCCTTTACGTTCGGTTAGTGGAGCTGCCAGAAAAATGTCATATAAACTGTTACTGAACTGTTACTCCACTTATCTTTACAGCAGTTGAACTGGAGATACCTTCAATGAGCGCGGAGTAATTGTCCACCACATGTGTGTTGGAAAATAAATAACCGTTAAGGTTAAGATTCATATCTATGTTACAGTAGAACCAGGGACAAAATTATTGGTGCCTTGCTTAAAAAAAAAAAAAACATTTGAAAACTAAAAAAAACACGCATCAATTGAGTATGATGAAACAGTTCTTGGGAATGCGTTATGACTTTTGGTTCCTGGGGCCCGTTAATCTTCCGTTTCATATATCCTATAGCAGGATTTTGAGATAATTGCATGTTGCTCGAGAAGGTTATATATATTGATACTAGATACCATGGACAGCGACACTACGATCGGTTATTCAACAGCCAATGAGCGGTCAGAGATATTGCTCAAAGGTTTTGTTGCTGTGACAGCAACTTTAGGATGAGCTCCCAAACAATCCGGGATCAAGTCAAATTGTCAGCCATAAAATCCAGCTAAGTAGCTAATCCACGTACGAAGAACGGGCCCCTGGTGTACACTACAATTCATTAAAGAAAAAAAAAAGTCCTTCATAAACGTACACAAGTGCCTGTTGTGCTCTTCAGTTCACGTGTGCGTGACAGTACACTGAGCAGGGTAACGTATTCAATCTTACTACAGAACAATCACAAGAAAAAAACAAAAAACACACCCCTCACCCAGACAGTATCACGTGACCAAACAAACACACCCCAATTTTTTTTTCCTGTCCCATTGCCGTGAAACAGCATGCAAGGACAACAGAACAACAGGCTACAGGAGTTAATCGAATATCAAAATCAGGATCATAACAAAATAATAATTATTATAATAATAAAAAAAGAATCTTACAATGCAAAATTGGACAGAAAGTCAGTAATTGTCCGGTTATTGCTACAGTTACCTAAAACAGTGTGATCGCTTGCAGTCCTCACCTACAGTCCACAGTCTCAAACCGTGAAATATATATATATATTATAATAATAATAATAAAAAAAAAACTTTCGTCGCCACATTTATTGAGCACGGAAAAGAATCTGGAGCTTATTCAGCATAATCATACACTCTATAAATAAACTAATTTACATCAAGATCGTAGGAAAAACATAATAATAATAATAATTACAGTATTCTATTTTTTTTAATCACTTTTATCAGTATTTACAGGCCTGTGGGCCTTTCACGAGTAGGGCCTAATAATTATTTAACCTGTCAGCAGTATGCATATAGACAAACACACCAAAGCCTTGTCTGGGTAGTTCTCATTGCAGGTAATATTTCAGAAATTTTAAAGAGTATAATTTTTATTTTTTTTTATCTGTGTCCGAAAAGTTCTTTAATTTTTCCCTTTTTTAATTTTTTTTTAATTTTTTTTTTAATTTTTTATTGAAACTAATAAAAGGTTAAGTCCCTGAGATGGATGCTTTGCTGTTGCACCCGGAAGTTGATTGTCTTAAATTGTTCCTAAGGAAAATAAACCCCCCATTTCAGGACATTTCAGAAGTTGTAGTGGTGTGTGTGTGTGTGTATCATGTATAAATACAGAATCTCACAGTGCACCCCTCACATTTCAGCAATTATTTTAGTCTATCTTCTAAAGGGACAATACTATAGAAATGAAACTTGGATACATTTTAATGTAGTCAATGTGCAGATTGTATATCAGTACAGATTCGCTGTCTTCTGAAAATAACTCTACGTTCAGCCATTATTGTCAATATACCTGTCCAAGAGCATTAATTACTAGAACCATGTCCTGTGGTCTAATGAGACTAAGATAAACTTGTTTGGCGCAAATGGTGTCCAGAGTGTGTGGTGACGCCATGGTGACGAGGACCATGAAAACTGTGTCTTGCCTACAATCTGGCATGGTGGTGGTAGCATCATGGTCTGGGCCTGCTGGTATGAGTGCTGCTGGTATTGGGGAGCTGCGGTTCATTGAGGAAAACATAAATTCCAACATGTTCTGTGACATTATGAAGCAGAACATGATGCCTTCCCTTTAGAAACTGGGTCGAACAACAGTTTTCCAACATAATAACAACCCCAAACACACCGCCAAGTTGACAACTGCCTTGCTGAAGTCTGATGGAATGGACAAGTACGTCTCCAGACCTATCCAGCTCAACCCTACTGAGCGACTGTGGTGATCCTCAAGCGGAAGGTGGTGAAGCGCCATGTGTCTAACCTCCAGCGGCTCCGTGATGTCATTATGGAGGAGTGAAAGAGGGTACCAGCAACAATTGGTGTCAAATCTGGTAAATTCCATGCCCAGGAGGATAAAGGCAGGCTAAATAACAATAGTGCTATTTGATATTGACACTTTGACTACTCTAAAATATACCCAGCATTCTTTTTTTTTAGTATTGTCCCTTGAGAATATATGCAAAAATCATTGCTGAAATGTAAAGGGGTGCATTTACTTTTGTGAGATACCGTACTGTATATACATACACACTCAGCACTTCAATGTGTATCGCCTTCATATAAGTGCTTTCTTATCCTTATTCCTTCATATCTTTTTATTTTATGATCAAGATTTG
Organism: Silurus asotus; assembly: GCA_024362625.1. Taxonomy (NCBI): domain Eukaryota; kingdom Metazoa; phylum Chordata; class Actinopteri; order Siluriformes; family Siluridae; genus Silurus; species Silurus asotus. The sequence continues at coordinate 768,921 of MU551562.1, read as the reverse complement.
CTGATTGCACGACGCACTAGTTCTCTAGTATCTGCTTATGGTGTGAACAGAGCAGAGTTTCAGACGACAAAACCTGGAAAATCTATACTATGGCTTTGTGGCCTGTTTGGAAAACAGATTGAACCGAATAGCAAAACACAACCTGGATAATTATTTGAAATTATTGGAAATGTTATGGCTTTTCGGGTTTGCCTCAGGTTAAACCTGGCTGTATATGTGGGGAAAAGATGGAATTGCTATTGAGTGCTTCAAGATTGCTTTATACTTCCTGACTATCTCATGAGATATACTTTGAATAAATGGGTGGTTGTTGTAAAATTGCATTTTTGCCTGAGAGAAATAGGACAACATGGACCCTCTCAGTTTGTAGCACTAGAATAATAGAAAAGCTACAGTACATGATTGTCAGAGCTACAATATTGCCACTCCAGTGGACGACCAGATTTACAGAATATCGTTTGAAAGAAAACATGGTGTTTGGTTTTCGTTTGGAAAAATGAGGTTTCCAAAGCTGCCACTGTCACTGCAAATCAAGATGGTGGAATTCCCCCCCCCCCCGTATAAATGGATTATTCCTGGACTAGAATCTGGATTCAGCTCCATTTTCTAGTACAATTTTAATCCAATCAATCCGATTACATCCGGCTACTACATATTTATCTATGGAGCACTTTTTTTTTTTTTTTAAGGCATCCATTATTTACACCTATCTTTTAGATTTGTACAACGTGGGTCCGAATTTCCGCAATTGGTGGTTGGAAATCTAATTGTAGGACAAATTATAAAATATTAAAGCCATTATCTAGACTACTGGGCAAGGTAAAGATCCCAGGGGTCACCCAGTCTTCTGATTTGGTTGACTGGAACCCTAACTGGTGGGGTAATGTAATAGCAAATAGACGGCTAGTTAGCTAGTTAAAAGTGTTAATACGGAAGACAAAAGTATACTTTCTGTTGTCTCCTAAAAGCATTTGTGATGTAATACTTTGAGATAAGGTTTATATTAAACAGATAATAGATACCTTTTGGGTTATATTGGTCTGCTTGTATTTGTGTTTTGATGTTTCCTCTAGCAAAAGAAGTCCTACATGTATGTCTGAGATCAGGTGTCAACAGTGACACCTAGTGTTTAATTTGAGAATTCTTTAAATCTTAAATTGGACAATTTTAGTTTTTTATTGAAATCGCTCACGGTATGGACATCATTTGTGGGAGAACACCGCAGTGCATCTTTAAAGGGAACTTTTACAAAGGTTAAAGCAGCCTTAAATGTGATGGAGGACCAGTGTAACATCCCAATTTAACGTTTTCTTGCGTCTCAGAGGGAAAAAAAAATCATAAGCCTTTCATAAACGGAATTTTGATCGAATCACTAGTGCTAATGGACATTTATTGCAGCGTTGACTGATGACGTGACGATCAACCATAAGCCTTTGCAAAATATAGATATATAGATATATATATCTCTATAACTTCTTATGGAAAAAAAGATCAATTAGCAATTATTGTTTTTCTCTTAGAAAATCATTTACATTTCCGTCGTTTTGAAAACATTGTTGTACCATCTATACATATCTACATGGCCCAGACAAGGCTTTTTTATTTTATTTTTTTTTTTTAAATGTACCCAAAAAGTGAAATTGTCTCTTGTATAGTTTTACTATACTCCAATTATGTACATGCGAATACTCCAAAACTAACAAAACAAGAAAGAAAAGATAACGGCCTGTTGTTCCCGCTTATAAATTATGACTAGAACATAAACAGAATGGGGTTTAATACTGGAATATATCAGAACTAAGGGAATTACTATGTGCTCCTCTTGGTCTGACCCTTGCCCCCACCCCTGTTTTCATATAACAATGAAAACTAAGAAAAATGTAAAGACAAAAAAAAAAAAAAAAAACTTACCCATATAAATGACAGCTTTTTAAAATGATTGCTCTAAAGTCTGTACATTTCTGCTCGGATCCTCACTAACAGGCATGTATATGTACATTCGTTTGACTGAATCGGTGAAAGTTTCGCAGTGCTGGACGTTCGTGATGTTTTCCTCGTCATGTTGTCGCCTCAGCAGTCTGGACGCCAAACATCGCCGCGTGTCATGGGTAGCTCCACCTTTTCGGGATCAGTGACTTGACTACCTGGAAGTTTAACCTTCATCCCCTCATGCACATCCCTTCCTATAAAACAATGTTTGTCACTTGGACATGACACCGGACGCATCGGGGTTGAAAAGCTCTTTGTAGAGCGGAGGGAAGAGCATGTTAACCGTTTCAGGGTGTAACTGCTGGAAAGCCTGAAGCTCCTCTGTGTGCAGGGTGCACAGTGCTGCTAGTGTGGGGATTCGACCGATTAGCTGGAAAGAAGGTGCGACAGGGTTAGATGCTTTCACAACAAATAGAACTCATTGTTGGTGCACACAGTCTAAGAAGTGGAATGTGTATTGGGTGAACCATGATTTCATAACAAAAATCATTTTGAAAAGCTAAATGGTCAAATCTGGCAAATTTGTGGACCTATTCCACATTTTGCTCCCAATATCTATTATTATTAAAACCTTTATTATAGGATTATAGTGTGTGCTTGTGGGGATTTGTGAGATTTTACCTACAAAGGTGTTAGTAATGTCAGGTACTTGTGTAGGTGAAGTGAGGAGGCCTGGCATTCCAATTTATCCCAAAGGTGTTGGGGTTGAGGTCAGTAATACATTGGTTTATTATTCCAGTTAATCATCAATGCCATTAACATTCTTTAATTTTGGACAATTTGAGGTTTACTTTTTCCAATGTTTTGTACAAGTTTTCAACATTATGAACATGGATGGGGTGCCAATAGATTTCTTGTAGGATTTTATAAGACCCTCTGGTCTCTGTATATACATTGCCTGACCTTTTGTTTATTTGTAACTTGGTTTTGCTGCTAATTTGGGATTCGTCTGTTTTGATATTAAAGACTGTTTTATCTGCACTCGCATGCATTCCATGATTTTCGGTTTACGTGACTACATGGAACAGTAAATGTCAATTACACATTTAGCAAAAAAATAAATAAAATTGTGTACTGTATGAAAAATGTTGGTTTAAAAAGATGAAGCGCAGTGGTACCTTTGTGAGTGCGTCCTCATCCATGTGGTTCTTCTGCATTATGTGCTGGAGGGCCAAGTAGATTTTCTCTTGAAGCTTCTGAACTTTCCTTGGTTCCATTAACCAGGGCCGATCTAAGTGGAAAAAACACCCAGCTGTGTCAGCATTATATTCCTTCATTAAGCAGTCTCAACAGTACACATAGTCTGTGAACTTCAGGGGACGTTAGCAAAGCCGATCAATTATCTGAATTGTATTTGAAAGGAGAATACCAGAGAACCCTGAGGAAACCCAGGCAGAGCTGAGCTAAGAATTGATCCAGAGACTCTGGAATTTAAAGGTAGTAACTTCTGACAAAAGAGTCACCCACACCATAGGTTCCTGACAATGGCTAGCCCAGTCCAAGATGGTTTATTTATCCACTTAAAACTGATCTCCAAACTTTTTTTAAGCAGGAAAACGAACCTGTGGAGATGAGAACGGCTGCAGAGAACAGTGCGATCTCCTCTTCGGTCAGCTGCAGAGAGCACAGACTTTTGGCGAAGTCGAACATGGCGCCGACCAGATCGTCACAGCCTACAGGAGAGAGAAACCAAATGCTAAGGTCAGACACATGCGGGGGCGAAATGTAAAATCAACAACAACAACAACAAAAAAGCAACCAGACATACCGAGCGCTTTGAATATCTGAATGCCGCCGTATTTGCCCTCGAACAGAACAGTGTTGTTAAGAGGGTTAAAGGCTCTGCACATTCTTACCAGCACCACCTCCAGACAACCTGAGAGAGACACAGATTATAGTTTATTACTCTTTAGTGTTACTTAACATTTTTTTGTATATTTTTGATATTATATTAATATTTAGTATAACTCCATATCGTGTCATATTGTAGCTATTCATGATTCAATTCAATTTCCCAAAAACCTCAGTTCTGGCTAAAGAAAACTCTTAAAGCATAATGCCACCATTAACCTAGGTTGTTCTTCTGGCAATGTTCTCTTTTTTTTTTTATTCTCCAAACATAAACTTTATGGGCAAAAAGTTTTTTCTTTTTTTTTCTCACTTTTACAGCCATATGTGGTTCCTCTGGATGTCTTTGGATATGATCACATGACATTTTTCTTTCACTTCAACTAAGAGCTAGCTCAATGAGTATATGCTTACATGGGTTGGAGTGCAAGATCAAGTGCGTGTGCCCCTCACCCTTCATCGGTACCTGATTTTACTAATGCCCTTTTGGCTAAATGAATCTCCACAACCTCATTTTAAAATCTAGTGGAACACTATCCCAGAAAAAGAGGTTTCTATAACAAATGGGGATTATGTGTGGAAATAAAGATATATCAATTTTATAGTCAGGTGACCACAAACCTTTGGCTATAGCGTGTAATATTTGGAATTGGCAACACATTTTGCCACATAGTCTGAGGTGATTTAGTTAAGACTGAAAAGGACTTCTTATCAGAAGGTGATGATTTCAAAACACCAAGCTGCCATTTTTTGGGCTCTTTAGCAATGCCTTTACCCCACAACTGCTCAGCTATAGAAATGGCAGTGGTGACAGTGGCAAGAGAAAACTTCATGATTAGTATTAAGAAGAATCCGTGAGAGGAACCAGACTCAAAAGGGAATCCATCCTCATCTAGGGTACACCATTTATTTTATAGTTCCATCATTGGTACTAATGGGAACTTGAAGGAAAATAACTATTCAAGGTGATTGGAACCCCAAGTCAATGTAGCAAGCAAATCACAGAGTAAATACAGAACATAATTACTTCTACCTAGAGCACTAGTTACTGTAGCAAGCATGCTAATCTGCAGTTTTTTATTTATTTATAGTGGACACTCTTGTCCAGAGCGACTGGCAGTTATCTTATTTATACCACATTTATATTAACTGTGGGCAGACCCAGACTAGCATCCCTCATCCTCACAAATATATACCTTCCTTCCTTGTTTACTGCAGTTGCAGAATAATCAGCTTTGAATCTAAAGGCAGGTTGATTTATTGTCTGATTTCTGCTTTGACTTCATTTTTCTCCAGAATTTAAGACAATGGCATTTACTAGATGTTCCACTCAAACATCTGTAGTATTGTGTTAGTGGTATAAAAAAAAAAAACGATACACAAATATGTGGTCAGGTGGGCTTGATGGTAAGGGGTTCAGACCTGATTTGAGCAGCAGGATCTGGTCATTCTGACAGAGCTCCATGAAGCCTGTGATGCGCTTGGCGAACTCCACCACGTACTGAATGGCATGAGTGATCTGAATTGCACACTGCTGCCACAGTGCCTCCCGTGACTGCACACACACACACACATATACACACATGCACTGGTTATTATCTTAAAAAGAGTAATAGCGTGAGAAAGGGAACTTCGAGACAGACAGAGAGAATGAATGAGAAAGAGAGAGTGAGAGTAAGGAAGAGAGAGATAGAGTGAGAGAATAAAAGAGAGTGGAAGGGAGAAGGAATAATAGAGAGTGAGGGAAAGGGTGTGAAAGGGAGAGAACGATTGAGAGAGAAAGAGAGACAGAGAGTAATAGTGTGTGACAGAACGGGGGGAAACAGAAAGTAAGTACAAGACAAAGTGAGAGAGAAAGAGGAAGAGAGAGCTGCAAACAAAGCTTTGATTTCTTTAGCTGTAAACACTTAATGTCTTATTGGTGGTACAAATTGCATGTCTTTGTCCTAAGGGGTAAACAGAAATGCTGACACTGGAGACTCTTTTCCATACCTGATCTTTTTTAATCCATTTACTATTAGTCTCTGTGGAACTGTAAAATCTGTTATAGTCAATAAATCAGCACCTTCTGACCATTCATAATTAAGGCACTTTGTGCAGCGCCCTCTGGTGGCTCCACCTATGCAAGCAAAAAATCAAACCTCACCTTGCTTTGGTACATTTTGACCTCCTCGTACGAGTGGGTCTGCCAGGACAACTGCTGCAGCTCCTCGCCCGTGTACTGGCATGTCTCCAGATGTGACTTGATAATATTCTGTGCAATTCGGTCTGCAGAAAGGAGCGAAACATACCACTCATTCGGGGGCACAAAATGATGACAAATTGAAACGAAACATCCAAACCATTCATTCAACTGTAAAAGGTAGAATCAGGGAGGTTTTGTCATACCGAGCTCCCCCATGGGCACTCCGGGGGCTAGCTGGCTGTCTTGGTACGAGTTGTAGGGAAAAAGGTCAGGCACGGGTGTCAGGTCGTACACAGGCTCCTGTTTGATGGGCTTCATGCCTGCCATGTCCAGTCCGGACTGGTCAGGGCTCGGCTGAGTGGAGTCCATGCTGTAGTAGGCAGCGGGTGCGCCGTTGGCGTGCGTCTTGGCCATGTCGATAACGTGTCCATTGGTGTAGGCACCGGCCAAGTCGTGTCCGAGAGTGCTCAGGCTGGATGAGTACACATCGGCCGTCTGCTGCTGTCGCTGTTCCTGAAGCCTCTGCTGGTGCTTTTGTACCTCAGCATACAGCGAGTCACGCTGCTTTTTCGACATGCGGCCGAACTTGACCGCTGGAAAGGATCAAATAAAGGAGACAGAAAGTAAGAATGCACCCACCAGACAAGGTTAAAAAGTTGAAGTGGATGGTTAACTAAAAGTAAGGTTGTTTTTTTCCAACCATTTTTTGATAAAACTAACGTTATGGCTTGTACTTCAACGATTACGGGGAATAATAAAAATCTTTCCAGATAAGCATGTGTTACACCAATTATAATTATTGCCATTGGGTGCTTTTACAATGTTTTGTCTGTTTTAACATAACTTTTCTGTATTCGTTCTCTCAGTATGGTTCTTTAGACAGGTGAGAAACACTTTGGTGGCAGGAAGCAAACGGAACAAGATGACCTGCATGAAATGCATTTATTTGGTGGCCAAATGTAGCTTTTTTGTGCTTTTTCTAAGAAGAACCCTAGATTGTCATTGTAGATTCCTTTAGTCTGTGGTAGAAGCTTAGGGTTTAAATCTCTTTGACATGAATGAACGAATCACTGGAGTTTAACTCAAAAGTATACTTGTAAGATTTTCAGGGAGTCAATTAGCATTATTATAGCCGGGTGTAAAGAAAAGAAATGACATGTGCCCGATTTTCGACCAGTGGGCTAACATTATTTTAGTAATATACACCTCTTAAGTAATATACATTAGAACCCTCTGAGTTACAGATCGGAAAATCAGGGGTTCAAGCTCCAGTATCACCAACGACCATTTGAGCAAAGCCCTTAACCCTCTGTGTTCCAGGGGCGCTGTATCATGGCTGTCCCTGAGCCCTACCCCAGATTGCTAACATTTCTTGGGTTTTGCAAAGAAATAATTTTTATTATGTACAATTAATATTGCAGGTTTTAGTGATAGAAGTGGCTGCCTCACCGTCCCGGGACATGCCCAGAGCCAGACACTTTTGCAGGCGGCAGTGCTGGCAGCGGTTTCGGTTGGTTCTATCAATCAGGCAGTTGCGCTGCCGAGGGCACGAGTACGAGGCGTTGTTCTGTTGACTTCTCCTGAAAAAACCCTGTGGTGCCACACGGTACAATAAAGACGTCATTGGTAGAACAGCAATAAGAAATGTTCAATAAAAACAACACTATAACAAAAATAAATAACTAGTTCACATAGCTAGCCAATCAGCCAATCGTGTGGCGGCAGCACAAGACATCAAACCGCGTAGATTCATGTCAAGAGCGTCCGATTAAGTTTTAGCTTCTTGTTCCTGGTGATCTGGAGTTAAAGTGTTTTTGTAGCTCATCCAGGACAGGGTGAAATGTGTTCGTAGGTGCTTTTGTGCTCAAACTGTTTGCAAAGAATAATTATTTGAGTTACCCATGGTTAACATGGTCATTTTGCTCTGAGCTTTCACTTCAAAACCGCTCTCAGTCTGGAGAAAAACCATTTGGAGTGAACCCGTGTGCAAAAACCCATTGGAGATGAGCAGTTTCTGAAATATTCAGACCACCAACAACCATAGTCAAAGTCCCTGAGGTCAAATTATTTCTTCATTCTGATGTATCCACCCGATTGGATGCGTTGTGATCCTGCTACATGACTGGCTGATTGGATAAGGTACAGGTACACAATACAGGTGTGTATGCACTACACACAACACGATAAAGCGACATAAACCGCGTCAATACAAAAACGATGCTTTCTCACCTTACACCCTTCACACGTGATGACCCCATAATGGATCCCTGAGGACTTGTCTCCACAGATTTTGCATGGTATAACTTCGATTTGGGCTGCAGAGGGGAAAAAAAGAGAGAGAGAAAAAGAACAAGGTAAGAAAACGTGTTGCGCAAGCGCTCGGCGGTTAGATAAAAACTGACATAATGAAGGGCCACTTCACACCCGAGACTCTGCTGCGCTAATAATTTTGACACGGGTGGCCCATTTCACAAAAAGCTGTCGACGTTGAAGCTGCGAGGACAGGGAAGAATAAAAAAAGGCGCCTCGCTTTTCCTGCACATGTGTACGCCGAGCACTCTAGCACGCGCCTGGAACAGAATGTTCCGTGAAAGAAAAAAAAAAAAAGCTACAGGAAATACAAAGATCACCTCTTTGTTTGGTGCCGCGGTTGGCCGTCTTTGTTAAAAGAAATTGAACAGAGAGAAACCTATTCACTTGTTATGTAATGGAGTACAGTACTTATGAACGACAGACCTTATTTAAAGACAGGAAGGACAGGAAATTTCTTGGTTAAATAACATTTATTTTTTTCAAATCATTACCCTGACATTAACCCACTGTATCAGCCAATTGTGCCTGAGCTTCAGGTCATGGACTGTAGAACTCAAGAGTGTGTTAAATACAATATACCCAAGCCATGAAGTGGCAAAGCATCCCCACATCATCACACTACCACCACATGTTTCCCTCTTAGTATTATGTTCCTAATGGGGATCTTATTCTTGTTTTTGGCTTCGCACAAGGTCTTCCAAAAGTTGGAATTTTCTCTCAGTACAAAAATTAAACATCCTTAAAGGCCATCAAGGTGTTTTTGAAAGGCAAATGTAAGCTTTTTGGGTTCAATGTTCTTCCTAATTATCACTGGATTTTGCCTTGCGGGTCTACCCAGATCGAATTCTTACTCACTTTCTTTCTAACATCAGAAATGTTTTGTACTTTTTGTGATTTCCTAAGCGAATGGGAAGATTCACAGCAGTTCCAGTCTGCTATTAGACACAATGGCACTTGAATAATTCTGTTTAATGACTCATCTGCTGTTTACTGTTTAACACTAATAAATACAGATACATAGCTTGTTTTTTTTGGGAGTAAAATTATGCTAAAACTGTCAGGTCTGCAAAATGAATATTTGATCATGATCAATCACAATCTGCACTATGGATGGTTAATATTTTTATAATTACTATCAGTAAGAGAAAATATTGAAAACTACAGGAGATAGGACAGGCTCTTGCGATGACAAAGAGACACACAATATCTTATCTAAGACAGAAAAATGGAAATTAAATCAAGGAAAAAAAAAAAGAGAGAGAGAGACAGAGTAAGGGATGCATGCTGAGGCTGCACGCTCACTATAAAGAGATTAGCGACCCATTCTAATCCTAAATCATTCTTACACACGTTCTTCTACACAGGCTTATCTGATGCGGCGACTCTCAATTAATTTCCCTGCACATTCTGTTGCACTGCAAAGAATTTCCAAAAATAATTATTTCAATAGATAAATAACAAGATACAAAACTCTACAAAATGAATCGGTTTCATTTGTTTCTGCTGAACCAGGAATAACCCTCATGCTCAAGGTTTTCTCATTAAAATCGCATTAACTTGACTGACCAAGTGAGGTAACAAGTGACCTACAGCGTAAAAAAAGTATAGAACTTGCAAAAATGAAATATAGAAAAGCATGTTACTTACCTACAACATCTGATTTCATTTTCACCCTAAAGCACTGCAGACATGTGTATATATGAGTATATATAAGTGTGTATGAGCATGCGTGGATGAGTGTGCATGTGTGGTAGCACATGGATGTGTCCGATAATCTGTCTGTGAATACATACTTAGAGTTGCTGTGTGTGTGTGTGTGTGTGTGTGTGTGTGTGTGTGTGTTGTACATATATTTCTTTATGTATACTTCTTTTTGCAACATATACAACCTATGCATATTTGTATTATCTATAGATTTAAAGCATATGTGCATATGCACATGCTATAAATTTGTGTACACATTTAATTTTCCCATTCCACATTTAGTCCCCATTTGCTGTTAAAACCTCCACTTTTCTGGGAAGATGTTCCACCAGATTTTGGAGTGCGATTATGGAGATTTTTGTTTATTCATCCACAAAGGTATTAGTAAAGTCTGGTACTGATGTAGATGAGGTAAGGAGGCCTGGGGTTCAATCAGCATTCATCCCAAAGGTGTTCATTAGGGTTGAGGTCAGAGCTTTAGAGCAGGGCACTCTAGATCTTTTACATATTTTCATCCCATGTAAAGCATATCTTCAGGGAGTTGGCTTTTTGCACAGGGGCATTGTCATGCTGAATCTACAAGTTTAAGTGAAGTGCCTGGAAAGTGCCTGGAAAAGTCAATTATCCCGATACTTTGATCCATATAGTTGATGTGTGGCAGCCTGGAAAAGCCCTTCAACTTTGGTGAAGTTCATTTGATTATTTTTCCTTATCATCTGTGAAAGCTGTTCCAAATGCAATTCTAGGGTTAAGGGTTAATTAATAATGTGATAATGTGTTACAATTTCTATAGTGACAGCTCCTTTACAGGGACTTGAACGGTGGATGATGAAGTTTATTGAACACTAATTATCATAATCACATAATCATTGATGTAGTCTTGTAGATTTCTTTAAGGGGATTGTTACTTTATATAGAGTCTCCAGTGTCTAACTAACAACTGATTAGATTAGGCAAGTTCAGGAATGAGTTAAAGCCAGAGTTCTGGAAGCAAAAAACACCGACCGGGGTGATCAGTGTGATCGCTCAGACCTTTGTCATATAAAAGTGTAGTTGTTCAAAGCTTCATGCTGAATCAAAACTTTTATACACTTGATTTCAGTCACTGTTAGTGCTATACTCAACAGAAAAAAACAAGAACCACAATTAAATCCATTGAAACAAGTGATCCATTGAACTATTGATAGGTAACTAAGCTGCAAACCAATTTTTTAAGCTATTCAATATCATTGGTGTAAGAATTCTCGTTCACGATTCAAGCAAGATTCAATATAATGACATGTTCAAGACCAAAACTAGCAGAGATCGAGTCAAGACTGAGACTAAAAACCATCAAAACTGTTTTTGAGGCATCCTTTGTACAGTTTAAGTGTAGGACTTCGCTTAGTCAAGACCTTGAGCAAGACAACTTCCTAAGACAGAGTCCAAGTCGATTTCAAATCTCATAACCAGACTCAAATCATATTTGAGAATAAAATATAACGTGGTAGTTAGGGCTCTGGGTTTCTAATCGCAAGGTTGGGGGTTCAAGCCCCAGTATTGCTCTTGAGCAAGACCCTTAACCCTTTGTGCTCTAGGAGTGCTGTATCTGCGCTCTGACCCTAGTTTTCTAACATTGCTGGGATTTGTGAAGAAAGAATTTAATTGTGGTGTACTGGACATGTAAAAATCAAGTAAAAGACAAGTAAAAATCATATTTAAATCCCAGATGGCAGAAGTTGAAAAGTGTGACCATGAGCACCTCAGTAGCTTTCCGCCATACTGATTCTAATGAAGAGCATTAATCTAAACTCTTAGAATGATGAAGGGTTGCGCACACTGTATGTTCGATTATTGTATTATCAATATTGTACAGCTGATCAACAATGAAATCAAGGTTGTGTGCACACCAGGAAACAAGAAACCGCAAAAGTGACTGATGCACGACAGACGAACGTAGAAACAATATCAACAATCTACGTTTTTTGATCTTGACTTTGTAGTGCTTTGTTGGACTGACTCAGTCATTCAGTAAACGAGTGACACATTCATTCTCTGACTCGTTTTGTATGGGACAAAGTCAATACTGCACACACGTTTTAGTTATGTCCAGCTGCCTGGCATCAAGAAGCACTTTCTAGTGCCAGAGCTAAACTGGGTCAAACAATTTAACTGAACAGAGTCCACACAAACACATGCACACACACAAACACAACACTGTGGTTGTCCACACACAGACCTTTGCCCAATTCGGTAATGACGTAATCTTTTATTTAATTGATTTCTATCAGTAAAAAGTTAATGGTTTGGGGAAAACGAAGAAACCGCCATTTTGTTTTACCCCTGGTTAGGACTGTTCTGTCAATAGTGTGCTTTTCGAATTCTTTTCAAAATCAGGTTGTAAGCTGAGCATGGTAGTGGGATGCTGATGCGCGTGAATACGCTCTCTGTGTGTGTGTGTGTGTGTGTGTGTGTGTGTGTGTGTGTGTGTGTTAGAATGGCCAGAGGCTCTACATGCGTAGGCCTGTCAAAAAAAATAAGGAAATGTCCGTGTCTGTGCCTTGGTTGCCAGGACGACCAGCGCCTCCCTGGGGTTTGTGGGTAGGAGGCACGTATAGTCGTCCTGTCACTGCGATCATCCATGCCATCATCACGTTCGGGCAGGATGTTATGTCAGCACCAACCCTCTGAACCCTAAAAATGTTCGTTAGCACTGTTTAAGCCCTGTTTTCTGTTTGAATGTAACACACCCTTACAGAGCGTCATCACACTCGTCAAGAGATTATAGAAGCTTTGAAAATAATTTGATTGCTAAATTGATACAATGTTGATGAACGGGTTTGTGCCATCTATACACACCCATCTTTTCACGTTTTCAATTCTTATTTTACTTCACAGATGTTCAAGAAAAATGTTCTCCCACGGTCCTGCTAGCAAAAGCAACACAACATGACACGACTGCACCGGATGTTGGTGTGTATAAAGGCGTGTCTGCGTACGTTAAGGCCTATTAGCCACGAGGGCACTTTTATCTCTACATTAAGTAAGACAGGGAATGCAGTGCTGGCGATTCCATGCTTAATTCCACTTAGCTCAGGGCAGATGACACTGTACTCCAGCTAGCTTAGCTGCTAGGGTTTAGGGTTTGCTGTGGCTTCACTGAAACACAGTGTGTTAGCATACTGCAGTTCGAAAGAAACAGAGTGTGTGTGTGTGTGTGTGTGTGTGTGTGTGTGTGTGTGTGTGTGTGTGTTTGAGGTGGGAGGAAGCATGAGAACTGTAATAATTGGTTCCTAATGACAAGGTGTGCGTTTACATCTCTGGAGGAAGCTTTCCTCTCTATTTAATTAGATTCATTAAAGTGGCTAGGAGTATGTCAACTTAACCATGATCTTCCTCACACACACACACACACACACACACACACACACACACACACACACACACACACACACACCATTCTGCTATTTTGTAGCTCTTAAACCAATGTTTAACACATGAACAGCCATCATTCTTAATAGCTTCTATTTATTGTTAGCATTTGGAGAATCTCAATTATAGGAAAATAAAATAAGCTACGCTGATACTGAAGCTTCTGTGGGAAAAAATATCAGGGTGCCTTTAACGTAAGCTCGGTTTCTCAGGAATCGCTCTGAGTTTAATTCCAGCATTGTGTTATTTGGCTGTTTGCCTGTTGACATGCTAAAGCTGCATATGAATATTCTAATCAGAGGCTCAGATTTGCACTGTGTAGGCGAGAGATTATTTCCACTAGGCGCACACACACACGCACACGCACACACACACGCACACACACACACACACACACACACACACACACACACACACACACACACACACACACACACAAAGAAACACTTATGAACAAACAGCCAACAAATCCATGGTTCTGGTGGGTGGCGTTCTACCATTGATTAGACTCTCCTCATGACTTACAGCGCTTTGGTGGAAGGTGTGTGTGTGTGTGTGTGTGTGAAGGGGAGGATTTCAGTCACACAAGCCAAGTCCAAAGACAAGTCCATTCTGGTCAGGACACTCATAAAGAAAATAAATTTATAAGCCACGCCCCTTCCGCTCTCTTGAGTAATAGATTAATGTCTACTGAAACATAACAAAGTTGCTTGTCATTATTTAGTTGAAGACACATTTCAGTTAAATATGCAAGGGTCCTGTTTGGACCCCTCTGTCTTCTTCTTCTTCTTTTGGCTTCTCCATTAGGGGTCGCCACAGCGGATCATCCCGCTCCATACCCACCTGTCCTCTACATCTGCCTCTTTCAACCCAACTACCTGCATGTCTTTCCTCAGCACATCCATAAACCTCCTCCTTGGCCTTCCTCTTTTTCTCCTTCCTGGTGGCTCCATCCTCAGCATTCTCCTACTAATATACCCTATGTACCTCCTGTGCACATGTCCAAACCATCTCAATTGTGCCTCCCTCGCCTTGTCTCCAAAACGTCCTACATGCGCTGTTCCTCTAATGTAGTGGTCTAACGTAACTCCCATTTGGTCCCATCTGGAGCGGTCTAAAGCAACCCCCATTTGAACCACTCTTTAGGGGGCTAAAGTAATTTAAATGTTGGATCCCTCTGTAGTCGTCAAAAGTAATTCCCATTTGGACCTCTTTATAGGGGTCTGAAGAAATTCCCATCTGGACCCCTCTACAGGAATCTAAAGTTACTTCTTGTAAGATCCCTCTATAGGAGTATAAAGGAACCATTTTGACTCTTCTGTAGCAGTCAAAGATTTCTCTCATCTGGACCATTCTGTAACGGTATAAAGTAAATCTGATTTGGTTTGGAACACGTGTACAGAAGGCAAGCTTTTTTATGTGTGGAACATAATTAAAATCTAAATTCCCCCTTAGGAACGTATTAAGTGTCGAAAGAGAAATTTGTTTAGTCTCCACTTTGCACTTCGCATTTTGAAAATTATTATTAAACTTAAAAACATAAGAGGAAACTAAAGTTAGCACAGTGCCACTGTGGGTACTCACTCCATACCAGAAATAAGATTTGTTTTGTGCATGAATGAAAATGCTAAAGAATCCATAGCGCTAACGTAACCAGGAAGTGGCTAGCGGCTAACATTAGTGCTGTAGATTCTTTAGTGTTTTATGTCCAGCTTCAAGAATTTCTATTAAAACGAGAAAAAGCTGACAATTCCACATATAAAGGGAGTGAATGAATGGAAGGATGGAAGGAAGGTACGTATCGAACTGTGAATTTTGTGTACAGTTGAACCTCCAGTAAAGGTTCAAAAGTAATTCCCATTTGGACCCATCTGAAGCGGTCTAAACTAACTACCATTTAGACCCCTTTATAGCGGTCTAAAGTAATTTGCATTTGGACCCTTCTATAGGATTCTAAAGTAATTCCTATTTGGACCCCTCTGTAGTGGTCAAAAGTAACTCCCAGTTGGACCCCAAAAATATTCCCACAGGAAAAGTTGGGTTATGCAGCTGCTTGCTGATTTTCTTTTTCTGAAAAACATTAGTAAAGAAGTGCTTTGTATGTGTCAGAATAACAGAGACCGTTTCACACCACTAAATCAGTGTGTGTAACGCAGTGCACACTGATTAGTGGTTGTCCAAATATGACTGGAGGCCCCAGATTGGACTGGCATGTGGTGCTCATCCATGTTTAAGACCTTTTGCCTAGGGGTGGGATACGAAGACACTTGCTTAGGGCGGTCGGTTCTGGATGATGGATCTTCAGGCATTATCAGTAATTAGATTATGAGTGTGATGAAGTCTGTGAGGCATTCAAGCTGCTCCAAAGTCAGATAACATTAGGGCCATTAAGGTTCATATTATAGGATAACAAAGTGGGCTATTCTGAGATTTAGCACAAGTTAGCAATCAGCTTGATAGCCATCATATAGATTGATAGTGTAGATAGATTGGGGATTCATTAACCATGAGACTTTTCTCAGTGGCCTGGAATAAAAACAATGTTGCTAAAAAGAAATCACAGAATCCCACACTCCTCGAGTTACTTTTATGTAGAACCCTTGGAAAAGGTCAGGACCATGTAAACCACCTTGAGAAAATCACGACCCAGTACTAATCCCTTGGTCCAAAAGTCACCAACATAGCAGTGGCTTTAGTCAGCTAGGCATCCCTGCCCTCTGGTACAAAGACTGCCTGGCATTGTGGGTATTTGTTGGGGAGGCCGGGGGCATTCCCCCTGCTGGCTAGCATCATCTGTGCCTGACTGCAGCACTGAGCTGTGATTGGCTACTTCACTAAGCTAACAGAAGGGCATATATGGCTGGGGTCCAGTATACTGTACACATATGCAAATGTATGGGCTCATTACTGTTTATATCTCTGTTCATATATTCAGTGTATAAATTAAAATGAAATGGCAGCACACATATGTTTTCTGACTCACACAAACACATGAATAACACACAAGAACACACTCACTTATAATAATGATTGCTTCTTTTTTTTGCTTCCATTTCTTTCTTGCTTCCTTCTATCATTCCTTTCCTACCTTCCTCCCCTTATGGAACGACTTATAGACCCTTTAATCCTTCCTTCCTTTTCTCATTTCTTCCTTATTGACTTCCCCTTTTTTAATTTTTAATGTGGTTTTTTTTTTTTTTTTTATTATTGTAAAAAATAAAAAATAAAAAATAGTATGATGAATACTATCTTAATATAATTTACTACCACATTCAGTTTAAACTCCATACTTGACAAATACAAGACAATATTCTAATGAATTAGGTTGCAACTATATGTTGTGCTCAATATCCAATTTCAATTTATTGCAACAAGCACAATAGAGACCCACTGGGGCAGGAATCATGTTGCCCCAATGCTTACACTATGAGAGACAATTTGGTGGAAAAAAAAAAGGACAAATGCTAAAAACTCAAAAAAGCTGATGTATAACCTGTATACTGAACAACCAATCTTTGTCAAACCTTAGGTCACTATTTAAATTCTCACTAGCATAATTATGATCGCTTTATGACTGAAATGTGTTCGAGGCTATGCACTGAAATAGTGGATATAATCGCAGGCCTACAGAATTCTGCTAAACCTGATTAAAGCTGAGGGTATGTAAGTTTTTTTACATTGGATGCACACTTCACAGCTCTACAGTCTGTATGCATATGTGTGTGTGTGTGTGTGTGTGTGTGTTGGGGTGTTAAACTGCTTAAGTAGGTTAGTAAGACACTTGCCTCAGGGTGGTACAACAGTGTCATAACTGGCTGTTTGTGGGACAGCATCTCTCTCTCTCTCTCTTTCACACACACACACACACACACACACACACACACACACACACACACACACACACACACACACACACACACATTCAAACTAACACATTTAAAATAAATCTTTTGGCTTGTGTATTTTTGTAACACAAAACTAGTTTATGTTTTAGGGACAAACCAATTCAGTCTGTTGTTTCTTCTTTCTTTCTTGTTTTTGCTTTGTCTTTTCTTTCTCCCTGTCTTTGCTTGTTTGTTTCTTCCTCTCTGTCTCTCTGTTTGTTTCTTTCATTTTCCCTCTCTTCCTTCCTGCCTGCCTTCCAAAGATCCTTTTTTTCCAAACCTTCCCCTTTCTCCTTTACTTCTATCTTGCTTTCTGTATTGCCAGTGTTTCTTTCTTTCTTTCTTACTCTTCACTCTTCTTTTTCATTCCATGTTCTTTTCTTATTTTATTTAATTCTCCTGCTTTTCCTTCACTTTTTCCTTCCTTTCTGTTTAGTCTTCTTTCTACATCCCTTGTTTTCTTTATTTCTATGTCCCTCACTCTTTAATTCTTTCAATTTCATTCCTTGTTCTTGTCTCAGTTTTTCCCTTCCTTCCTTCCTTCCTTCCTTCCTTCCTTCCTTCCTTCCTTCCTACCTTCGTTCCTACCTTCCCAGTGTTCTTTCTTTCTTTCTTTTTTTATTTATTGTTAAAGTCTCAATTTTTCCTTTCTCCTTTGTTGCTTCCTGCCTTCCTTCCTTCCATTCCTTACACTTTTTATTTATTTTGTCTTCATTTTCTTTCTTCTTTCTCTCTCCCCTTCTCAGTTGGTGTTCTTCTTTCCACTCTGCTTACTCTTCACTTCTTTTATTTCATTCCTCATGTCTCATTTTTTTCCTTCTCCTTAATTCCTTCCTTCCTTCTTCCTATCTTCCTATTTTTTCCTTTCCTCAATGGTCTCATATTAAAGAATAAAGCATAGTTAGTTATAGAACACCATCAGCTGAAAACATACCTAAATGTAAGCATGTGTGTGTGTGTGTGTGTGTGTGTGTGTGTGTGTGTGTGTGTGTGTGTGTGTGTGTGTGTGTGTGTGTGCGCATCTCAAGGTCATCTCCATATGGCCTAGTAAGACAAACACTTGCTACTTGGGGCAAATGAAATCAGGAAGACGGTGACGCAATCTGTCCTTCAGGTCTTTTTAAAATTCTCACTGAAATATCTGAACAATTCATCCAGCATTTTGCTTTGTTTGGAACACAAATGCTAACACAAATAATCTTTGTCACTGTTTCACGACTCTAAGAGAAGAGGTGACCATCTGTGAGCAGCAGTATGGTTCCATGCCGAGAAAGAGTTTTGCAGACGCATTATTTGCTTTGAGAATGTTGACGGAAAAGTATAGAGAAGTTCAGAAGGAGTTGCATTGTGTGTTTGTGGATTTAGAGAAAGCGTACGACAGAGTGCCAAGAGAGGAATTGTGGTATTGTATGAGGAAGTCAGAGAAGTATGTGACGGTGGTGCAGGACATGTATGAGGACAGTGTGACAGCAGTAAAGTGTGCAGTAGGAACGACAGACTGGTTCAAGGTGGAGGTTGGACTGCATCAAGGATCGGCTCTGAGGCCTTTCATGTTTGCAGTGGTGATGGACAGGTTGTCCAACAAGGTCAGACAGGAGTCTTCATGGACTATGATGTTTGCGGATAATATTGTGATTTGTGGTGAGAATAGTGAGCAGGTTGAGAAGAGCCTGGAGAGGTGGAGGTATGTGCTGAAGAGAAGTGGAATGAAAGTAGGTAGGAGTAGGAAAGAGTACATGTGTGTGAATGAGAGGGAGGGCAGTGGTGGGGTGCGGTTGCAGGGAGAAGAGGTGAAGAAGGTGAAGGAGTTCAGGTACCTGGGGTCAACAGTGCAAAGTAATGGAGAGTGTGTTAGAGAAGTCAAGACAGAGTGCAGGCAGGGTGGAGAACAGTGATAGCAGGAGTAATGTGTGATAGAAGAGTATCTGTGAGATTGAAAGAGAAAGTTTATAGGACTGTGGTGAGACCTGAGATGTTGTATGGTTTAGAGACAGTGGCATTGAGTAAAAGACAGGAGGCGGAGACAAGTTTTGGAGACAAGGTGAGGGAGGCGAGATTAAGATGGTTTGGACAAGTGCAGAGGAGGGACATGGAGTATATCAGAGAATGCTGAGGATGGGTCCACCAGGAAAAAGGAAAAGATGTAGGCCAAGGAGGAGGTTTATGGATGTGACATGCAGGCAGTTGGGTTAAAAGAGGCAGATTTAGAGGACGGGGGGTGTGGAGACGGATGATCCGCTGTGGCGACCCTAATAGTAGAAGCCGAAAGAAGAAGACTGTTTCATCGCCTCTGCTCTGCCTGAATTAAAGCAGCATCATTTTATTTCCAGATCGATTCACCTCTACATTGCATCCGTGACACGGGAAGCCCTCAGTGACATCATCAAGCTGACTGCATTCCACATTGATACTCGGCAACATGCAAATAATATAAACGATGACGTCTAAATATAGTGTCAAAAAAGGCCACTGGAGATTTTCTCTTTCCTTTCTTTTCTCCTTTCTTTTTATTTCCTTCTTTCCCTTTTTATAATCTCATGTTTATTATTGCTCTCATTGATCCTTGTTTTTCTGTTCGCATATATATTTTTATTTATTTAATGTGTTTCTTTCGCAGTTGTCAAAATAGTCCATGTTTTTTCTTTTTTATTGGTGTTTTTTATTTGTTTATTTCTCCTTGCTTTCTATATTCTTGTTTGTTTCTCTTTCTTTCCTGTTTGTTGTTCTAATTTATATTTTTTTATTTAATTCCTTTGCTTGTTTCTTCCTTCCTTTTTACTGCTCTTCTCTCTGTTTCCCTTTCATCCTTCATTCTTTCCTTCTTTCTTACCCGAGTCCCTTCCTTTTTTGTCCCTTCATTCCCTTCCTTCCTTTCATGATCCTTCCTTCCTTTTTTCATCCTCCTTTTTGTTTGTTTTGCTTCTGCTTTGTTTGTTTTGTCCTTCTCCCTCTTCTTTCTTATTTACTTCCTTTTCCCCTTATTTTTGCTCCTTCCTTCCTTGTTTCTTCCTCCCTCGCTTCTGTGTTTTTTCCTTCCTTGTTTGTCCATTTCCTTCCCAGTTTCTTCGTTTGTTTCCTTCATTGTTTCTTTCTTTCTTCCCAGGTTCATTCCTTCATCCATTATTTGTTTCTTCCCTGCTTTAGGTTTGTTTTGTTTATTTTTGTTTTTCTTTCTCTTTATCCTTTCTTATTTATTTCTTTTGACCTTTTTATGGTTCTTCCTCCCTCCCTACATTGTTCCTTCCTTCCTTCCTTCCTTCCTTCATTCCTTCCTTCCCTTATTTGTTTCATCCTTGCTTTTTGCTTGTTTTGGTTCTTTTTGTCCTTCTTTCTTTTTTTCTTTTCTTATTTAATTATTTTGGCCTTTTTATTTATATCTCTTTTCCTATTTGTTTTTGCTTGTTTAGTTTCTCATTGCTCCATGTTCCTTTCCTACTTCCTCTCTGCTCCTTTGCTTCATTCTTTCTCCCCTCCTCCTTTGCAGTTTTCCTCCTGTTTTTCCTTCCTGTATTTCTCATTTTTGTCTATTTTTTCTCCAATGCTTTATTTTTCTTTATTCTTTTCTTCCTTGTTGTCATACTAAAGCATTGGGTTGCTGTTAGTTGCTGAATATCATCAGCTGTGAGTGCACCTGAACAAGGACCCGTTTTGCTAAAAGTGTGTGTGAGAGTGTGTGTGTGTGTGTGTGTGTGAGCGTGTGTGCTTTCTCTCCCAGGGCAGAATGTTAATAGCTCGCCTCGGGCCACAATTTGATTCTGGATAACAAGGTTTTTCCCCAAAGTGGCCCCATGAGCCTGACGCAAAACGATCACAGACATCTCTTCAACCGTGAGCTATCTCTCTCTCTCTCTCTCTGGTTCTCTTTCTGAGAAACACACACACACTGGCCATTCTTTAAGTTCTTATCTATCTTGGTTGTCCTCTCACAATCTTTGGCTCTCTTTCTCTTTCACACACATCCCTCGTTCCACCTAAGTAACACCCCTCGTTCTATCTAACACCCCTTATCTAGCCAGCGTTTCTCTAACATCTCTTTCTTCCTGCTCTCCCTAGGCTCTGCTTATCTATCCTTTTCTCTCCCATCGTTCACACCCTTCTTTGGAATCTATTTACGGATCTCGCTTTCACATGGACAAAAAAAAAAAAAAAGAAAAGGCAAAAAACCCGCAAACACACACCCTTGTGAACCATTTACGTGGTTCTGCAATGGTTTACAGCAGCATGCTCCAAGAGCTCTGGATACGATGCCATGCATAAGTATTCACCCCTTTTTTAGTGTTTAAACCTGGAACTTGCACTCACATCTCTTCTTAATTGGCACAGTGCTGATGGTAAAGCATGGGGGTGGTAGAATCACAATCAATATTACTCTTATCCTTCCTTCTGGGTGCCCAATTCCCTGCATGGTCAATGTCCTTTAGGCAGTTGTAAACATGTCAAGCTTTATTTCACAAAACTCGAGTTGCATTTTCTTGTTATGGCCATACAATCCCTTTCTCTCTCTCTCTTTTTCTCCTTTCTCGACTCGTTCTCAGCTACTCCTGTGGCACGGCAGAAACTTTAGACCGCCGCGGAAACCGTAGAGCGCTCCGAGGTTAACACACAGCACAGGTATGCATTCTTCTGTATTCTTTATATAGCCCTGGAACAGCTCCCACAGGTGAAACCCATCCTCCCAGAGCATCATGGGTAAACAATCATGCGTGTACGGCACTGTGATAGCTGAAGAAGACGCTTCAGAGCCTAAAGCTGTCGTCATGCGTGCTCTCTCGACCAGATCACTTAAAGATCTTGTATAGTTATAAAGAAGCTATAAAGGTGAGATAAAGAAGCTCATTACTTTGTTGAGCCATTTTAAGCAGATAAGGAATCAGATAGTGGTGAGCAAAAGTTTGTATCCCTGTGCTTTCAAGCTATATGCTGTTATAAATCTTTGGAAGTGGATTAATTGTGCTTTTTTTTTTAGCAGATATCTGAAACACATATCATAATGCTATATATCACAATGTAGAGAACCCTTTAGGGTCTGATCTCACACTGAGGCATTAAACTTGATTGATTGATCCTTGGTGTTTAAAGTAATTTTGTGTGTTTAATTTTTTTTTTCTGCACAAATCCTAATACAAACACAATACTAGCTCTTTATCTTATAAACAGTATATAAACACAATTGCTAGAATGAGCACAAATCTAGTGGATCCTCTTCCCAGAAGAGTATAGGTTATTAGAACAGCAAATGGGGATCAAATGTGGAATGGAATGTTTAAAAGGCACATAAAAATCTTATAGTCAGGTGTCCACAAACTTTTAGTATTTGAGGCAACGTTTGCATGGCAACGCTTGTTTTTAAATTGCGCACACAAATTTAGGTTTCAAAGTCATATTTTCTATTGAACCCGTGATACACATTCGGCCTGCACACACTCGTACATCCAATGCCCTTTTCGTAATTCTATAAATCTGTGCAATATATGTTTACTGATTTAGTTTTTAAATATAAAAAGGAACAGTACCAAAAAAAAAAATTTTATCTCTGGGGCAGGAACAACTCAGGTACCTCACAAACTAATTCCAACAAACTTTCTGCACTGTATACAAAACTGAGTCTCATACAGATTTTACATGTCAATAGAAGATGGTTTAATTTCTGACAGGATTTATAATTCATCCTTTCCAAAAAAAAATAATTCCTGGGACTGAAAAATTCAGTGCTCGAACTGACTGACAGCACTCGATTTAGTTTTTATCTTATTCTACTGATCCACAGTTTCAAGCTGTATGTCCATAAATAGTCAGATATTTAAATAGACTCGTGTGTGTGTGTGTGTGTGTGTGTGTGTGTGTGTGTGTGTAAGAGATGATGTGAATGTTAGTGGTTGTGATTTTGAGCGCTGCACACATTCGCTGTATCAAAAGACTATCTATCTATCTATCTATCTATCTATCTATCTATCTATCTATCTATCTATCTATCTATCTATCTATCTATCTACCATCTGTCTGTCTGTCTGTCTGTCTGTCTCTGTCATGTCCCTTTTCTTTGCACAATGCTAATATTACACACTAATCCCAGAGTGCTGTTCTGAGATTAAAATCTTAGTTCTGACACAAAAATTCAGCACCAGGAGTTTCTTCATTGTCCAAATATAATAATAGAACTCTTAGTCCATCAACAAAACTTCTTCTAATCGCACTGCCTTTATTTGTGTGTGACATGGTCTGAATTCATTGTATTGCTGGCAGAGTTGGGTTTAGTTTGCGGAAACTTTAAAGAAAAAGAAACCCGTGCTCATTTTTTCCCACCTGTAATTATTTCCAAATATCTCTGTATCTCTTTCTCTCTCCGCCCAAACTCTTTCCTGCTCACTTTCTGTGTGTGTGTGTTTGTATATAAGCATTACATCCTGGTGAAATGGAAGAAAGGCTTTTGGAAGGCAATGGGTTCTCGAGTTACTAGATCGGATGTTGTGCCGGTGTACTTTTAATCAATCTGGCAACCAGAGAAAGCTTTTGATTCCTGTAGAACACAACATGCAAATCTCCTACAACACTCTCATAAGGCTGCAGCGTGACTGATGGGCAAAAACAGAGCAAGAAGACTACATCTACTGGTCCATCTCGCAGCATGAGGGATTAGATCTTAAGCATTAAGATAGTAAAATAGAGTAAATAATCAGAAATCCAAATTTAAACGTTACTGACTTCCCAAATAACAACAACAACAACAACAACGGCCAAACCATCACTTAATGAGTATAAGACAGCCAGCAAAAAACTTCACTGACTGTTATTAGTGGTTCAGAAGCTGCACTTGAACTGTTTCGTCTAGACTTTAAAGACTTATAGGGACATATTCTCTTATTTCAATTATCAATTAAATAGAAAATGTATTTAACCAATTCAATTAATTATTTGCATTGGTGGGAATTATGACATAAAAAATAAATAAAATCGGTAGTAAAAAATGCCATCAATGCAAAAGTGTATATAGAGTGTATAGATATATACTTATTTTTACCTACAGTGAGAAAATAAATAATTGCCTTTCGAAACTTTTCTCTCCATACATCAGAAAATATTTATTAGGTCTTTTTTTATTTTTTTTTTATCGCTTGCAAATTTCCAATAAATTAACTGCACTATAGGAAAAGTTGACATAGGAAGTAGGGAGACATAGAAGGCAAAAAAAACTTTTGTTATCTATCTCAGTTTTAGGAATGCCCAAGTTACAAGCAATATTATAAAACAATAAAAATAATACAGGATTTATCAACGTTTAGCTTTTCACTGACCTTCAAAGTTAGCCTATATATAATTTTATTTAAGATTATAAACTATTAAAGGAAGTCAAAATGCAAATGTGATTATTAGATTAGTGTCATAGTGCTTTAGGGTCCTAAATTGCAAGTTCCCCCCTGTCACAGTGCCATATCTCAGCTGTACATCTTTTGTATCTTTAGTGTGTTCACTTTACCTGGAAAGATGCATGTAGTGTACATGTAGTTCTCTCAAGTTACAAGAGTGGCTTTAATTTATTTATGGTACACCGCATTCTCTTTAATAGATAACACACCCCAAATATCACTTCAGGGAGCAGGAACAGGTACGGTTTCTAAGGGTTTATCTGTAGATCACTGAATGGATCATCACAATAACGCTGTATATAATAGTGTAGTATGTATATATATATATATATATATATATATATGTGTATCTGGACAAAACTAGGACTAATAGGACTAGGACTAATAAAGTTACTTCCAATAAAGTTTTGAAGTAAAAATATTGGTCTGGAAATGTTTTAGTATTTTTCTTTACAAATGCTAATTACATTCTACAGTTTTAAACAGCAGTCGTCTAAACCAAATCACTACTGTATTGATGATGCTGATGACGCAGTGTGCTTCCGCGTACCTATCCTATATAATATATAACGTGTATATTATAATATATTAGGATTAAATAATAATATTTATATATTGATTATTTTTTGTATTATTATTTCTGTTTTAGAAAACTGCCAGGGAAAAATGAGGAAAAAATAATTGATTGTAGGGCAGTGAAAAGGTGATGAAAGTAGACCCGACGCAGGGGCGGAAGAAGAACCGGAAGCTGCATTGAGGAAATTTCGGACGCAAAGCGGCGCCTTGTGGACGACATCGACCCGGTTTCCCCCCCCACACACACTCATCTCTGTTTAGAATTAAGCTCAATTTTATTGTTGGTGAGTACAAATTATATGTCGAGTTGAACAACACGTCGTCTTTTTTCATTATTTCGGTTTTTTTTAATGAAAAATGGGACTTTCGTGTGTATTTTCTCTCAGCGCGCGCTCTCAGTCACCGGTCGCTTCAGTCGGCTAACAGCGCGCTCGAGCTTATAATCAGTTAAAATGCTCAAAAATGAATTCCTACTAATACAATTAAGTAAAAACAATCAAAGATAATATAGATTCTAGAAATGTCAGGTAAGAAAAATAGAAATTGGGAAGTTTATTGAAAAAAAAAAGGAACGAGTGATTGAGACGGTTAGCATCCGGTGTCTGAGGTGATTTATTATTCAGCAATATTACTATTATAATGATAAACATTCAGTCACAAATTAAACTAAACATATAAAACCTATAATATGTATGTTTACAATTAATAAAATAATAATAATAATAATAATAGCAGTGATAACTTAATATTTTTGGACCTGTTTATTTACAGAGATGAAGAGCCAGGCTTTAATATAAACCTTTTACACTCAGATTAAAAAAAAATACTTTATATATTGTATAGAAAATGTTGACAAAATCACTTATTGTTGTATAAAAAGTTTGCGGTACACCTGCTCTAACAAAGTGCTAATTATAGACTTATTAGAAGTATATAACTCATTTATTACCGAGTGTGAAACATTCAGACTGCTGGTTAACATGTTTTCCAAAAACCACAGCGTTTTTTCAAGACAAACAATAAAACACGGTGCATTTCGAGATGTTTTTAGGATGAATTATACGTGTGCGCGCATCCACGCACGCACGCGAACGAGCGCGCGCGCACACACATGTACACACACACACACACACACAGTCCCGTTTCTTACCTCGCATAGTGGTGGCGACTCGCTCCAGGACGCGGCAGGCATGAAGAAACTCTCTCTCTCACACACACACACACACACTTACACACACTCACTCACACACACATTTAGACGTGGCTAATAAAACAAGTAAGACGAAAAAAAAGACGGAGCGGTAAAGCTAAGATCCCCGGATGGAAAGTTTTCGCCGGTGTCAGTGGTCAGAGGAGAGAACCATTTCTCCAACACACACACACACACACACACACTCGCGCACACACACGCGCTCACACACACACGCTCTCAGCTCCGGTCACAGCGAGCATGCGGCGTTTCACATGACACCTGCGGCCGTGGAGGTTTTTTTTCACCGCGCCGGGCGCGAGGCAGCGCGCGAACGCACCGTCGGATTGGAGCGACGCTGCCGGGCCACGCCCCCTCTCCTACGATGCCCACTAAGTCACGCCCCCAATTTCCTTTTTTTTCCCTTTTTTTTTTTGCCCACTTTTTGGTGAATTATTCGAATTTGTATTTTTTTTGTAGTTTGTTTACGCTTTTTGTGATTTGACAAATATCAGTAGATAAGGAACGGAGGGAAAACAGCGAGGGGCGAAGAGAAGATTCAGGCCGAAGAACACAACAGAAAGTTTTCACAAAGTTTGGGATCATTTCAAACTGAAACATAAAGAAAACACCATGCAGTGTGTGTGTGTGTGTGAAAGAAAACACCATGCAGTGTGTGTGTGTGTGTTTTTTTTTTTTTTTTTTTTTTTTTTTTAAGTAATTTGAAATAGATTTTTATATTTATTTATAATGTTTTATGATGTTTTATTTTTTTATATAGTTGTATTAGCAATTTAATGTAATATGGCAATGAAATGCACTAAATGGGCTTATTTATTTAATTTATTTATTATCCATTAGAAAACGTATTTGTTTGATCATATTTGTATAATATTGTATCCACATAATTTGAAAAAGTGTAAACACCTCTGGGCATAGAATGTATTTTACTGTATATTCCTCTGTACGGCCGTTTAAAGTAGTTGAACAACATATTTATTATATGGTAACATCACTGTTTATTTCGAAGGTACATATATAATTATATAAAGCCCCAATTGATGAAGGGTGACTGTGATAATGTTTTCGAACTTTTCATTCATGTTTTAACCACATATGGTATTAATGTTTAAATGGAATTGTATGTCGGCAAAAAAAAAAAAAAAAAAAAAATCTCACAACCCACAAGAAGATTCATCTCACCTTATATTTTTTTTTGTTTGTTTGTTTTTTTAAGAATGTCTATACATCTTGTAATGCTCAATTTTTTTTTGTGAATATTGCGGCTACAAATGAACATTGAACTGATTTACTACATAACCACCTCCTAACCACATTTGTTATGTTTTGTCTTATCATGAACAACTTAAAATCCTTTATATGAAGAAGATTCCAAGATGTTGAATTTCTGCTCAGAAGGTTGTAAGGTCACGTCCCAGAACCACAAAGTAGAAACTGCTGGGTTCTGAAGCAAGGCCCTTTACCTTTCAACTGCTGGTATGAATAAGATCATTGTAAGTTGCTCTGGATAACTTTAAATAGCTATTCCAGCTTTATATTTTGATTTTTGATACTTGGACCTTGACAGTCTTAGCAAAACTTGTGCTCTCACTCGTTTTCATCACACTGTTTGCATCTTTGTGCAGCCTGCCTGACGTTTTCCCCATGATCATGTAGTGCCTCGCTCAACCTGGATAATCTCTTGCTGGGACACGAATCACAGTTTACTTGTAGAGCCGTGAGATAGAGCACATGGAGACGTCAGTGTGAGTGAAGTAAATCTGCATACGCATTGAGGCATACTTCAACACAAATTATAATACACCTTTTTATTTTATTTTTAACTTAGAATGAGTGGTACTTCAAACTTTAGTCCCCAGAGGGGCTTTTCAGCTCTTGTTAACCATAATCTCCACTTTTGCATGTTAAACTCTCAGATTATTGCTCATTCATTTTTTTAACTTGTCATTCATTACTTACAATGAAGTATTCAGCAAGTGTAATGAAACGAATAGAAAAACAATGTACGTAGAAGAGTAAAAGATAAGAAGAGCAAGAGTCTCGGCACACTGACAGTTCCTGGGAAATTCACTTCCTGTTTAAATGCAATCATTTAGATAGACTATAACGTTTTCAGTGAAATCATTTTTCAGCGCTTGATGTTCAATTATCATATGATAAGGACTTGCAATCAGCTATGTCTCATTAAAGAGTAAAGGATGCAAGCGAGTGGCCCTTCTCCTGTGTGTGTGTGTGTGTGTGTGTGTGTGTGTGCATGCTCTTCCCGTGGTAGACAGATCGCCGCAAGCTCATCTCCACTGACCTAATTTTCTGTCTTTTCCCGCTCTCTTTTTTTTTCCATCCGTCCCCCCCCCTCATAATTGTGATGTAATGACCGAAGCAAGCAGGCAGGACAATAAGCCAGAGCAGACAAATGGACGTGCGCTGGACAGGGCAGACAGTCTCACGCTGGAGATAAAAGAGCTTTTTGTATTCCTATTGAAAAGGGCATAAAAAAATATAAATCTGTGTCAGCTCACCTGCGAAGTCAAACAGTTGTGTTTTGGATGGCTGTGTAAATTTATTTTTCCAGCTTTGTGTGTGCATTTAAATCGCCTGGGGACAAATGACAAAAATGGGCAAAAGCAAGGCTGGCTATACATGCAGGTCAGGAGCCGCATGAAATTATGTTTGTCCAGGGTTCGGTACGCAAAGCAGAATTACAGCATTACAGAGAGAGAGATAAATGATTCATTTTTCCACACCATATGGTGTCTAAAAACCCTGGAGCAGAAAGAAGTCTGTAGTGGCTAAAGGCTTTACCATACTGACTAAAACCCAAGCTTCCTCTCTTCTCTTCTCTTCTCTTCTCTTCTCTTCTCTTCTCTTCTCTTCTCTTCTCTTCTCTTCTCTTCTCTTTGTATGTCTCAATCTACTCAATGATCTCTTCAGAGAGTTCTGTATGTTTCAATTGTTTTTTCACTGTTTATCATTTTCCCTGTCAAACATTTATATATATTTTTTTCACTGTTCTCTTGACACAATTCTGTCCTTTTTAAATTGTTATTATTTTTTTGTTGTTGTTGTTTGTTTTTATCTCAGTCAAATCTTTTTTTCCTTCTGCCCTTAATGCTAACAAATGATTTCTTATTTCTTTAACCCCACGTAACTATGCATCCTAAACAGGCTGTGTTCAAGAGATCGTACTGCCACGCACTAAAATAGCAGCATAAATATTTCACCTAGCCCTCTTTTTAAGGTTAACCCTCGCTCATGTAACTCCTTTGCCCTTGAGTCGACCACCAGGAAGTTAACTTCAATATAATTAGAGAAGTTTCTATCGAAAATATAAATGAGGGCACGTTTCCTCAGAGGAATCAGCCCTTAAATCTCTAATGACACAACCCTTTTTTTATTTTACACTGGAAACAAGCAGGTGTATTTGCAAGCACAAGGGTTTTTCTGTTTTAATGTGAGTTTTGATGAAACACATATGATTTTTATTTATTGTTTTCTCTCAAGCACCTTTTTTTGATTATCAGCCCGTGATGAATAATTGAGCTATCCAGTGACAGTTTAAAGACCCATAATGTTATAAAACCTGCATGATAAATCAACTTATCTCGGGCAACATCATACTAAGAATTAATGAGTTGAAATGGATTGCCGTAGTATCTGACAGAAAGAGCGAACAAGAGAGAGAAATCCACTTGAGAAATATAGAGAGAGATACCGACCACAAGTGACAGAGGCAATTTTCGGCGGAAAAATTACTCCATCATAATTTCAATCCCGAAAAGGATTGGAAAGAAAGCCCTGAAGGACCCCGCGATGTCACCTTGAAAAATGGTGGAAGAAAAGAGCACCAAATTACACACACACACACACACACACACAGCAATTAAAGAGTGTTATGTCGTGCCCCGTGGAACTTTTCAATAACGGCCCTTGCTTTATATCTATGCAAAATGCTCCAGTAAAATAATCCAGTAAATAAGGTCCAATTGACATGAGAATGAATTACCAGATGGCCCCGAACTATCGAAATGAAATCAAATGTCGGTTGATTTTTATGATGTCATAAAACCAAACAGCATCGGCATTATAGCATCAAGCTACAATTTTTCTGTTTCGTCCAGATTAACACAACACGAGAATACAGCAGGTTTAAAACACCTTTAGAAGCCTTCACAATTTCTAAATGCCTTTTCTTTTATTGAAAGACTTGTATAAATAAGTACCTTTTAACCAGTACTTTGTTAGCACTTCTGGCCACAATTGCGATTAAGTCTTCTTGGGTACATCTCTACAGGCATTTTCTTATACCCAAGAACATCCAGACACTCCAAATCAAGGGATGTGTTAGCTGTATATTTCAGGTTTTTCCAAAGCATGAGGCAGCTATTACTATAGATGGCAGTAACCAGTTAAATAGCAATATGTTGTTGTTTTTTTTACCAGCTGTAGACTCACAAGTTAAATATTTTTCTCATTAGTCCAGAAAAAAGTTTTCCCATTGCATGCTTCATAAAGACCTGAATGATTTGCTCTTTTAACTTACTGTTGAGAACCTCTCAAGCTCTTTTTGGTTCTTTCTCAATGCCATGTGCTTCCGATCACAGTTAATGTGATTGGCATGCTGGGCAGCTCTAGGAAGTGTCCCAGTGGCTCAATTTTTTTTTTTTACATAATTTCTGGAGTTTACTGTGTTCCTGTAAACATTCAAAGCTTTAGAAATGGCTTTATTAGCTATAATTAGATTGAGAAGGACTAGTAAGAGTTTCTTCATATTTCTTTTGTTTTTATTTATTTATTTTTGGTCTGACTTGCACTCTGTTGGACCTTACACACAAGTGTTGGCTTTACTAAATCATGTCCAGTCAAGTAAATTTGCCATAGGTAGAATCCAGAGAAAGTTTTAAGAAAGATTTTCAAGCAAGAGACCCTTTTTGTGAAGTCAGTTAGCACAAAACACAACAGGTGTTTTTTAGTGTTACTATGGCAAAATATGCTGCTTGTCATGTTTACAAGAAACCAAAATTGTGACACAAAATCCACTGTCCTGAAGGTTGTTGAAAAGCAGGAAGCTCACTGTTACAAACAATGAGATGGAAGACTTCCTTCATAAGTATTAAACATGGAAATTTTATACCAAATCAATGATTATGGTATAAGTTAAATAACATCTTTTTAAATCAGTTTATTGGGGTTTGAATACGCAATTGTACACAAACTAAGTCCCTGTGAATTAACAGTAGGAATTATTACGTATTAGAACTAACATACCAATCTAAACCAACATTAACATCTGACCAGTAAAGAAAATAAAGTAGCAGACCTTCAATCAAAAATCCAAAGAAGAAGAAGAAAATGTAATATTGCAATCTTCGCATTGGGAACCACTCTAGCAGGACAAATGCTTTATACTAGCATTCCTAATTCTATAAAATGTTAGCTAGCATCAATTATATAACTATCAATTACAGACTGCTAATAGCTAGCTGTCCTAGTACAAACTGTGCTGATAAATACAATATTATTGCTACAATTGTGACTCTGTTTGTACCATGTTTATTTAAACAATACAACCAAACAAAATGACTTAAACATCCAATTTTCATACGATATCATGCTTACAAGGAATCCAGAGGGGTTCCCACTTTACAGGGAAGCCAGGGGTTCTCATATCCAGTCCCAAACCCACTTAATGGCAGTTTAAAGAATTCAGAAGTGCTGTGGTTTAACTGAAATTATATAACACCATTTTCCGGATTTCCAGATTATGTCACACTGCCCTTTTTTTTTTACATTTGGAACATTTTATATCATCAACACACCTCACACATTCGGTCTGCTAATTATCAAGTGCATTAAGTTGCCTCAGGTGTGCTGGGAATAGGGAATAGGAAACCTGAATCTGCCATCAGGTGGGTTTAGGACTGGAGTTAAAAACCCCGAAAAGTAGGAAGCCCTCTGGCTTTCTGGAAAGCATGATAGGGTAGGGTATCATGAGAATATTAGTATTTCCAAAAATGTATTGTTTTGTTTAAATCAATGTGGTAAACACAGAGCAAACATTGTAACAAAAACATTGTATATTGTATCAATATAGTTTGTATTGGGACAGCCAGATATGAACAATCTGTTATTGCTAGTTATATCATTCATGCTAATAGTTCATAGATTTAACAAATAAAGCCTGACTTGGTTCTCAGGTGAATGTGCCATAAATATATGTATATTTATGTATATATTTCTGTGGACGTTTGATTGTCTTCTACCTTTTCTTTTACTCGGGTGCCAATTTGAAACCTTACACAGGAGTATTTATTTATATTTGATTAACTACACTGCCATTATTATATCATATGTACTTCATCTGCAATTTTGAGTCTGATTTTGTCCCACATGTATAAACTTTACTCCTAATTAACAAATCAAGGCTCATATTATTATCTCATTATAATTCATAGCTTCTAAACTACTTATTCACATTCAGTTGACTGTGAATTGTATTGAAAATGTTGAAAAGTATAAAAAAAAAAAAAAAACCCTGCATATTGTTCCTTTAAAACCGTGATTGCTTTTAGGAATCCCATGTGTGGAATCATTTCAGGAATCATCAAGGGGTAATTTCTGCTTGTTCTCCCAATACAGCAGAGCCGAAGGGATAACATGATTATTAATATTACGGGGGAAAATTAATAAAGTTAGACTTCATCTCATCTGTATCAAAACAGAGTAATAAGCATGCTTCTCCTCAAAGATGTTTAATAAGGGCAAATCGCTGCGAAATTGAACTGCCTCCTCTTCATCAAATTATTACTACAGACAGCCAATCAGTTGATTATAATTGGATTTCTTCATAATCCATGTTTTTTTTTTTTTTTTTTTTTTCATTTCCGTTTTTTTTTTTTTTTTTGCATATCAGTTTTTTTTTTTCCTTCTTCCCTTTTTTAACGAGGCCATTAAGATATTAGTGTTGCTTTTACTGTGGGGAGGATTTTTTTTTTAACAAGCATATTAAAATATGCTCGTGTGGCCTGAGGCGAGTTCTCAAAATAAACGTACCAATGATTTAGTTTCCAAAGCGTGATAAATGTTGATGTTAATTCTCTGAAAATCAGATCCATATTTTTTGTACAAGGCCTTTCTTCACCGTAAGCCGCTTTGAAAACATTAAAATTGACAGGTGGAATCAGGAACAGCATTAATATTATGTTCAAATAATTGTATTTGTACGTATTCAGCAAGTGTTTATCGGGGCTGTTGTTACAGTGAATCTCAGGAACACTGTTTGTAAGGCAAGTAAACACCGGTCCCATGGAGGCGAATCAACAAAATAAAGAAGAATGTCTTCACATTTTTTGTTTTGTTTGGTGGATCTCGCGATATTTTTATTGAAATGGTAAGCTAATCGTCGGCAGACCATATATGTGCGTTGCTGACTCGTGTTATCATCTCTGCTGCTTTCCGAGTTCTTTTATGTCCGTTTGATCGAGACATTATAACTGCTCTTTATCTAACATAAGCCAAGTTCAAACAGCGGTATGCGCGTTTGAGAAGCTCTCACCCAATCGAACCCGGCCATTAACTCGCCATTCCGTATTCATCCGATTACAAATTTGTGCTTAATAATTTATACTGCATATTTAATCAGTGTAGTCATTTTTATTATAAAAAATGACAAAACTTCGGGAAGTGGAGCCAACTTGCTTTAAAGGTTTTTCTAGAAGTTTCAGACTTTAATGGCCTATGTTGCAACTGCTTTTGCAGCACTAGTCATGGGTTTGCCATCCACATTTACATTTGTGGCATTGGTACGCAAGATTACAAACTTAATAGAAATATAACTTGAATATATATAAATATAACTTGAATTCTACAAAGCAAACTGGGAAAGTGCTAATTTTAGTGTTTCAGGAAGAGGTAGGTCTTGAACCGTCGCTTGAAGATAGCCAGGGACTTTGCCGTACGGACCTCTAGGGGAAGTTCATTCCACCACCTCAGTGCCAGAACAGAGAAGAGCCTTGAAGTGTACTTACCTCTCATTCTAAGAGAAGGTGGTACCAGTCGAGCAGTGCTGGAGGATCTCAGACAGCGTGGTGCAGTGCGAGATGTGATAAGGTCTCTGAGGTAATATGGTGCTGGTCCATTTTTGGCCTTGTAGGCAAAAATCTGTGTTTTAAATCTGATAGGTGCAGCTACTGGAAGACAGTGAAGGGAGAACAGCAGTGGGGTGGTGTGGGAGAACTTTCAGAGAATGACATTCGTCTATAGTGTGCGTAATTAGAATTAGAAAATTAAAAAAATTTTGTTTTAGTCTTACGAATTGTACTTGGTAAAGTGACCAAGCAAGTAATGTAATCCATCCCAAGGGAAATGGATTTCTTTGGACTTTACAATTACGAGAAAAAAACGGCGCATCGAGTGCCTTTTAGTTGCGGGACTGCTCTGTGAAAGTTATGCCATGTCGATTCCACCTCCAATATTTTAATAATCGGCATTACTTATAAGGTGGTAGTGGGCAGGTTTGAGAGATTCATAATTTTTTTTTTTTTCTTTTGGTGTTTGCATGTGTTCCCTCCAGGCTCTCAGGGCCCCATTCTATGTTATCTATAAACATTTTCTTTGTGGTTGATGACAATTTTCTGGTGCTCGGGAACCCCTACCGTCAAATTTCGCACATTTCTTAGACACACAGTTGGCCAGTACTTTCTTAGTGCACGTATTAGAGCCTGAGATTGACTTAACATTTTGTATTAATATTTATTGTATTGTAGTCATATTGATCACAGCACACTTCCTAGATCAAAGGCACACTATATTGACAAAAGTTTGTCGATATCTGAGCATAAGATTGGCATGTGTTTAGTAAAAATCCTATTCTACATTTAGCCCGAAGTAGCTGTTCTAAAAATCTCCACTCATCTGGGAACATGTTCCGTAAGAGTTTGCAGCATGCTTGTGGATTTTACTCATTCAGCCACAAGGGGGTTAGTGTAGTCAGGTACTGATGTTTGTAAGGTGAGGAGGCCTTGGGTGCAGTTCATCCCAAAAGTGAGGTTGAGGTGAAGGTTGAAGATTTTCCAGTCCAACTCATCTAAAGCATATGTTCTTCGAGCTAGCTTTGTGCAGGGGGGTATTGTCATACAGGTTCTGGTGAAGTGAAGGGAAGAATTCTTGCTACCCAATGACATTCTGTACAGTTGTGTGACTCCAACTTTGTGGTAACAGTTTGGGGAAGATCCGCATATGGCTGGAAATCTCAGTCTTTTTTCCTCAATTACATCATCCTACATAAACTTTGGGATTTTACTGTATTAGTAGTTGGTGCAAACACATATTTGTTTAGGAATGAAAATGTTTTATCGATTAAGATTTCCTTCCCTGATAACAAGGGGCCCTGGTTGAAACCGTAACTTCTGGGGCTGCACGACTGAAACAGGAGGCTGAGGTAATGGAACAAGCTTCTGCACTTACTAAATTATTCACCTTGTCCTTAAGAGAACCACTGACAACACACACTCAGGCTTACAGCATGTGTGGAAGAAGCCTGAACACAGCGCTCTCTCTTTGTTGCGCTCTTCGTTTTATGTCTTTTAATCAATCCTCTCCGTCTTTTTTTTTTTGTTTTTTTTTTTGCTTTCATGTTCATACTTCTCTCTCTGCTCGCAGTCACTTTTATATCTCTTTTCCTCGCTCAGACCCTCACAGAGAGAGAAAGAGAAGCAATAACATTAAATCCACTGATAGGTGAATGTGAATAGCATTGATTATTATGTTAGAATGGCTGGGATATATTAGGAAAAATGTGAACAGTCAGTATCACATGTCCTTTTCTGAAGTGTCCCGTGTAATTAGGTTCAGGACTCACAGGTGTCACAATGAGGGAACGGATTATGTAGTTTCGTAACAAATCAAGTCTACAACCAATCCAAACCCATGCTCTGACTTGAATCATTTGCAATTAAACGATAGTCAATGGTGATTTAATGAAAAGTTGTGCTTGTAAAAGCATCGGGACCCCTTCGTTATCTTTGCAGTGAGCAAGGTTGAGGTTTCTTATGTAACTTGGTGTTATAGTATCTTGGTTTATTGAAATAAGTTCTTGTGTATTGTGAAACAGGGGACAACGGTTTTGGTATCCGAAGACTAGGATTCATTGTCTTGCGACCTTCATGAAAAGCGAATATCAATTCAAAGTCTTTTCTTTTGCTCATCTCACCCGCTAACGTGCTACTAAGCGCCTTAACGCAGAGACACTTTTACTGTTGAGTGATTGTATGTGTTTTTAGTAAGGTTTAAGAATGATACAGTGGGGGGAAGGGTGGATATTATGAGACACTACACCGCAGTAAACAACTCCCTCCTGGCTTTTGGTTGGATTTTAATCCACGTCTAGGAGTGGGATTAGCGCTGCACCCACCACAGACACATCCCAGAAAGCAACAGTTCATATGCCACACGTGCAGGATTATCCTTTTGTTGACTGAGAGTACCATATAATATTAGGCTATGAATGCTGCATGGAAGTGCTATATAACTTGATTTCCTATTCGTTTTTTCAACTCATATCCCAACATTTTTTAACATCTTAATTATCTGTATGTCGAATTTGCTGTACACACTTTTTATACTTGTTCCTGATTCTGAAGCTAAATATCCCATAAGTGTAATGCAGGAGACGAGAATTTGAAGGTGTGTTCTATCGTTACAGAATAGTTTTTTTTTTATTTTTAATATAATGACTATTAGCCTTGCCACCCAATGTCCTTCTAACCTACATGTCTCAATAAATACTAGCAATTATAAAAATAACCTTAACAGTGTTTTGGAAGACTGTCTTTCTGCAACTTTGGACCCGAGACCAAATGGTTAAAGGAACAAATTTTAAGGGATTCAAAAAGAAAATAACAGACCAAATGTTTATTTATTTATTAATTTAGTTTTAGATCGGACCACGAATCCACAGCGGCTAACAAATGATCACAGTTGAATCATGTGCCGAAAGAGGCTGCTAAAGAAATTCGCGAATGCTAGCATGGTTTTATTAGTGTCAAGAGAGTGTGAAACCCTGTTCTCAAATTATAATATTGCACAGGAAAGATGTGGTTTCAGGCTTACAATCGTCATAAATATGTGACTCAGTGTAACTCAGCTGGAATTCATTCAGCAATTGCTGACCATGGCAATATGCCTTCAGATACAGCATACACAAGGTCACTTTGTTGGAAAGGATGCTTTATGTAATGTATGACTCATATCAGACTCGCACTTGATTGATTCTCTATGCCACATGGACACAATTATTATCGTTTTATTTTTTTTTAAGTAGTTATTGTAATGGCTTTAAATATATATTAAAGAATTTGCATCGTCCTTCTGATTATCCTTGCAGTCCTTAGCATCTTTTTACCTCGATCCCTATTTGCCCTAAAGTGGTACATGCGCATGTCCTTTCTTCCATTTTTTTTTCATCTGTCTTCCACTTCCTGACCTCTCTTCTTCCCCCTGCCTATCACTCTGTGAATGGAGTAAGTGGTGTAGTAAATGCTGCATGTAGGTCAGCAGGGCAGCTTGGCTAGCTTGTGTCTAGACTCAGGGCATATAGTCATACACTTGTTCCCATTTACCAGCAAAAAATGGGAACAAGTGTATGACTTCACTACACTGTTTTCATTACCTGTTTTCATTGCCATTAAACAACAATGTGTTACGTTTCAGAACGAACAATCAGAGGTTGTCACCATGTCCGGATTATAAAACGTGAAAGATTTCCAAGTGGATTAGCCCTGTCCTCAATGGTCTAGCCCCTCCCCAAGTGATCTTGTCCCCATTCACAATTGGTCCAGCTCATCCCCATTAAGGCTACACTACATTCTCCCAAAATGTTCAAGTTTTGGAGCTTGGATGTTTCAGCCTTTTACTCAATGGTTGAATGCCTTCACAAGTGGTTCCCCCCCTCCTCACTGGCAAAGGCCCAGTCAGCATATTTGTCCCACTTGAACTACAATTGGACAAAAAAAGTAACCCACAAAAGAGTAGGCATGAGATGATCAGATTTAGTGCTTTAGTTGTATTTTGCTTGCGATGTAGTGCTTGCCAGACAAAAAGGATCTGGATACCAGCAAAATACTAGTTAGTCGCATCCCAAGCTTTGTAGTCCCTCAATGTTGTTACAGCACTTTACCCAATAGTCCCCCCCCAATAGCCCCCCCCCCCCCTTCTCTTCTGGTCAGCTGAGCAAGTGAGTACCTACAAAACACTAGCAAGGGCTCGAACAAGTCGACAAAATCTGTAGGAAAAGAAGGTAATATTTTTCTGGAAATATAACAAATATACCATGGACACACTGACAGAGCAAATAATGCATTTATGCCTCTACCTTGTTTTCCCCTGAGTTTAGGAGCTGAAAGCCTTGCTTTTTTTATGCTTTACAATATTTTATTCATGGCTATCAAGACTGTCTGTTGTCTAACTAATGCATAAACCCAGCATGGCCTTTGACCTTTTTACTTCATCGAAGCT
The DNA here is from genome assembly GCA_024362625.1 of Silurus asotus. Classification (NCBI taxonomy): domain Eukaryota; kingdom Metazoa; phylum Chordata; class Actinopteri; order Siluriformes; family Siluridae; genus Silurus; species Silurus asotus. Next base: position 729,927 of record MU551562.1, on the reverse strand, counting down.
CTGAGCACTTCAGTTCATATGTCAGAACGCATTCATCTAACCATGAAAACCTCCAAGACCTTTGTTAAAGAGCATTTGAACATTTTTAACCATTCCACCATCGGGCCGAATGTTCAGTCAAATAATCTGCTAACTACTGGCCCAGGCCATTATTTTTGGTATAGATTTAAATATTAAACAGTTTTCATAGCAAATACGTTCATTCCTACAGATCTTAGGGGGAGCAAAGCCATTTCTGTACTGTGCAGACACACTATCTTGCCGAGTCAAAGAGAAAGCGTACAGTCTGAACCACTGGGTGAATTTTCTGCATGAAGAAAACACTATCTAGGGTCAGTAAACCCTTGAATGACACATAAACGTACCAGGCAGTTTTTGAAAGCATTATTTAGCAATGGTGTATTTCTCTCACTTTTTCACAATGGGCTTTCTAAAATAACAGTACATACATGTGCCCACATTTTCCAACTAATATATTTTCATTCTGATAATATTATCCAAATGTTGGCAACTCCTAACCCACAACTTAAAAACAAACCCACTTATGTTAACTTGACCAGTGTGGTTTTGATTTTTAATCAATATTTTAAAAAACACACGTGTTTCTGACACTATTTAGGGGAGATGTAATGATGTGTTCAAGCAGGAAGTCCCTGGGGAAAGTCTATACTGCTATGCCACAGTACTCCTCCCAGCCAGCAGGGGTGGCTGTCTCCTGAATGCTATTTCAATTCTATACTCACATTTGATTCAACTTCCTGTTCTCAGGGCGAAGAACAACCTAGTTCACGTAAGTTGCTTGCCTTGTTGTGGGTTTTTTTTGCCACTTTCCTTGCAGTTTAATTAACTATTAAGTTAAAAACTTTACAATATTCCAAGGTGAAACATTACACAGCAGGGTTTACCAAATGAGTTAATCTATGGTACTGTGCAAAAGCCTTAGGTCACTGTTTGATGGCTCTGTTTTGGCAATAGCATAATGACCACACATGAATAATTCACATAATTAATCTCTTTAGTAAAATGCAACTAGAAAAATACATGACATTTGTATGCAGTATTAAGGCTGAACCTGTATTAAAGCCATTGCTTACAGCTGTATCTTTCCTTACATTTCATGTCAAATTGAATTCTTTGACAAAGCTTTATTATATCGGAGTGTAATTCACAAAAATTTGACCGGCATATCATATTTTGCATCGGCAGGCCCCTCAAGAACAAAGCCGGTTCGAAGACCTTTGCACGGTTCTGGTAAAATGTTCTTAAAAAGGCCTCAGGTTAAAGGTTTTACATTGAGATATTAGTACAGCATACATATTTTTCTAACTCTATATTGTTAGCACATGTTGACATTCCAACTTTTGAAAATACCTCAGTCACATTGTAGAAATGCCCATTTTGTTAACTACGCATCTAAAATCAATAGCACTGTTCAAAGAGAGCATGCAGGTCTCACATTCACATTCTTTTTTTTGAACACAGTAGCCATTTTAGCCCACTTTGGAGCTCTATTTCTGGAAAAATGACACCAGAGACTTTGATTATTCAGACAAATGTTGGAAAGTGATTCTTGGCGTAAATCTTTTTTTTTTTATTTTATTTTTTTTTATATGGTGAAACTGCTTTTATTGATTTTAAATATTTTATAATTAATACATTTGAAAAAAGGTTTTCAATCATCATATATGAATTGTAATTAAATGAAATGGTATACTATTTGAATTAGATTTATCTGGACTGGACCCTTATACATCTGAAAAAAACATTATATTTATGAAAGTTTTTTTTTTAGTATAACAGAATTCAACACAGTGATTCTCATGCACATCTAGAAACTGAAACGTTTCAGTTGTATTGTAATTTTTAATAAAATTACATTATATAGCTCTATATTATTACTTCAAATGCAAGATAAGGTGGATAAATATTTATTGGAAAAAAATTACTATTAAAAATCTTTCAGCCCATTGTAATATTTGCATTGAGAATTACGAATCAATTTGCGTAAAAATATTAAGGGCGAAAAAAAATATATATTTTTTTAAACCGTCTCATTTCCTTCATGTTATGAGAATGATTTACAATCCGAATTTCGAGTCGGAACTCTGAGAGAAAATTGTGATGTTTGGGGTATTTGAGCCCTGACCAGAACCCCCTCCGTAACCACGGCGACAGTCTTGTTGTGTCGGCTGCATCAAAACACTTGGCAAGGTGTCAGGGTGCTGACTTTTAGGTCTAGATATTATGGGAAAGAACAGCTGGGCGAAAAAAAACAGTCCTATTGCCGCACGCTGTGAATGAGCATTAGTGCATGCGCTTTACAGTCTGGTTTCCATATTCAGTGTTATTCTCAGCTTATGTGATCAGGTTCACATATGGGTTTGCGTATGCATGCTCTTATACCATCTGCGCGCACACGGCAGCGAAACGATGACACACCTGTAGCAAAATACCTCTTTGACGTGTCTGTATTAGGGTTTACACTGCGTGCTCATGGAGTGTGTGTACCGGATAATATAATGTACATTTATAGCTTATTATAAATCCTAATAGTAATATTACGTGTAGAAGGTCAGACCACTGGACTGGCTGGGATAAACAGTAGAAATTTGCTTGCTTTTTCTGGTGCTTTGCTAAGCTCCGCCCTCTCTGGGGAAGCCCTGGGCTGTGCTGTCACTTCCCATCATGCATCGGCTCCAGCGGCATACACTGTTGCCAAGGACTTGGCCGTTAGTGGCCAAATGAGTGTGTGTGTGTGGCTGGTTTAATTATAGATTACAATGAACTTCCACTCTATCCTGCTGTTTTTTTTTCCTGCACAGCAAAAAGCAATATTTATGCAGTATTTTTTCCCATTTCTGCAAATGCACTAATCTATGAAGAAAAACAAGGAACATTTGTGTCTAAAAATTTGGTCAGTTCAGCAGTTCTATGAAGTTTCATTAGCACAAGTGTATTAAGGGCAGGATAGGACAGCATTTTTGGTAATGTGGGTCTCCATTGAGGTTGTCCATTGAGGTTTTGGACCAAATTACTTATGCAGATTTGCTGCATAAAGCAAATGGCTAAAATTTACACCCCTCTCTTCAGAAAAGAAAAAACATACTTCAGATGCTCAATAATCCCTAAGGATTTGAATCGGACCTATGCGCAAGGAGTCTATTTTTTTTTACCCAGATGAGGAAAATTTCCCTTTTGAGTCTGGTTCCTCTGGTTTCTTCCTCATACTATCTTTTGCCACTGTCTCCACTGGTTTCCTCATTAGGAATAAACTTAAAGACTTTAAACTTAGAGGCTAATTTATAAGTTTGAATTTATTTTTGCAATCTATTTCCCTAAAGAAGCTATGGGACAATGTCTAGTTGTAAAAAACACAGTACAAATAATATTGAATTGATCATTTTCCCAATTTTGAGTACAACCGAACCTTCCTACAGTCAGTAAATTTGTGTTAGAATTGAGATTGACAATTTCTTTACATATTTTTTTACATACAACCCCAATTCCAAAAAATGGGGAGACTGTGTTATATGTAAATAAAACCAGAATGCATTGATTTGCAAATTTGATATGTCCATAATATAATCCAGTGATTTCCATTACAGAATCACGACTGATTTAAATGCCTGAAGATCACAGGCATCCGATGTTGATTTTGATTTCTGCCTCGTTACTATTTTTCACTCAATTACTTTACTGATCTGTTGTCAATTAACCAAAATGTTTCTCCAACTGTTTCATTTTAATAACACTTCCCCCCCCCCCCCCCCCCTTTTTTGTGCCCCATTTTTTTGCTTTTGTTGCCAACATTTTTGAGACGTCTTGCAGCCATTGAATTTAAAATGACCCTTTTCCCGCATTAAAATGGTGCATTCGCTTTTCTGAATAATTGCAATCTGTTTTATTTTACATTTTACACGGTGACCCAACCTTTTTCGAATTGTGCTTCTAATGACGTGTGTTCGGTCGATCCATAAAAACTGGATCTTTGAATGTGCAGAATACTTATAGCTGAATTTTCTTCTTTGAATTCAATTCAACTTTAGAAACCGCGTGTATATTTAATAAAAAATTTTTCCCGTTACACAAAATCCCTGCCGAAATCCGACTCCTCGCACCGTCCCACCATCATCGCTGACCAGGAAAAGGAGGCCATTAAAAATGTAGCCGAGCCTCTGTATATTTCACAGCTAACGGAATACGTTAAAAGATGCACCAAAAGAATGTTTCATTTGTATGCTATATAAACCGTTCATGAGCGGTGGGGGTGAGGGGGGGCACTGTAAATTATTTATCCCTTCCTTTGTAATAGAAGACTCGTAATTGTCAGAAAAGATTCGGAGTCGGATGATGCCGAGCTGTGGTTTTCTTTTAGTTTAATTAATCAAGAGGAGATGCTGTGAGCTTTGAGAAAAGCAGCGCTAGTTCGGATTCCGGTTTGTCCACGATTTGAGTGTTGTGTTATAACACCATTTAATGAGCATTCACAGACAGCTGCAGTGTGGAAGGGACAGTAAGTAAGGTGTCATTTAGTCATGAGAAATCTTCACTGGACACAGAAATGCATTACCACGTATTTTCCTTCCATCCATATTGATAACAATTTTTCTTTTTAAACATCATGGATTCCAATATTATTTACCAAAGAAAATAGCGTCCATTCCAAATACTAAATTGTCAAATAATGCTCTATGTTCCTTGGGAAAAAATATTTTCTCCCACTGATCAAAAAGTATTTAAAGAAATGTGTGTATTTTAAGGGATTTTTGCAACTTTTATACTGTAAATGTAAAAATAATGGCGCTACGCAAGACATACACAGAGCAGTGCAGCAGCGTTTTAGTATTAGCATCATTTCTGGCTCTTGCAGCTACGTGTGTGTGTGTGTGTGTATACCCTCCAATCAAAGCGATCAGCTTCCGAAAGCCTCAGTGCTGCCCATTGCTGAAAAATAATGACCGAGGAAAAAGAAGCTCTTGCGTATTTGTTCTTAAGTCGGAATTCTTTTCATTTCTATTAAACACCATTCCAACGTCACTCATATTAAAAAGTCATCCTGTCATGACACATTTCATTCCCAGCCACACTACAAAGGGTCCTGTATGTCAAATATTTAAGCGTCTGATTTATTTTTTTTTTTATACTAATTGTACCAGATTATTTATAGCTACAGGTATAAATTCTGTGTGCATTATCAAAAAAAGAAAAAAAGAAAACAGCAATGGTTAATATTATGGGATGTTATTACCTGAAGCAGCTGAAAAATATTAATGATTTGATAGATTCTGTGTGTGTGTGTGTGTGTGTGTGGACCTGCCTCTTGCTGTCATTCACATTCTGATTATCATGTTGGCAGGATCTGAAAGATTAGCCCCATCAATAGTTTATGACTCTGTAGAGACTGGCGCTCAATTCCCACATCTATAAATTACTAAACAAGGCCGTTTACATCTCTGTTTCCCAACAAACTTCTCTCTCTCACACACATACACACTTTTTTTTTTTTTTCTGACGGAAGTTGAACCTCATGTAACCACATGCTCGCTTTTCTTAACTCGAAACCTTACGGATTATTTTCTTTCAACCAAAAAAATGAAGACGACAAACGCATTCAGCGTAAAAATCCATGAGCACCTAAAAAAAAAGAAAGTATAATTAATAGATGTGTTCTGCATGAATTATGCAGTTTTTATTTCCAACAAATTACCGCCAGAAAAAAATAAAATAAATCCACCGGGAGAGTCATTAACTGCGAACCGGAACCTTTGTGAAAATGCGGAAATATTCTCAATAATTCATCCATATAAACAAATAACACATGAATTAGGAATGCTTCAAGGAATCTAATGATGCAGTTTTTATTTCCAACAAATTACCGCCAGAAAAAAATAAAATAAATCCACCGGGAGAGTCATTAACTGCGAACCGGAACCTTTGTGAAAATGCGGAAATATTCTCAATAATTCATCCATATAAACAAATAACACATGAATTAGAAATGCTTCAAGGAATCTAATGATTCTACCACATGGAAACGATAAGAAAAAATAAGGCGGTGTTTAAAAAAAAAACAAAAACAAAAACAAAAAAAAAGTTGATTATTGAAACAAATAAACAAAGGCAAGCAAAAAATAAATAAATCCTTTTGAAATTTCCCAAAAGTTTGCACCAAGTTTTTTTCTGAACAACAGTTTTTGGTCCTGGAAAACCTAAAAAGAGAAAATCTGATGGGGTATGAAGTTGCAGATACATAAATGTGTATGTGTGTGTGTGTGTGTGTATATATATATAAATTATTTCGAATACATGCTATTTGTATAGCGCAATTAACATTGTCTTAAAGCAGCCTTAAAGAAATAAATACATTAAAAAAATACTAATTTCAAGATCATAAATAAGTCCCTGTACATTTATACCTTATGAACGAGCTCATGCCGATTTGTGGATTCCCTGAGATGGTGAGAGGAAGAAACCTTGAGAGGAACCAGACTCAAAAATGGAACCTCATCTGGGTGACACTAAAAGTCCATTTACTATAGTACCTGCATTGTTGAGGTTATCAACTGTTAACTGTTAAATATCATTGTTTAAAAATAACCTTCCAATGATAACTTTATTAATGTTTTAAAATGGAAAAATGAAGAAAGACTATAAAGACACTTTTTATCTAAATATTTTTTTTTATCTGAGCACCATATACTTGTTAGCGGTAGTGGTAGTAGACCTTTGATTGGATGGTCATGGGTTCATGTCCCCCGATGACCAAGCTGCCACTGCTGGGCCCTTAAGCAAGGCCCTTAACTCTCAACTCCCTATTTGTGTAACTGAGATAACTGTAAGTGCTGGATAAGGGCAATTGCCAATTTCCATAATTGCACATATATGGGGCACTTCAAAAGCCTTACGTTTAGTTGATCTGGTTTACATTACGTAGTTAAGAACGTTCATAGGTAACATTAATTCAAGTAATGCCCCTTTTACAATGTTTTGGACAAGCCCAGAGGTGTCCATCCTTTTTAGAAGTGAAAGTTTCTAGAAACAATAAAGTAATCTATTGATGGCTCTTTTGTTTAATATGCATATTTTTATTTTTATTTCCCATTTGCTTTTATAATAACCTCCACTTTTCTGCGAATATGTTCCAACTAGATTTTGGAATGTAGGTGAGGAAGCCTGGGGTGCCGTCAGCGTTACATTTCATCCTAAAGGTGTTTAATAGGGTTGAGTTCAGAGCTTTATAGCAGGTCATTTAACACCTTCTATATCAAGCCATGTGAATCTTCATGGAGCTGGCTTTAAACAAAATTGTATTCTTCAGTATCCAAAAGCGTCTTATACAAAAGTGTGCCTGCAACGTTGTGGTAAAAGTTTGGAAAAGACCAACACATCGCTGGACGTTTGTATTTTTTCTCTAAAGTGAGGCTGTAGTTAGTCCTTATTTGTCACTGATATTCGCTAATTATTGCGACTTAAATGCTTACTATTGTTTAATATCAAAAATGCTGCTCCTGAAAATTTGAATCGCATCAAGATGAACATCTCAAAGTGATAATTGGGTTGCTAATGACCGAATACTGTAGATAGCTAGATGAGATGTTTAATTACGAAACACCGGCCTGAGAAACCATATTGTGTATTGGCTGTAAAATTGGCATTGGAGTGTACTTTGAAAAACTATAGTAGATAAACAAAAGACTTCAAATCAAAGGCAGTAAAATTGCAGCCGAATGAAGAACTCAATGAGTAAATCGACACATTGATGAACCCTTGGGAGCGCTTTACTAAAGGAATCAATAAATTAGCTAGCTAAAGTGTGAGCTCTGCCTTTTCAATCACATCTCTTAAAAATTGTGTATGTACGTGTGTGTGTGTGTGTGGTGGATAGAGGTCATGAGACTTAGCCCTGTACAACCTAGACTTCATGCTGTGCCTTAAACTCGTGGGAAATCAAGGGCGTTCATCATCTGGGGTTAACCACAATGTCAATTATGCTTGCCACTGTTCAGAAGTATGTGTATGGGGGTTGTGTGTGTGTGTGTTAGGGGAGTTAGCTGTTGGACAGCATAAATACCACAGTGCCCCAGGGTGATGCAGTAAGTGAATGGAACTGACCCGTACACACAGTTGATGTGCGTTTGTGTGAATGGGTTGCATCACATCTAGCTGCTTATCTTCATCTATCCCTTCATCTGAAGAATTACAGTTATATTAGTGAGGCGTGATGTGCAGATAGATGGTACTATGAGAATTGAATAAAGGACAATTTGCTGAAAATGGACTGGGGGGGAAGAAGTAGCTGCCTCATAGTAGCTGTTTTATTTGAAATCCTTGGCTTTTAAAAGGTATCAAATATTCTCAAGTTAAATTAGACCAAAAAGTCTCAAGTCATTGATGTCATAGTCAAATTGCAAGTCTTTAATTGGCGTATTGCATTTTGGTGACTCGGGTACATGTCTACAAGGTGGCATCAAAAAGTATTAAGAAGTGAAAGATAAAGAATTGACAAGTGAAATAACTTTTTGTCTAATTGATCAGACAATATATGGTTTGGGTTTTCGAAAACTAATCACTGCTGCTCCACATTCTCATGGCCCCCAACCAATACCATTTAAACACTATATAGACAAAAGTACCCCATGACTTTTTTAGTCATAATGTATGTTTTTTCCAAACTGTAATATTAAGTTGGAGGCAAACAATTATATAGGATGTTTATAGATCTGGCTGTATAGTAGAGCCCCAAACCCCAAGGTGGTAGCTCAGTGTTTAACTCTCTGGTTTCCTGATCAGAGATTTAAAGGTCTAAACCAGAGTATCAAAAAGCTGCACACTTAGGGGCCCTTAAGCAAGGCCCTTAACTCTTTGTGCCCCAGGGGGAATGTAACATGGCTGACCCTATGCTCTGACCCCAGCTTCCTTACATCACTTAAATATGCAAATAAAGACTTTGACTATTGCTAAAAGTACATGTGACAAGTATAAAGCACCTTCATTTTCCTATTTCACCAGATCACATTAGTAAGGAGGATGACGAGTGGAAAGTGATATTGATCAGACACTATCATCATCTTCAGTATATGGGAATTAAATGTGGAATGGAATCTTATCGTCAGATGTCCACAAACTTGTCAATATAGTTTCATACCCATACTATAAATTTCCTTTCCTCTCTCTGTCTTTTTCTCTCTCTGAACCTTTCTAGTACCACCATCAACGTCTCTCCTCGCTATCGCACATGTACCGAGTCATTACATCTCTAATTGTTTCATTATGCCGTCCTTTACCAATTACCCACTACGCATGTCCCTAGCTCGAGAAGTCATTAAGGCTCTCCCAGACGTCCTGCCTTCTCTCTTCCCTCCATCACCAGGATAGAGAGAGAAAGACTGCGGGTCGGAAGGTCACAGTCCGACGAGGTCCACCAGTCCTAATTGCTGTGGGCCATAGGGTCCTTACGAAGCAATCACCGGCAATCTCAGAAGACGCCCCGGCGTTCAGAAGTCTCACTCGGTCTCTCTTTTCTTCTCTCCGTCTCTCTTTGTAGTAGTAGAGCTGGGATAACCCAGGTCCCAGCCGCAATTAATAACCTTGCTCAGGATTGAACTACTATTAAAAAAAAAAAGCGAGCGGGCCCAGAGAGATTGACAGATGGGAGAAGAGTGACAGAGTGGTGGGAATGATGTTTGGATAAGCTATATAAAGAAGTGATGCGAAGGTTTCTTAAGACGTGTGTTGGTCTCTGTGTTTTTTTTTTTTTAAGTATTCAGGACTCAAAGTCTATGCCTGAAGGTGGCAGGTAACAGAGTTCACTTCAGTGTGTTTGTGTGTGAAAATGTTAGAAAACCCCTCTCTGTGTGGGACACACCCCACCGGGCGTGAGAAAAGCTGAACAAGACCTGAATCAACCCAAAAAAGTCCGCCTAGAGTTACACCTTCCTCTTCTTCTCGCTCATAAAGTTGGCAGTAGCGCACTCTCAGCTGAAGAAAAGCCACTCTTTTGTTCGACCGTATCGCACACATCGCACCATTCTTTTTATTTTTTTTATTTTTTTTCCCCTCTCATTGTCAGCTGAAAACGTAGACCAGGCTTCGTTCGCTATCGCCCGCTCCGCCATTGATGAAGCGCTTGTTTTAAAAGATTCCCTCACATTCGCCACAAAGGTGGCTTTGTGCCGCCTCCACACAAGAACGCACACCTCTCCAGCGCCGAGGTGATGTGACGGTGGCGGCGGCATACGAGCCAATGTCAGATGAGACCCCTGGGAGCTGTGAAACAGAATTGATTTCCCTTCATTTGGGCTAAACTTGAGTGTGTGCACACACTCCAGAAATGATTTGTGAGTCAAGGTCACCTGAATTCTCCCTCGATTACTTTATTCGGCACCTTTACAAACCGGGCTGCACGTTTCTTAACCACAGGTGATGGTTTTTAGATCTATGTAATCACCAGAATTGCTAAATGAGCCGATAAGATATTTTTTATAGCATATAAACGTATATATATAAAACACCTGCATGATGATGATGATGGTGATAATACAGTGATAAGAAAGAGCAGCCTACTGACATTAAATGTCGTTCATTACAGTAATAGTTGTGATACATAGACAAATTACAGTCTGTCTTGACATTCCAAATAATCATTGAATAATTTGCTAAAAAAAAGACTACAGCACTGCTGCATTACTTAGTAACGAGGAAGCAAAGGCTAAATCCTATTTATCTGCAACCTGTCAAATCCCCCCCCCCCTCCCACCACAATGCCCCCCCACACCATACAAATCATTTGCAAACTTAAATAAAAAAAGGTTAAAAACATTTAATAATGTGTGTTAAGAAAATAGCCTGAAGCAAGTATGTAAACATATACTGTATATTAAAATTCAGCAATATAACCGGAACATAATTTAAATTGCCGAGGCTACTGGGTGCTCCCTGGCGCCCCCCAGCTGGTTGACCACCTAGTTTGCCTATGCCAAGAAATTGTGCTGAACGTGAATGCAAAGAATATCCTTCCTTTCCAGTTTTTAAAGATAATGAGCAGATTTTCACTGCCTGTTTTATGTTAAAAAGGTAATTAAAAAAAAAACAATACATTAGACCACGATGGCCCGATGTTAAGCAAACTCCAAAAAACTCCTGAAGACCTTTTCATTCAGGGAATCTTTGTAAAGGAGCGTAACTGTTACAAACTATTATACCAAAGACAAAAAAAGTAGGAAGCAACATGTTTTATGCATGTCTAGGTAGAACACTTAAAGATATATTTAGCATACAAGCTTCGATGGTTTTCAGGATTTGAGTTTTTTTTCTGATGGGTGGTAGCTGAGCATAAGGTTGTGAATTCAAATGCCAGCACCTCTAAGATTCCCTTGCTAATTAAAGCCCAACTCTCAACTGCTCAGTTGTACAGTGTAAATTATATAATTGTCTTTTCGAATAGGTTGCATCTGATAAATACAATAAATGAAAAAATTGAAATTGGCAGGTTGCTCTATTTTCTCTGCTCACCATCTACTTTCTTCTACAGTGGATTTCTCATTAATATGACATTCAGCATTGCTGAATAATGCAGAGAAAGAACAGAAGCTCTTTTAGGTGCTTATACTAAAACCTGACTATTAGCTATGTTTGAGACCCCATTGTATCAGCGTTGGCAAGTCTCCTCTATTAACGGCGTGACAAACATTCGGACCAACCAACAAAAACGGGTCATACGTGGTTTTTACAACGTAGAGTTTCCCTTTACCAAGGCTTAGTTTTCCTTTTTTTCCCCCTTTCATTATAGATAAAAATACATACATCTCCTAAATAACAAATGTCTATGTAACAGTTTGGAATCGCCAGTGGTCAGATGACTCCATTATTTCCCGCTATTTTGTTTATCCCCCTCTTTGCACACCAAACACCAAATTAGAGATTACACATTCAAATGAGATTAAAGCTGACAGCAACTTCGGGGGCAAGATGCCTTTTTATCTGCATAACAAATAAGCAATAAAAGGGTACGCAAAATTAGCATAATGCCGCCTCACTCGGATAGCTTTGGTATAAGACACTAACGGAAAAACCACGTCTAAAGGAACTGAAGGATCTTTGCAGTTAGATGGCATGGCTCCGATCGAGCATTTCTTATGAAGGATTCTGACTGGGACGATTTAGCTTGAAGTTGCTTTGACTGCTTTAGATAGGTCAGACAGGGATAAATGACAATGCAATAACTTTTGTGGAGGGGGGTTCGTGTACGCTGCTACATTTGCCTACCACACGAAATTGCAATTTATTTTTTATCTTTTCACTATTGTCATCATAAGATCGAACAATCATAAGTAATGTAGTATATTAATATTGGAATTCAATCAAGACTGTCCTAGTTGAAGGTGAAATCTGTGGCAATGTCTTTGGATCTAAGTTTTGTTAGTGTGCTAAATATGTATACAGTATATTGTATTTAGATTGCATTTAGGTGGCAAATGTACAAAGCCAGTCGTGCCAATCCTCCGAGATCTGGAAGCACCAGACTGAAGTAAGTGAGCGGCGCTGAAACGGTTGGACATCCGGCGCTTTCGTTCAGCCGTGTCGGTGTTCCCCTCCGCCCCCCTCGTTTAAACCTTGGGCCCTTGCGTCTGTGTCCCACGCCAGTCCGCGGTTCTCTTCTCCAGGAGAAACAGACCGTTGTTTCCCAGGATGTGCAAACACTTGTCATGTAAATGAAGAAGTCACAACCAATTAAAGTAATTGCAGAGCGTCGCCTCGTCTTCACCCAGCAAGTCCGGAGGGGAGAGGGAATAGGGGGAGGACAGGAACAGAAGCTTCTCTCTCTCTCTTTCTCTCTCACTCTCTCTCGATCTTTTCTCCCGTGCAAACCTCATGTCTTGTACCTTGTAGATAGTTGAAAAGGCCAGAGGTAATCGGAGAGTCGTTTGGGTTTGAGGTAATACACTGTGAGCAGGCAGACAAAATGCACAGCATGCCAGAGAGATATAGAGAGACAGACAGAGAGAGAGAGAGAGCGCAGTGCAAAGGTTGAAACGAGGTGGCACGAACCAAACAGAGAGAGATAGTGAGAGGATAAAGGCTCGAGTAGGAAAAAGACATGGAGATGGGGGAACACACAGTTCAGAGGCGGTTTGCTTTGAGTCCTGGGTAGAAAGAGGTATTAGGGGGTTTTGGGGGGGGGGGGAGTTTGCACAGCAGGTGGTCAGACTAATGGAAGCCCTCTGGCTGTGGGCAGAAAGAGAAAGAAAAAGATAGAGGGAGCGAGAGAGAGAATGAGTGTAATCGGTGTATCCTCTATGGACTGATGTATCCTTATTGACAGAGTTGCTGGAGATCCACTGTTCATGGCTGCCGAGTGACAGACTGGGGGATGGAGGAAAAGAAAGAGAGAGAGGGAGATGTGGAGGGGAAAAAGGGGGAAAAACAGAGTGGTATTGAATTAGAGAGAGATATCCAGAGGGCAGATTTTTAACACATCACTGTCATCATGTCCTGCAATGTCCCTCGCCTAATCCATTTCCTCTCCGTGCATCCCAACAAGGGACATACCGCTTATTACACACTGCTGCAGGGAACCCATACACCTAACACACTCTTACACACACACCAAACAAATAAATTGCTGAAGCAGGAAGTACAGGAGCGAAACCTTTTATGTTTCCTGTTACCCAAGAGGGGATGGATTGGTCCTTTTACTGACCACTGTGCCCAACACACATATACTACACACATGCACAGTTGCCTTTAGAAGAAGTGAGAGTCTTAAGAACATCATAATATTAGCAAATTTTATACATTAACCTTTGAATAATTACAGTTTCTACACCTCGTCCCTTTATTTTTTTTTTTTTTTTTTTTTTTTTTTTTTTGGACACTGGGCTCAAGCTAATCTACATAGCATTGCTTACACATCCATACCAGAGGCTTCCTGTAACCTTTCTCTGGTTCAGGAGTCTCCTCTTTGGCCCCTAGAGCGTGAATACTAAATCCAATTAATATGCAGAATTTGACAGCCTTTGTCCCTCTGGTTTATGAAAGAAAACATGAAAAGTATTTCACAAACCTAAAGCGCACAAGTACATGCATGATCTGAGAACACGTTTATACACACGGCAAGTGAAAGCATTCGATAAATATCCCAGCACTTGGTCTGGTGTCAACGTTTAGAGGCTTTGTATGTAGGGTTCAAATACAGTCACTGTCTTTGGTTCCTCTGAGTCCAGTAACATTTACAAATATTAGTAATGTCTGCCACTGCCATTACGGAAAAAATTAATCCAGCGGCTTTTGCCGTAATATAATTAAATCAATGGAGAAAAGACATCCTGCCGATGAAAGAGGAAAACAAAAACAACAAAAAAAATGTCATGAATATGGAAAGCGCAATTTACCCCCCTGATATAAATATTCATTGTGCACGACGATTAGAATGTTATAATGCTGTTATTGGTTTGAATAGAGGAAAAAAACGAAGGAGGTTGAGAAAGGAATGTACTTGAACGAGCTTGATTAGGCACATCAGGACATCATCAATAATGGATGCCGCCAATCATCAGTTTGGGAAGTTCTTCTCCTGCTGCGTCAAGGACTAACCACTCGAATGGGGGGTTTCGAACCCAGCACCACAACCTTATGGATCCGAATTCTGAAATATCCCTTTACAGTTCTATTTTATGTACATGTATATCTTAAGCCCTGAATACTTTCACAGCAGGGGTTCCCATACTAGGGGTTATTATTGTACAGGAGTTCAAAATTGCAAGAGACACTTACAATCATAACTACTAGTTACCTACATCCATCAATACACACACCCCTAAATACCCCCACTTCCTTAATTCTTGCCACTGTCTATGTCCAAAGCACTAAATATTATACAGGTGGGCCTCGAGTTATGGTGGTTCGACTTAAAATGTTTTGATTTTACGGTAACCATACGAGAAAATTACAAATATTTTACATTTCACGTGTACATACCATCCACTGTTTGTACACCACAACTACACTGATTGATTGATAGATATAATTCTCTCTCAAATATCTAAGCTCTTAGCCAGATGTCATGTCGCTATGTTGACTTATAGACCTAAATCTCTTAAATGCCTCAATCATTTAAATGCATTCCTGCTGCTCCTGCTTGGCCAAGAATCCCAAAAAATATTCAGTAAGTCTTGTACCACTGACTTCAATGACTTCATTCCATCCCTTTCCCCGAAGCTTTGGAATCAGTACCTGAAAATCCAGAAACCTTAAACCTGGCTTAGGATGAGTTTTCACAATTATTTCAGTTTATTATTGCATTATTTTGTCATGGTGCTTCTTTCAAGAGGTACTTCAGAAAAAGCCCTGCTGGAAACTGCATTGATTCACTTAAAGATAAAAACTCTACTCTACAATGTGTTTAGTTAAAGGTCAAAGTTAAAGCCTGCTTATGTGAATTAACCCTGCCATGGTCATCGAGTGTGCCTGCAGGCTTTAGGGGTTAAATTAAAGATGGGGCAGTAGGTTTCTGAGATAGGCAGCCATCCTAATAAAAAGCACTCTCTTCTACTATGGGTTATCTAGACATTCCTGCATGTACAGTTCGGTCTGTTGCACATTAAAAGGCCTGCACACTCATTGAGCGTACACACACACACAGAGTATCTTTTTTACTTGCTACGGTTGGACCACTTTGCCCCGCAGGTCAGAATCGCAATTATAGTATAATTGTGCTACAGTGCACACCTGCAAGCATACACAATCACATTAATGCAAAGGCACATGGGCAAAAACAAGTGCATTTTTACTGCACATGCTTTCTGAGGGACTTGGTTACAGTAAAATGCATGCTTCAATACACAAATTCAAATGAACTGTGCAAGCAGAACTCACTTTTAACCCTCATTTGAGACTTCGCACTATGCGAGACCAGCACTGTACCTGCAGACACTAGAGTTTTTTTCTTTGGGTGAGTGGGAGTGTAATATCAGATCTGAGAATATCAGGTGGTAGTTATAGAATCTCTGGTGTCAAGACAATTAGAGGACAACAATTGACTGTACATGTGTTTCAATCGAGATGAAATTCACACTTTCAAAGAAACATTGGAAACTGTGTAAGCAGGATACTTTGTCTTAGTGAGAATTAGCAGAATGAAGATTTGTATACTGTTATGGCTGAGGAGTTTGTTGGACAACCTAGACAATCTTGATAAAACACTATAAACCTCTCAAAGGCACAGCAAAGCAAACATTCTGGAAAATTCGGAAGGAGTTATGGTAGGGTAGTAGCTGATTGGAGTAACGATGCAACAGACAACCTTTTGGACATAAGACTGATTGTGGATGGTACCACACAAAAAGCATTAGTGACCTTTTTGCTAAGAAGAACTACCAGTCAAGTCTCAAATCACTGAAGTCTATTAATTACAATTGATGTCTATTTTGTTTTATTTATGTCCAGGGACAATCCTTCAAGTATTTTGTGTGTGTGTGAGTTTAAGTGTGTGTGTTTTAAACATATATTTGAGTGAGTTGAAAGTTGACACAACGTATCGGACGAGGCCTTTTGTGTAATGAGGTTCCAAGTTCAGGCAAACTCGGACTGTGTAAGTTCAAGATCACAGCGCATAAGAGAAAGCCGACGCCACTTAGGATCATTGTGTCAACACTGTAACCTTATAACTGTGTGTAGGACCATAAAGAAGTAGTATGGTAGAAAAATAAGCAATGCTTTTTGATGTTTCTGAAGGTGTGTGTCCATTCAAATGTTGCTAACATTTGCAGTTCGTGTACATGTATAGCAGTATTTTTTTATGAGCAGTTGAGGGTTAAGGTCCCAGAAGTGGCAGCTTGGTGGTGCCCTTTGGTGGGATTTGAACTGAACCTTCTAATACAAAGTCCAACACCTGAAACACTGGGGTACCACTTGTTATTTTTTTTTTGTCCAGCCTTAATGGGCTCCTAAGAATATGCTGCACATATGCTGTTGGAGCCATACCTGTTTATTTAGCATCAACCCATCATGTATGGCTTCTGCTTGGTTGAAATAAAAACCTGCACCCACAGCTGGCCCTTTCTGAATAAGACCAGACACCACTGCTTAAGCACCAGATCAACCGCTACAATTCCTTCATTAATTATGTTCCAATCACATACACACAGATTAAACACCAGCCAGGTGAGCAGAGCAGGGATTAATATAGGGATTAATTATACCCTCACTAATATTTCCTCCCCCTTTACTAAAGAACACACATGGTTAAAAATTGCATCTTAATTCTGCATAAAACCCCACTGCAGACCAGTTTATCTCTAATTACACATAGATTGCAGAGCTTAAACTGTGTTTCCTGACAAACCCCTCCTTCAGACAGTGCTTAATCTCAGCCCAGACCGGCATGCAAATTTAACATCAACCCTAAACCATGGATTATATAGTCACTTGTAGGGGATTAAACCCAGTATACTAGACTGGGTGGCACAAACATTCAAGCAGACAGCAGGCGAATCATTTTCGGAGATGGATGGATACAGTCCCATTACCCCAATTGAATTAGAAAAATTGAAGAAGGTAGTTGTCATGCATTATCCACTGAAAAATTACATTTCAACATCCTAATTCAAGAATCTCTTTTCTTGCATGCATGCCATCACTGTCAGGTCTGGTTGGAGAAACTGGTGGTCTCCATTTGGAAGTTGAGATAAGATGTCTCCAGGTTGCAAGCTGGGAATGACCCACAATTCCAATACAGAGAGTTGTTTGTATTTTTTATTTTTTTTATTTTAATTTTTTTTTAAGATTTCTTAAATGATTCTTCATAATATTTCAAAATGTTTTATAGACTGAAACTTAATAAAATAACTAACATAAACCAAGAATAGCACACAAATTGGGGCAATTAAGGTGGTCATCACTCAAGGCCACCAATTAACACTGATTTTTAAGATCAAACATAATAAATCTGTTATTTATTTACCAGATTGGGCACACACACATTGAACATTGTGTGATGAACGCCCAGAAGTCGAGTATTTAGAATCCATATGCGGTTTATTGAAATGCATATCCATAATTCAAGAGAACAGTCATCGTAGCATGCGTGAGAGTCTGGTACACAATATAGATAGTCCACGGGATAAACAAATCCAATAACGCACAAGACAGAAGATGTAGTAAAAAAATAAGAGCAAAGTTCGAAACACAAAGCCATACATGGACATAGAACACGAAGGGCTTGGTATGAGCTTGGAAACACAATACTTAGCATTATTATTGTCGCACAATCTTGAATGCTTCAAGAAACCTTGGGCTTAGTTTAGAGATCCATATAGGGTCCATATAGTGTATCACTGCACTGATACATATTGTTCAATAAGGTCATCTCAGACCAAATGTGAAGTTTTTCGATTAGTATAAACCTATTTATGACCTATTATATGATTCATTATTATGCACGGTTATTGTCTCTTTATGGAAAAGTGAGTGATACGGATTGTGTAAAGTTTGAGCGATCAAACTGTGTGTGTGTGTGTGTGTGTGTGTTTGTGAGTTTATGCATGCATGCATGCGAGTGTGAGATTACGGAGGATCCCCACTCTGAAGGCAATGCCAGGGGACAATTAATTAACCATGTGTACAATATGGACACTTTCTGATATTAGTACCTTTAATGATGCTACACACTCCCAATCAAACCGTTAAAGAGACAGGCCATCTGGCTAACTTTGGCAAGTGGACTGGTACCCCTTACACACACACACACACACACACACACACACACACACACACACACACACACACACACACAGAAAAAGTCACATAACAGTAATCCAGTCACTGTGTGTCATAGAGTGATTCATGATTTTTTTTTTTTCTGTTTGTGATCTGGGGGGTGAGGGGGGGTGATGTGGGAAGAATCTTCACGCATGTAATGGGATAATGAAAAGGAAATATTTATATTAAGGGAAAAACAAACTATTGAAAATCCCCTCATTAGGCTTTGTTAATAAATGCAAATGTGGGTAATTAGCAAGAGGACCTTGGAGCTTCTGTTTTGCTTTTCTTGCTTGTGTGGATGCTTTCTCTCTGTCTCACTCTCTCCTTCTCTCTCATGCGCTCTCTCTTTTTTTGAAGTTTTGCCTCTTCGTTCCCGCGCTCTGTGAGGATCTCTCCTCCCTTCTTCTCCACGGACGTGGCACGATCCTCTCGCACTTTCATCAACAACTTCATCATCATCATTATCATAAAAAAAAGTACAAAAGTATACTTTATATGCAAAAGACACACTTTGAATGTGTCCCCAAGTAACACACACACACACACACACACACACACACACACACACACACACACACACACACTTTGTTGTTCTACTTATTAGGACCTTCAATTGACAAAATCCTTAATACAAATAATTAATTCTAAAAATCAATAGAAACTACTTGGTAGTAATAATAAATCCTGTACTATTCTGCATTATTCCTTTAATAGTCAAAACAAATAATATTGACCTTTTCAGGGCACACGAAACTTTCAATAATATTACAATAATAATCCTTAAATTATGTCTTAGGCTGTTTGGAGGTTTCACAGAGTTGTATTTCATTGTATATTGTATCATGTAACAGACTGTTTCCTCTCTCTGGCTCTTTCTCGCTCAACTCCCAAAATTGGTGGGACTCCCTGCAATCTTAGAGGTAAAAAGTCTAGCTAGAGTTTTTAAGGTGGGACTTTAAGTCTGGAAGTCCAACTAGGCCTTTTGTTTGGAATCTCAGCTCCTGAGCTCAGGTTTAGATATCAATGCTATCAGAAGTTTACTTACAACTTAAGAACACTGGGTTTCATTGGCTACAGATTGTAATCAGATTGGTTTTAGCTTAAACAGTATGTAGGAATGTCAGGGGTGGATGCTTGGGCATGCAGCATTAGAACTGAGAATTGTCCTTGTACTTCAGGTTAGAATTTAATCACAGATATCTAAGGCAGAACTTTAGGTTTAAGGTTTCGTAAAGATGTTGGAAGTTCCATGCAAAGTTTGTGAAAATAATTACAATACATCAGGCATGGAACCTCTGGCCATTTAACAAAGCCTAGTAATCAAAGCAAGAACAAATATTCCTCTGAAGCACGGCACCGACATGATTATTTCAATGATACAAATATACACAAGGGTCTCTGACTTGACAGAACAAGAGAATAAAACAAGTTCCTCTGTTTGCGTCTAGAAATGCTAAATTCATAGCCATGGACTTTCAATAATATCTGATTTCCTCCTTACAGGAAAACACTCTCTAAACATCCAAAGAAAGTGTTGGCTAATTAGAGCTAAACAAAGCCCCCCTCGCACAATTTTTATACTTTCTTGCATTGTAGCATCTGACTTCTTCGTCTTTCATGTCACTTCATTACTTTTAATTTATTAATGTCCAATAGTTAATGTGCCAAAAATGTCAGATTCAAAAGCGGAGAAAATGGGCCACTTCTGCACTTGGGAGGGGGGGGCTCAAGCTGTTTGGAGCCTGTTGTTTTGGCTCAGGGGGTTGTACAAAGGAACAAGGGGTGCGATGGAGGGAGATTATCTATCTTTCGCCATAACACACACACACACAGACTCTCCATACCACATCCTTAGCATCGTGCCAGAGGATGCAACTCTGCACAAACTGACACTTCTCAGAACTCAGGCCAGCCAGAAAGAAGTTTCTTCTTGAACACAAGTTCACACACACACACACCAACACACACACACAAAGTTATCTACCAATGAGCAGTAAGAATAAGCAAGCAGTGTGTTTGAAACCAAAAATACACTCCAGGCCACCTCACCTTACCTACATCAGTTACTGACTTTACTATCATCCAAAATCTGGTGGATCATCTCAGAAGAGTGGAGTGTATTATAACAGAAAATAGGGACTACATGTAAAATGGGATGTCCAAAAAAAAAACTGGTTCCTGCATGTTGGTTTCCATGATGTAATTACACAAATCGAATCAAGTCACATGCGTCTAGCTCAGGTTCAACCTCATTAATCGATTGCCTGCCCTTGACTACCATCTCTCTTTAATCATGGTCGATCAATCATGCATCGATTGGGCCACTTTTCAGCGTAAAAATGCAAAGTGTGGACAAAACGTTGTACAAAAGTTCTCTGAAATTCGTTAGTCTTTTATATAATGTAGTACTGTGTGTATTTAATGATCTCAGTGACTTTATGGCAGAGGGGCTTCTTTGTGTTTTGCTGTTTGTGTAACAACTGCTGATTTTTCCTGGAAATTTGTTCACACGGTCTTTACAGTTCACACAGAATATAAGTGGCAGTTCTGTGGGCGACCAATTCAGCTCTTCCGCTTTACATTTCCTGTGTGTGTAAGCCCACTGTAGCCTGATACTCCAATCCTTGTTCTGCCAAATTTTCTCTGTTCGGTCTCATCGATTTGCCAAAAAAACTGCTGCTCAGTGAATGTTTTTTGTTTATTGCACCGCTTTGTGTAAACTCGAGTACCTCAGAAGCTGCTGCTTGACCATTACTCAAGCACAGCAGGTTCTGAAATACTTGCATAATTGAGTCTGGTACCAAGAATTGTGTATCTATAGGTTAGATTTGGATTAGTTAAATTACTCAATTCATTAATTATTAACTAATCTGCCTATTAATTAGCTACCAATATCCAGCCCTGGATAGATGTAAACATGATGTAAACAGCAGATCAGCTCGCATTTTTGTTCAAAGTAGAGACAGACAACGTAGAAACAGTTAGAAAAAATAGTCACCTCATCTTACACACACACACACACACACACACACACACGGTTCACTCACACATGCTCAATACAGTACAGTGGTTTCTATAGTAACCTTTTGCTTTACAAAATGTTCAAGAGGCTATTTCTCGTGTCATTTGCCCATTTGATTAATTATGGCTTTGTAAAGGAGAATAAGGTGAAGCTAAACACTCCCCACACACACACACACACACACACACACACACACACACACACACACACACACACACACACTATTCACTGCTCCTGGAGTCCATGTGGGGGACAAACCGGGATATTGTTTGGCCAGGGATAGACCCTTTTACCCCCTCCTGTGGCTGGAGTCCCATGGAGCCGGAGGTTAGAGAAACAAAATGAGCGTCTGCTCTAATGAGCCGCTGCTTGTCAGCTACAGTTAGAGAGGGAGAGGGAGGAAAAGGGGAAAGATTGAGCAAGCGAGAGAGAAAAAGGGTGGAATAGCCCAGGGCCTAGACTACAATACAATACACATTATATTGTTTGTATTATTGCAATATTCTTCATTTAAGTCCTGAAATATTTCAAGTCCCAAACATATCCCCACCCCACCCCAACCCCAACAGACTTAATCAATTCAGATATTTTCCACAAAATGTTGTAAAATTGTTAAATGAAAAATGTTTGGATTTACCAATTGGAATTTTAGGTAAATTCAGATGATTAGACCAAATATGGTAGGGTACATAACCTGTTCTTCAGTAAAAGGCTTTTCCATTACATATTTTGACTTAAATGTGAAGTCTAGGGGGAAACGGTGCACCACAAATCATCTGGCTAATTCCATCCCAAAGGTGAAGCACGGTGGTGGGAGCATCATGCTGTGGGAATGTTTTTCATGGTTTGAGGCAACCAGGCTTTGACGGGAAAATCAACTTCAAGATGACATTTATCTGATACATGGAACCAAAAAAAACAACTTAATTGTAACTCTTTTCAAAAACGGTGATTAGCAGTGAATTTCAATTCGTACTTAACTAGCCCTAAAGGCTCTATATATAGGCTGGATAGACTTCCTCTTTTGTTGAGTGGCATGATAGACCTCATTTGTTTAATTTATTTTTGTATAGTCTGGTTTGCTACGCATGACACTGCCCCCTAGTGCCCCCGTCCATATTTCAACTCGTGCCCATAAGGGTATGAATATGTCCTTAGTTTCATTCACACATACTTTCTTCTTTCATTCTGTAATACAAACCTGCATACATTCTCATTTTAAACTTCACAAAACAGACAAAAATAATTGTGACCAGAGCATGGTAGGACTAAATGTTTGACTAGATTTTTCTTAATCTTAAGGTTCTAAAAGTATTCTACTTTTGCCTCCCCTGGTGGGAGAGTGTGGATGTCTTTTTGAATGAAGTCTTTCGTACATGCCTTTAAAGTGGTTTAACTCTTCTCAGGATATCAGGTGTTGACACACAACCTGGGACCTTGTTTAAATATGCACAGACCTGGTAACTCTAGGTGAGCATTTAGCTTCCACTCTATAGACTTGATAAATAACTCATGAAGGAAACTTTAATGGCTAGAAGAACAATGGCCTGAGTTACTTTCGAAGGAAAATCAGTTTGCAGAAACTAACAGGTACAGCATAGCTGGTATCAAGAATGTAGGTTTAATTGGTGGGTATAAATATTTTGTCTGAACCCTCATTCCATAATGGAGGGACTTTTTTGCTTCGAATTATGTGGTGAAGTTCTATATGGTGTGGATATTAACTGCAAATTCAAGAAGTCCAAGATCGATAAACTGTTTAACTTACATGCAAGTGTTGCTTAAGCACATCAGCCATCTGCAACAACTTGTGACAAGAGCAGCAATTATAGCAAAACTCAGTTATTCAGCTCCTTCAGCAGCAGATGATTGGTTTACATGGAACCAAGCTAGGACAGCAGGACATTGCCGGGCCTAGCCAATTAGCAAACGGGAGCCAAATCATTAGTACCTTGTTGTATTCAGTTGAAGGGGGCCATCATGATACAGTTAACAGTTCTAGGGTCCTTAATTCAACTATGTGCCAAGTGTTGATTTATTTATTGATTAAGACTTCAGAACTCTTTTGTACGTCACTCTGGTTAAGTGTGTCTGCTAAAAGCCGTAAATGTAAAACAGTTGCTGAAAGATTGATTAAGTTCAGCAAAAGGCACCAGAAACCGGTCCCTTTTATATATTGTGTATGTTATACTATTTTTTTGGTCTTGTATTGAACTTTCAAGGAGGGTTTATAGAGGGGTCCTTTAAATCCTCATTGTCCAACCTGTGTTTCATCAGTGCTATCTGCTTTCAATTATTATTTATATTGTGTGTGTGTATTTCGTGGACCGGACGTATGGCCATTTTCACACTGCAGTTCAGCCCTCGTTAGCAGCACATATGCCTTGCCCTTTTCCGTTCCCACTGTTCTGAGGATATGCAAAGCTGCTTTCAGACAATGGCAGCCATCTGGCTCTGTTTTATTATTTTACACTGAGGACCATCATTTGATTGATCAGTCAGTTGCTTCATCACATCACTGTCATCATACTCTTAATAGTCATGTCATTTGAACTTTTATTAGGATAGGCTGAAGTAAAATAGGAGCTATTCAATGGATCATAGCTTGACAAGTTTAATAGATAAAAAAAAAAACACTTTCATAGCTGATAAAAAAATAAAAGATATTTTGTTGACATTAAAACGTTGACATTGTGATTGACATTTCTGACCATAGACTGATCAGCTATCAAGTGGAAAGTGGTAGCTTAGTGGTTAAAACATAAACACATTGGACTCTAGACTGGAGGGTTGTACTATAAGTTCACCAAGCTGCCACTGGACTGCAAGACCCTTGAGCAAGACCCTTAATTAACCCTCAACTGCTCAGCTGTACGAATTAGATAATTGTGAACAAGAGCATCTGCCTAATGCCATCACTTTAAATGTAACCATCAGCTGTTTACAGGTCAGGTAAAGGACTCTGCTATTATATTCAATTCCACAAGTTCTTTTAAAAATATAACACTTAATTTTTTTTAATATTAAAGACCGAATCTTCCACATTGATAACCAGTGATATTCTGTCGAATTTAGAATAGACATGGATTAATGCCAATAGAATGAAGTCAGATATTTGTTTTATTATTTTTTTAAAGCAATTTTTATTAATTGATTAATTATTTCGTCAAGTTTATTCTTAGGTCAAAATTATGAAAATAATTTATATATTAAAATATATATATAGAGTATAAATAAATTTTTTTTTATTGAATTCAAGAAAATACGTTTTTTTCGAATAGTAATGTCATCATTCAACCTCATTCATGATAACCGATATGATATTTACAGATATAAAGCACACAACGTACTAAAAACACAGGCAGATGCTCCATTCTAAAAAAAAAAGAATTAATTCTAAATACTCGTGTGTCCATCATGTCTTTGTCCTCTGATATTTCAGAAGGCATTGTACAATATAATTGCATATGCAGGACATTTAAGAAAATACGTATAAAAAATATAAAAGGTCACATTTTCATATAATATATATTCATATATTATACTGCAGAAAATACACAGTATGTTAAATTTAAACTCGTAACTCAACACAATCTGAATCTTGATTGTATTATTTATGTTTGCTTTAGGTAAAAGCCTAGCTTTTTACCAAGCAATTATTATTATTTTTTAAATTTTTGGGTTATGGCTGCAAATTACAGCTTACAATTACAGCTCTTAGTGTAAATATTTTACACTTGGATACTTTTGGTAAACACTTAAAAAATTAACAGTTAAAAATCAGTTTTTGGAGGCTAGGCTTTATTTATTTTGATTTTGAATCTGATTTTTGGTCCTCTTGAACATTGTGGACCACTGCTTTTTTTTCTTCCTTTTTCCAAAAGAAGCATCATATTTAAATGCTATCTGCTCTCAGCCCTGTATATATAAATAAGCATCCTTAGTTAATTTGTATCTACAGTACTTTCTCTTTCACTTATTGAAAACAAAAGTTTCTCAGAAAAACTCTGTTTCTCTATATGCATCTCTACCAAACATGAGCAAAATTGGAACATGTTGTAATCTGATTTATTACACATAAGGTGAGTTTGTTTAATCTTCACTAATTAATGCAGAAATAAAAAAAACAATTAATACAGTAAAGCAATTTACTTAAAGCATGGCTTATTACTGCTAAATAATCTAGGTTGAGCAACGGAGTACAAATTAAATGGTCGAGCGAGCATCAGTTTAAACAAGCCCAAGTACAGTAAATAGTTTAGGTAGGTCCATGTAAAGCATTAATACCCCCTTCTTTACAATTATTTGACTAAGCCAAACCACAGTGTATGAACACTAAGTATTGAGACAAAGAGCTCTGACTTCAACCCTCTTGAACACGTTTGGGATCAATTAGAACTCTAATTCAAGGTCATGACCTTGGAACCCTGATTTTTGGCGAATGAATCACCACAAAGCTCCACAAGCACACGCCGAAATCTAATGAAACCCCTTCCCAGAAGAGTGGAGGTTATTTTAACAGCAAATGAACACAAAATGTTAAATGGGATGTTCAAAAAGCACATGTGTCTGTTGGTGAGGTGTCCACAAACTTTTGTCTATTTGTAGATACTTTTATAGTGTATTAATGTTACCTACATTTTTATAATGATAATAAACGTGTTGAAGAAAATACAAATTTTCCATGACTGTATGTGATATTCCATGATTGTATGTTTATTTTTTAATATTCTAAAATGTAAAAAAAAAAATTACATTTATATAAAACTATATTACAATTACATTAATATATAAAATTATCATTATAAATATATAATAAAAATATATTTGGATATTTATCTATTCCACTGTTGGATGGTGCTTTCAGGTTCTTGGGCTCTGGTGAATGTGGGTCATGTGGTGGTCATGTGTTTCTGTTTAGGCTGGGTGGGTTGTTATTGTTATTATAGTGACAGGTGGGGTGAATGCAGTAATATTGGTGTTAACATCGCCCCCTCCTTCTCCGTGCTCTAATCCCAGAGAAGCGATGAATTGTAGCTAGGGAGAAGACACACAGCTGTTGATGATCAGCTCGTTTATTGTGAGGGAAAAAAAAGATATGTTTCTATCCAGCCATTTTACCCATGGTTTTTCCCCAATCTGTCTTTGGATTAGTTACATTTTTTTTCACTTGAACCGAGGATATGAAGCCTTCACATTGGTTGGGTGTGTGGAAGATTTTAAGTGGCCTGCTGAACACCTTTGGGATGAATTGGGACGCCTTCTAACCTACACCCTTGTGGCTAAATGAACAGAAATCTCCACAATCACACTCAAATCTAGTGGATCGTTTTTCCAGAAGAGTGGGGGATATTAACAGCGAACAGGGACTTAATGTGGAATAGGGATTTTCCAGAAGCACCTAGGAATCTTAATACATTTGTATAACACTTTTGACAATGGGCATTGCCACATTTAGATTTACAGAAATAAAGAAAGAAAATGCAATTTAAATTAAGAAAACTTTCTCTAAAAAGCAAGCCAGAAGTAAAGATGGTACATGGAATGAACCCAGTAGCGCAATATAAACTCTGATTGCCATATTTGCCTCTTATTACACATCACTGAGCCCTCGTGACATAATCTACTGTTTGACAATAGATTTTGGTTCATGACCTTCCCTTACAAATGCAGACAAAACAACTATGAGCGTTGTTGAATAATAAAACAACGGAAGCCTTCTTCTTCCCCTAATTGTGTTGTCTGTGATGTTATGTTTGTGTTTTGCTCTGAGGCAATTTGAATCCATCATAGTTTACAAGCTTGTTCATTTGCATTTTGTCTAGACGTGGCATCACATTTTATCCTTTTGTTTGAAGTAAACAATATCTGTTGACCCCCAACTTTAGCAGGGTTGGGGGGGGGGGGGGGGGGGGGATTTTCATGTGGGGGGTATTCACAGCTATGGAAAAGAAAATAAAGTGGTCTTTTGTCTTTTTAAGGAAAAACGTGAGAATGCAACAGAAACATTTCTGTTGCATTTTTTTTTATGGGGTCTCGTAAGTGAAAGTATATGTTTGGAACATTTATCAGAGTTGGAATGAGTGTGTTGTCAATCGAAAATGTGAGGTTCAATCATCAGATGGCTTCCAAACGATGACATCATCAGAAGGGCATGGTTAGAGTACATTAGCGCTATAACAGCTTGTGTTCTATAAAAGTGCTTTTACTTTCTTTCTTTTTTCAACTCTCACTACATATGTACATATTTAGTTTTCATAATTATTGTTTCACTGTTTACATGAATTACAGGTGCTTAATCCAAAACTTTTAATTTAAATATTTAAAATTACATACATAAATATAAGTGAAATAATTCAATTCAATTATATATTGAAAGAAGAAAATTTTTATAAATATAAAAAAAGACTAAACTTATCAACTCCAGCGTAAAAAACTATTTAGCTGTAATCAAAAATCTATTTATATACATAAGTTTTATATCTATACATAAATAAGATATAAAAAAAATTCATTTAAATAACAAAACAGGGTGAAAATGATAATGAAATATATAGTATTTTACATAACAAGCATGTTTACTCAAAAGCATTTTTTTTCCTAAAGATCTTAAATTTTTCAAATACACTATACCAACTAAGAAATATGAAAAAGATCTGTGCATAAGAACAATATAAAACAAATGGCTTCACAATGTTCCGCTTGTTAGTTCAACATTACATTTGCCAATTTTGCACGCTAGTTAGTGCTCTTTAAATGGAAGGCTTTATGAAAATACAGCCCAATTAGGGACTAATGAGTGTGAGCAACCTTTGCATAGAGAGGTCGAGAGCATGGGTTTGAGCTGAGGAGGGGGGTCATGTGGATATACAAAACTCTCTCTCTCTCTCTTTCTCTCTTTCTCTCTGTCTCACTCACTATCTGTCTTCGAAGCATGACATCATCAATGTGGTGTCATTGTGAATTAGTCAACAAAAATGACCCTTTTGTTGGGAGTTCATGTATTCGCCATATGATGTCTGATGTTCATTCGTGCACTGCTGTAGAAAGCTAGCATGAGTGAGCTTTTTATTAAGGCAACATAGCGAAGCTATAACAGTTCACGTCTATTCGACTTTGTTACTTGTGAATTTTGGATTCTCTCATATAAAATTCAAGAAAAATTAGAAATAAAGATAATCTGCTTACAGTAAGTGACTCATTCTGAGGACATGCCATGACATTGAATGTATCATAAATGTAAATCTTTAGATAATAGCAAAATGGTATAAGATGTGTCAAGGGAGGTCATGTTTTCTTCTGTACATGCCGGTGAATAGACAGATATATAAATGAACAAGTCCACAGTTTGTGGTCACATGGACATATGATTCATATGTTGTTGTTGTTGTTTTTTTTTTTAACACTACATTTCTCTAATAATGTCCACTCCTCTGGGAAGATGTTTCACCAGATCTCTGAGTGGGGGATTTGTTCTCGTTCAGCCACAAGGTATTAGGGTATTAAGGTGATGTGAGTATGTCTGTGGTGTAGTCAGAGTTCCAATTCATCCCAAAAGCGATCAGTAGTGTTGAGGTCAGAGTTTTATGTAAAGTATATTTACATGGTGCTGGTTTTGTGCACAGAGGTCTCCTAATCAATGTGAATGGAAACTGTCATGCCACCGCATTCAAAGACATTTGTATGCCTCCAACTTGTGCATAGAGAAGAAACACAAATGTCTGGAAAAGTCAATTGTTACAATACTGTTATTCATATATGGTAATTCCATAATTCCAGTCGGTGTAGATAGTGTAATTTCATACAGGTTCTCATCATCTTTCAGCTTCTCCCATTAGGGGTCTAAACATCTGCATGTCTTGCCTCACCATATCCATAAACCATCTCCTTGGCCTTCCTATTTTTCCTTTTGCCTGGCAGCTCCATCCTCAGCATATGATTTGAATACAGGTTATAACCTTCCAAAGAAAACTTTTTGTTGCAGTAATTAACTTCACTCACCTGGATTCTGCTGAGGTAATCATAAAAAACGTTTCATGCTCATCCCAAGAGTGAAATTGTATCAGTACAGCATTCTTTTAACAATTGACATTTAGTTTTGTGAAAATGACCCAAATGTCATAATAGTTCATTGATACCCCCAAACATACATGGTACAGTATTCATCTGGATATTCCACATCTTTTCAACACACCCAGTGCTGTTTTGATTTTTCTTTATGATTCTCATGGAGATTTTTTTCGCCATTGTCATGCTTTCTCATCAAGGATCTATATCTGCATTCAGAATGAATGAATGAATGTAACCCCCCAATCCCTCTCCTATCAAGAATACCACCTGTAAGAATGATACAGATTTGTAGCTTAATATTCAGGATTTAAGAAAATATTTAACAAAAACAGTTAGCATCCGTACCCTTTCTTCCAAAAAGCATTTTCATTATAATTAATTCATTCCTTGTCATGTAAGTCGAAATAAAACCTGTATATTTTCTTGTCTTTCTGTCTTGTTTTGTCTCAGAGGGCATCAAGGACACATCACTTTGGTGACCCCTGCAGATAAACTCATTTGCATATTGAGAAATATCCGAATGATTGCAAAGCTTTCAATATGAAGGAACGCAATCCTCACTATCATGCAAAGCTATTCAAAGGTTCATGTAGAGCCCCCAACCCCCCCAAAAAATATCATTTTGCACTGGGTTCGAGGGAAAGAGGATGAGCAAATGTAATTGAAAAACAAATCATGAAATAAACAAGGAGGGTGGTTTGAAGTGCTAGGTCTGATTTTTCCCGTGAATAAGATCAGTGACATTGCCAAGGTTTGTCAAATACATGGGCCACGAATGCTCTCTCTCATCCTCCTAACATATCTTGGGATCAGTGTTTAATTATATTACACAATCTTTGGCCGGATCCACCTTCCCCAAAGTCAAGCACCGCTTCTCTGGAGGTCCATAACAGATATGCGATATAAGGATCGCATTACAGTGACGTGACTCTGTACATATTTGTATAATGCTTATAACTACAGACACTTTTCTCAAGCAGCGTTACAGAAATGTGAGAATGTGATATATATAAAATAGAAACTATGGAATTTTTTTGTAGGCTACTATCAATTATAACATATCATTTTTTAAATAGTGCACAAAACATAAACACAGTATTTTAAAACAGTATTTTAATCACAGGGATTTTCTTCTTCATGCTGCATTTACTAACCCTCATTTTCTTCCTCAGTTCACATTTTCTATCCCTTAATTTGTTTCTCAATCCTCAATTTCTATCCCTGTTTTTTTTTTCTCCAATTCTTATTTTTTTCTCCCTGAATTTTTTCTTTAATCCAATTATTTTATCTCCCTAATTTCCTCCTTTAATTCTTATTTTTTTTTAATTCCTGCTTTTCTTCTTCACTCCTCCTGATGTTCTTCTTTGGTCCACATTTTCTATCCCTTATTTTGTTGTTAAATCCTCAATTTCTATTCCTGATTTTTTTTCTTCAATCTTTATTTTTTTCTACCTGATTTTCTTCTTTAAATAATTTTTTTTTTCTTCCTGATTTTCATCTTTAAT
Organism: Silurus asotus; assembly: GCA_024362625.1. Taxonomy (NCBI): domain Eukaryota; kingdom Metazoa; phylum Chordata; class Actinopteri; order Siluriformes; family Siluridae; genus Silurus; species Silurus asotus. The sequence continues at coordinate 698,571 of MU551562.1, read as the reverse complement.
ACAAGTTTTTCACCCTGGTTTTCTTCTTCAATCCTCTTTTTTATTCCTGATTTTGTTCTTCAATCCTCCTGATGTTCTTTTTTGGGCCACATTTTCTATCCCTTAATTTGTTCTTAAATCCTCAATTTTATCCCTGATTTTCTTCTCCAAATCCTAATTTTTTATCCTTGATTTTCTTCTTCAATCCTTTTTTTTTTTTTTTTTTTCATTCCTGATTTTCTTCTTCAATCCTCCTTATGTTCTTCTTTGGTCCACAAAATTTTTTATCCCTGGCTTTCTTCATTTTTCTTTTTTAGATTTTCATCCATATTTTCTATCCTTGATTTTTCCTGAGGTAATTTGTGTGATCCAAGTAGAGATTTGTAGATAACAAACAGGTGTGTAATGATAAATACTGCACTGATTCTGTATGTGCCCTGATGTGAAAAGAAGTAGTAGGATGAAAATAATCAATCTTTATAATCTTTATGATTACAGCAGCAGGCTTTAAAAGGTAGATAATTCTAGGATCCAGGTTGGGATATTTATTAAACATTATTTACTTTACTTATATTAAAATAGAACCCCAAACTTTAACCTGACTTAATGGAATCCATTTTAAAATCCATTCCAAAATGAGGAAATGCCCTGTATATATTTTTTTTATTCCAGGAGACAATAAACGAGGAAGCCCATATCATTTACCCACACGCTGCCATAATTTGGGTATGAGTCGCGTATTAGGATGAGTAATTAATCTCTATTGTAAAGCGAGTCAATTATAGCTGTTTCCACAGGTGGTACAGAGAGATTAAGAGAAACAATATCTGAACAGCCCTACAGGCAAAGACTCAGAGCGCCAATCACTGAGTCTGAGCCACACAAGTGCCGTTGAATTAATGTCTAGTGTTAAGTGCAGCCTGTGTAGCCCATCATGCCATGGACTACAGTGTATACACACACACACAGAGTTAATGTGTGTAATAGGAATATAATTGTGTGTTCAAAAAATACTGGTTGATTTCAGGTCAACAGTGGAGGATTTAGCTGTTGAATCTGTGTTTTGCAGCTTTTTGGCTGTTTCCTTTCAGACATGATGAGAAAAGGCAAGGACAATAAAGTGGGCAAAGAAAGAAAACGATGACAGGAAGTGAGGAACAGTGAAACAGTATCTTTTGCAGAATGAAGCAACCCTTGACACGATTAAAACCTGGAGCATGGAGCTGTTCTAGCATGACTTCACGCTTTAATCATGCTAGAAAAAAGCTAACAAGTGACTTCTAAGTGACTTTTATTTCTGTGTGTGTTGAAACATGATCTCTAAAGAAAGCCTAGCGAAAATAATAGAAAGTGCACAAAACCTTTCCACTTTGTTTTGCTGAAATGCTGAAATTTAGTTTTTTAAACAGTAGTTTTGCTTGAAATGCAAAGAATTTAAATGCCACATCTTTTATAGATTTGCTATCTTTTACTTTGAGTTATTTGGGTTTGTGGGACTCTTGAATCACTTGGATGTGAAACATCTCATTAACCAATCAGTGGCTTCATCCAACATTCTGAAGTTCATATGGATCAACAAGAGAGTGACAGGGAATGGGAGACAGCCTCACTACATGTTCTACCATATTGTCTGTGTATCTCATTTATCAGACATTTTTTTCTGAGACCATGAGGTTGGGGACAGCCTGAGCGATTGATAGTTGGGGTGGGTCAAGACAGGAACTTGGAGTCACTAAGAGCAAAAAAAAAAAGAGAGAGAGACAGGCCTACAGACAGAGTAGACATCTCCTGCCAATGCAATAATGGCACAAACAAGCAGGAAAGAGAGATAGCACTGACTCAGCCTCATGACATATGAGCTGGCAGCAAGTCATAACCCAGGTCACCACACACATCCTTGTTACCCCACATATAGGATAAGACCTGCTTTTCCCATCCCTGTCACAAATGAAGCGAACACATCAGCATTCACCAGCGCTTACTGTCTGAACCATCATCATCAACACCCCCATCATCATCATCATCCCTGCACATTCATGACCTGACGCCATCACAAACAGAATGCTCGTTACTTCAATCATTGTTGTTGCACTACCACCTTCAGCAAAACTACTTCATCAAGGTTCAAAAGTCCCTAAAGATCCAATTGCTATGCTATGCTTATGGAAATGGATAAAAAAAAAGCGGCACAAGCTATTGGACCACTGCTGCTGGATGCATGAGTCCGATCCATGGACAGATATTCATTTATTTCCTATAAATTTGTGCTTGTCTTTATAGTAACGGCTCGTTCACTAGGATGTTGGCGGATGTTGTAAACATGATTTTATTATTTTTGCATTGGATCAGGTCAGAACAACCTCGGCACTCCTCCGAAAGAAAAAGAAATCCTCGCATGCAGCATTTTCTTGCTTTCAAAATCAGGCACTTGAGAAAAGAGCTATTTTGAAATGAGAGGCTGTGCTGGTACAAACTCGAACGATTATTTTAACTCCAATAAAAGGAGGGTGTCGTGACCTCTCAGGGTGCTTTAAGCTTTCTTAGTATTATTACTATTATTATTGTTATTATTCAAGTATTAAAAGTATTAAAGACGAAACAGTTTTGCCCTTTTTATATACAATGTGTAATGGATGTTCATGAAAGTCTATTTTCTTGGAGATGAAAGTACTGAGGGTTGAGCAAACACAAATGCTAGAGAATAATGTGGCTATGAGGTATCTGTTAAAAATGTCCTTTGTTGATTCCAAGAACGGAAAAAAGTGATCGGCGTTGGACAAAATATCTTTATGCATAGTTTGGAATGAATAATTATTCATATTTGAACTTTAGATCAATGGTAGGTTCTTTCTGATTAGATGCAACTATAACTGTGTTCGTATTATCCTTTTTTTTTTATAGAATCACTACCCATTTGTACACGTATGCAGAAGACTTACAAAAATATTGATTCTTTTGCTTCAGTATAGGCGCGCATTGAAACCCAGCCATTAGGGTTGCACACGCCAGTGCACTCTTTTAGCCGGTCCCAAGACCGTATAAATGGGGAGGGTTGCGTTAGGAAGTTAATCCAGCGTAAACCATGTGCTAAATTAAATATGCTGATCAGGAATCATAATTTCATACCGGATCAGTTGAGGCCCGGGTTACCAACGACCGCCACAGGTATCGTTAGCCAACAGTATACAGGTGGAAATTGGGCTACTGTTAGCCGATGGAGGAGAAGGAGAGGAGGAAGACGCCTACAGAGACGTAGGAAATGTAGGAGAGTGGAGGTTGAGGTTGGTACATTAAATGTTGGTACTAAGGTAAAGGGAAAGAGGTAGCTGATATTGAGCATTGGCGGGTTCTATCATGGTGTGGATTGAAAGAGAAATGGTGTAGTGGTGATCCTGAAGGAAGAGTACAGTAAGAGTGTAGTGGAGGTGAAGAGAGTTTCTGATAGGGTGATGAACATGAAGCTGAAAGTTGAATGGGTGATGATAAATGTCATCAGTGCTTATGATCCACAAGAGTGCTTTGAGATGGAGGAGAATTAAACATTCTGAAGTGAGTTAGATGAAGTGTTAGAAGGTGTACCTAGGAATTAACGATTGGTGATTGGGGCAGACTTGATAATGGGCATGTTGGTGATGTGAACAGAGGTGATGAGGATGTGATAGGTAGGTATGGCCTTAAGGAGAGGAATGTGGAAGGGCAAATAGTGGTAGATTTTGCTAAAAGGATGGAAATGGCAGTGGTGAGCACTTATTTTAAGAAGAAAGAGGAGCGTAGGATGAAGTATAAGAGTGAAGGAAGGTGCACACAGGTGGACTATGTTCTATGTAGAAGATGCAACCTGAAGGTGATTGGAGACTGCAAGGTGTTGGCAGGGGACAGTGTAGCTAGACAGCATCAGATGGTGGTCTGTAGGATGGTTTTGGAGGTGAAGAAGAGAAGGAGGAGAGTGAAGCCTGATATAAGAATAAGATGGTGGAAACTAAAGGAGTAAGACTGCAGTGTGAGATTCAGGGAAGAGGTCAGACAGGAGCTCAGTGGTGGTGAAGAAGTGCTGGATGATTGGGCAACTACTGCAGAAGTGATAAGGGAGACAGCTAGAAAGGTACTTGGTGTGACATCTAGAAATCAAAAGGAAGACAAAGAGATGTGGCGGTGGAATGAGGAAGTGCAGGAGAGTATAAGGAGAAAAAGGTTGGTGAAACAGAATTGGGATCAACAGAGTGATGTGAAAAGTAGGCAGGAGTACAGCAGCAGGTGAAGAGGGATGTGGCGAAAGCCAAGGAAAATGCATATGAGGAGCTGCTTAAGAAGTTAGACGCTAATTAAGGAGAAAAGGATTTGTACCGATTGGCCAGGCAGAGGGGCCGAGCTGGGAAGTATGTGCGCAAGTTAATTGAGCAATTAAGGATGGAGATGGAAATGTGTTGACTAGTGAGAAGAGTGTGTTGAGAAGATGAAGGAAATATTTTGAGCAGCTAATGAATGAGGAAAATGAGAGAGAGAGAGAGAGAGCGAGAGAATATGTTGGATGGTGTGGAGATTGTGAAGCAGGAAGGGGATAGGTTTATTAAGGAGGAAGTGAGAGCAGCAATTAAAAGGATGAAGAGTGGAAAGTCGGTTGGACCAGATGACATACCGTTAGAAGCATAAAGATGTTTAGGAGAGATGGCAGTGGAGTTTTTAACAAGATTGTTTAACAGGAAACAACAGCTTGGCTTAAGGTAGAGGTTAGATTGCATCAAGGTTCGGCTCTGAGCCCTTTGCTGTTTGCAGTGATGATGGATAGGTTGACGGACGAGGTCAGACAGGAGTCTCTGTGGATCATGATGTTTGCGGAGGATATTGTTATTTGTGGTGAGAGTAGGGAGCAGGTTAAGAAAAACCTTGAGAGGTGGAGGTATTCGCTGGAGAGAAGGGAAATGAAAGTCAGTAGAAGTAAGACAGAGCACATGTGTGTGAATGAGAGGGAGGGCGTTGGAGAAGAGGTGGTGAAGGTGGAGGAGTTCAGGTACCTGGGATTAACAGTACAAAGTAATGGAGAGAAGTGAAGAATAAATTGCAGGCAGGGTGGAGTGGGTGGAGAAGAGTGATAACAGGAGTGATTTGTAATAGAAAGGTATCTGTGAGCGTGAAAGCGAAAGTTTATAGGACTGTGGTGAGACCTGCCATTGAGTAAAAGACAGGAGGTGGAGCTGGAGGTAGCAGAGCTGAAGATGCTGAGGTTTTCGTTGGGAGTGACGAAGAAGGGACAGGATTAGAAACGAGAATATTAGAGTAACAGCGCATGTAGGACGTTTTGGAGACATGGTGATGGAGGTGCGATTGAGATGGTTTGGACATGTGCAGAGGAGGGACATGGGGTATATCGGTAGGAAAATGCTGAGGATGGAGCCACCAGGAGGGAGGAAAAGAGGAAGACTATGGAGGAGGTTTATGGATGTGGTGAGGAAGACATGCAGGTTGTTTGGGTAAAAGAGGCAGATGTACAGGACAGGGGGGTATGGAGAAGGATGATCCGGTGTGGCGCCCCCTAATGGGAGAAGCCGAAAGAAGATGATGATGATATGTGCTCATTCAAATTGAACGTTATAGAAGTTTGTGGACACCTGAACCTAAGATTCGTATTTGCATTTCACATTTTGTCCCAATTTGCTTTTATAATAACCTCCAGTCATTTGGGAAGGTGTTTTACTACATTTTGGAGTGTGCTTGTGGAGATGTGTACTCATTTAGCAAACAGGGTGTTATGTAGGTGAGGTGAAGTCGCCTGGGGTGCAGTAGGCATTCCAAATGATCCCAAAGGAGTTCAATCTTCCAATCCAAACCATGTAAAGTATATATTCATGGAGCTGGCTTTGTGCATAGAGGTATTTTCATGCTAGAACAGGTTTGGGTCTACTAGTTCAAGCAAAGGCAAAATTTCATGCTATATTTCCTATACAATTGTAAGCTTTCAAATTTGTGGTAAAAGTTTGTTAAGAAAATCAACAAATATGGCTCTAAAAGTCAGGTGTCTAACTACATTTGTTTATAAAATGTATATAAAAAATACATTCAGGAACCATTGGTCAAAATAGCAGGCCTTAATAATAACTTTGAATGCAAGTGTGGATGTACATGGTGTCCTATGATGTAATATTTCTGCCTCATTTCCAATGTTCCCAGGAAAGACTTGAAAGCCTTGTAGTGATGGTATATACTCTGCCACACAAGCAGGAAACATCCTCAGTGCTACCACGCATTGTGATTTAAAGACTTCCGAGCAGATGCAGCTGCGGATCGAAATCCAATCTTATCTGTGATCAAGTCAGAGCTATGTATATTTAATACTTCTTCACTAGATACTGTAGAGTGGATGTTGAGGAGAAAAGGTGGAGGAAGAATGTTAATATAAAAGGGGAAAAAAAAACAAGACAGTACAAAGAGAAAAGGGAAAAAAATAGGGGTTTAACATTATGCAGAAAGCAGATCTGATCTCATCAGGTTCGGCAAACAAACAAAAAAAGGCAGGTAAAGTAGCAGGAGAGGAAACGGCAGGGTCATCCGATGCCGCCACATCTACGCGAGGCTCGCACCTCCCGGCTAAGGTTTCCTTCTTCAACAAAGAGCCACCAGCGGGTTCTGCCGGCCCAGGTACAAAAAGCTGCAGCCAAATGAGCCAACACCTCTTCCCTTTGGGGGCATCCAACAAAACACTTTTGTTCACGCAAGACTGCGAAATCACCCCTGGCTGTGGAAACGACTCGACTCTTTCTCCCTTTCTGTGTTTTTTTCTTTTTTTTTTTTTAGCATGGCAGAATGGGTGTTTTTTTGTCTACACTTGTATTATTATTCTCATTAAACATGGAAAGGGGCATTTTTTTTTAACAAGAAAATCCCAAGCTGCCTCTTTTGTCTGGGTGGTTTAAAAGTTTCGATTTTTATTTCCTGGCAGCAGTTCATTAAACATTGTTGCTTTTCTTTCTGGTAAATGATAGCATCCGTACATGTTGCCAGTCCTTCCTTGTGCAATGTCATTCATTTATTCCTAACAAAACAGCACTGTAATTTAGCACCAGGCGCTTTCTCATAACATAAGCACATAATTATGAACATGTGTATTAGTTTACATGTATCTGTATTGAACGCCAGTTCGAATCCAACCCCAGACAGATTTTTTCACCACTGAGGTATCGCGTGAGTGCTGCGGATATTACGTTTATATAAATAATTACGAGATTAAAATAGTTGAAATGCAAATACATTGAAATGTAGAGTATTTCCACAGTAATTTTTGCTAGGACATGCCCACTTATTTTTATTTTTTTTACCTCACATTGAAATTAAAAGCCTTTTAAGCAGATACAGAAATATTTCAGTTATTTCACAAACTAGGGCTCTGAGGCATTGGTTATTCATGACCTTTGATTTGACCCACCATGCCTAAAAATTAATAGAAACAAGGAGGATAAATTGCCATGCCAACTGAGACAGATCTTCAATTCTAACTTAACATTTAGGATGAACTCGATCGAGTGTAAAGTGAGAAGCAAACCAACTGACTCTCATCTACATAAGCTGCAGCCCAGTGAGGAAACATCTTTGAAAAATGAGGATCAGCCTCATGTCTTTGATTAGAGATCACTAATGTTCTGAGAATATGTTTGCATAGCTTGAATAATTATATTAGGCTTTGAACTCTATTGAATTTTATTTCATTTATTTATTTATTTGTGATTGTAAGAGTCACCGATAGTGCACATTGTGATGCAGCAATAAAAAAAAAAAGTGTGCATTAGATTCACGTATAAAAGTGGAGGAAGGTACACACAGGTGGTGCAACCTGAAAGAGATGGGACACTAAGGTGTTTATAGGGGACAGTGTAGCTAGACAGCATCGGATGGTGGTCTGTAGGATGGCTTTGGAGGTGAAGAGAAGGAGAATGAGGACTGAAAAAAGGATAAATAGCAGAGGAAGAGCTGTATCTTCCTGATGAGAGAACAGGAAAATAATGTCTGGTATTATTTAACCTTATTTTTTCTCTGGACTACAATGGCCTGTTTGTGAAAGGGCCATGCGTTAGAAGACAGATGGCACTTAAGTAAGTAAATTAATGATTTGCTGTCTGTCTAAACCAAAGAAATAAAAGCGAACCATATGTACTATATTGAATTGCCTATCAAATTTTTTTTTATTGCATCGTATAGCATTGAATCGTAATGGGGTGAATTATATCGCATCAGTAGCTGCTTCATGTTCATCTTTCTTCCTGTCTTCTTTTTCTTTCGGCTTCTCCCATCAGGGGGCGCCACAGCGGATCATTCGTCTCCATACCCTCCTGTCCTCTACATCTGCCTCTTTTACACCAACTACCTGCATATCTTCCCTCACCACATCTATAAACCTCCTCCTTGGCCTTCCTCTTTTCCTCCTTCCTGGTGGCTCCATCCTCAGCTTCATATTCATCTTTAATGTATCATATCATTGGCTATGCTTCCAGATGTGAATTATTGTTTCTGTTTTCTTTGTATCGTAAGTTGTATTACTTATTATAACTATTGTATTAGTTAAGCAAATTACAAAGTAAAAACAAATTATTTATAAATATTATAAATTCATAAATGAGACGAATTATGGCAACTTACATTTTTTTATATAATGCTATTTTTTTTATATTTATTCTTTTGGACCATAACACTACAAGGACCAGCCCTCTATGAATTAACATGACCTAAAATATAATCATATTTAAAAAAAAAAACAAAAAAAACATGCATAGACCTTATACCTCAAACCTTATACCTGATTTTTCAGCAGTAATCAATCATAGGTTATAAAATATGAATTAATTTTACGCAACCTTGTTTTAAGCATATTCACCCTGTGAAATATTTAGAATGATCAATGTGTCATGTGTTCAACATCAAGTGTCATCCCTCATGTCCATTTATATTTAATTATGTCATAATGTCTGACCAGGACACTCTGAAAGTAGCAAATTATAAATTGGAAGTAAATTATTCATTATTAAATAGATTATAAGTAAACAGTTAAAATTCCCTTGATGTCTTTATGCATCACATTAGCATCACCGTGTACAGTATATACATGCAGTAGTGTGTCACTTGGTGTCCCAGTCATGGTATCAGCCAAATAGATTCAGTTGCCCTAAAGTCACTAGAAGTTGCTGATACAACTCAAGACTCTTGCACAAAAATATGGATTTGAGCTAGAAATGCAGATAACCTGTTTTCTTTTTTTTATATTATTATTTTTCTTTCCTCTGAACATTCTGGTGGATTCTGTCTCAGCTGGAGAACTTTTGCCCAATCTTGGCTCCACAGTCAGGCGCCTATCTCCAATCAACACCACAGGACAGAATGTCTCCGCCTGTTTCTCACAGTCACCCGGGTCCTCTCGTCCTCCTACGCCGCTTTGATCAAGAGTCCTCGCTCATGGGGTATCAAATCAATATTTCATGTCGGGATTTATACACTAACCCCATCTCCAAACTTGCCTTCTCCGTAATGAAGGACAGATTTATTCAAAACCTCTAGAAATCGGAGATACAGCGGCCAAGCACATCAGCAATTCTACTTCGTAGGCGTTTCTGTTTAAACCTGTTGTTGAAACTATATTAGACATGTCATTTTCGCTGATTTATAATCCTTCATAGGTGTTTGTTTCCTCTGTGTTCTCTGGGTTCATTTCATTCTGGTATGGGTTATTGGATGGGCTATGGATCAGCTAACATACATTACTGATGGACTGGTGTCCCATCCAGGGTGTATTCCCAAGCCATGTGATTTAGCCTGACCAGGGTAAATCGTTCGTAAAACATCTATGGAGCAATTTTGGAAATCTTAATACAAATACAATAAATACTAAACAAACAACAACAATGCTGTAAGTAAGAGTTGTGCCACAAGTGTTAAATATGACACTGTTCTTATTCACAGAAACCTATATAAACCAAACTCAACCCACAAAGCATTATTGTAAAGCCCCCCAAATCTCCACTGGAGGTCTTTGTGTGATAGTAGTGAGGATACCTGCTTATTACAGCTACCATTATCATACCGATCAAGTGTTTTCGGACATGCCAAAAACGACGTGTTTAAAAAAATGTTTTGGTTCTGCTCCGAACACACATTTTACTTGCTTCTGCAGATTCTCTGTCTCAGCTGGAAAACTTTTTCCCAATCTCAGCTCCACAGTTGGGGGTCTCTTTTCAATCGACACCACAGGACAGGCTGTTCCTCTTGTTCTTCACAGTCTACCAGTTGCCCTCCTCTACACTTTCCACCTCTGCACAGCATTTTTTTCCCCCAAGAGTGTTTTTTCTTTCACCAACCTGGTTGCACTAAGGCCAAATTATGCTGTCAGTCTGTTCTCCTATATGAGTCCCAGTCCTGTGCATAACAGGTCCATCCACATAGAGGCTACCAGAATTTGTAAATGGATGCCTGGTGTTTTTGCTGCACACAGGGTAATAATGTCAATTCATGAACAACTGTTGCACACAAGATCGGGGACAGCATTTTCACACTTTTTATTCCGTAGGCTAATTTGGCTCCTCGAACAGCACTTGAAAATTTGAATACCCGTTTTGACTAATGTGAGATAATTGTGTTTTTTGTGTTGGTTGAAAAGAGCAGATTTTTAATTTATGAAAATCACCAGGCTAAAGAGTTTTTTTTTTCTTCTTCTTCAAAAGCTAGTAGATATTTTTTGGTCTTATAGTCTTATAAACACCGAAGTTAATATGGCGAAGTAACACAAAAAGGCGGCAAAAGTAGCTAGTAAGAAATACATTTGTAGAATTTTTACTGGATCACCCAGTTGCTGTTATGTCTCAGCAGACTTTTTATAGTCAGATCAGTTACTCAAGCTACTAAAAAGATTGAAAATTGTACAAGTCCAGAAAATGAAGTCCGTACTGGCTTTAATAGGGACTTTTGAAGAGGGTGGATTGCCTAGACCAGGTATGCTTAGAACCACTGGCTCAGTATGTCTAAGCATACATGGTGTAGACTCTTAACCATTACTTGAAAACACAGTTGCATCATAGTGCCATTCTTTAAAAACATTGCATTTGCTAAAAAAAAAAAACAAAAAAAACATTCTAGCTCTGGATCAAGAGTGATGTTCAAAGAATTCAGTGGCAGCTTGGAGGTGCAGGGACCTGAACCGTCAGTTTTCTGATGTGTAGCTCAAAGCCTTTAATCAGTGAGTGAACGATTCTTCTCCATACTTCATATGGCATACTTTCTCAGTGCCATTTCTCATTAGGTTGTTCACAACTTAAATGAGTAGCCATGGTTGGAAGAGGCGTTTATAGATAGCTTTTCAAAATCTATGAGTATATCTTATCTTGCCACTTTCTTCAGAAAGTGTCAACAGAGCCAAACCTGATGTGGTAGGAACAGTGTTCTTCTTCTTTCGGCTGCTCCCATTAGGGGTCACCACAGCGAACATCCGCCTCTTTCACTCCAACTACCTGCATGTCTTTCCTCACCACATCCATAAACCTACTCTTTGGCCTTCCTCTTTTTCCTCCTTACTGGTGTCTCCATCATCAGCATTCTCCTACTGATAAACCCCATGTCCCTCCTCTGAACATGTCCAAACCATCTCAATCGTGCCTCTCTCACCTTGTCCCCAAAACGTCCTACATGGGGGGGTTCTGCAACATCCTGCTAACTAGCCTAAGTTGAGTTTTAGGGTGTGATTGGGGCAAAAAGAGGATCTGGTTTGCATTTGCAGGTAATGTGTGTTTTAGGCTCATCTGTGTGGTGGTGTCACTCGCCTACTTATGAGTTTCCTCTCAGTAGGAAGAGACTGTGCTGATGCAGCCTACCCATATGAACACAAACATGAACAGACAAGCAAAGTGAATTTAGCCCTTTTTTTTTTTAAGGGTATAGCCTGTATCATCTCAGGAACTTTTGTGCCCAGAGCCATAAAAAAAAGCAATAGGAGATGTGGTTTATTTGCAGGGCACTGTGTCTATCTTCAGACATATTGAGGCAAATGAGTGAAAGGATATAAAACTAATGAAAAGAAAAAGCCTATTTGTAATGAGAAGTGAACTTAAATTTCTTCACATCAATGTAGAGATGGATATTAGTTGAAATTTGGTTAGTGGCAGGTATTGCTGATGAAGGTGGTACAACCAGTTATTAAGCTCAAGGGGGTTATTAATTCACACAAATGAAATTGGTATTTTCTAACTTTGTTCCATAAACAAATGAAATAAATATTTTCTCAGGTTCCTTTCGTGTACTAGATTGTTGCCTTAAGATATAAAGCCATTAGTTACAAAGGTAATATGTAAGAAAATCACTGGGAAATCCTGTTTATACAACTGAACACATACTCATTGGCCACGTTATTAAGAACACCATTCCACTTGTTCAATCATGCATTCGAAAGAAGTGCAAGAATCAAATCAAACATCAGATAGGGGAAAAATGTGCTCTTTGGGGCAAGGGTGTTGGTGCCAGACAGGCTGGTTTGGTTATATCAAAAACTTTTTACCTCAGATTTTCACTTAAAATAGTCTCTATTTCGGAGTGTTTAGTGGAGAATCGCTAGATTTGCTTAATCGGTTGAATTTGCTCAATCAAAGTTCTTAGTAGCTTAATCACTCTTTACAAATGAGGCAAACAGAAAAGCATATCAGAAATCACAAGATGTTCAACCTTGAGATCTTTGCAGGAAAATTCGAAAGTAAACCAAAGTGTTTGCACTTCCGTTTTAAATAAATATTCAAGGTGTCAACGTATATATTGGTAGAAAATTTTATTGGTTTGCCAGAATCCATCCACAGCTGATGAGTTTTTCCCAGACACAACACATAACTGAGATGGCAATTTTGTCTACGAACCAAGAAGCTATTCCTAAATAAAAAATAAAATGACAAACAAAGATAGTGTTAAATCCAGGAGCAGGTTTTTATTTATATACTTTGTGCAAGGTAATGCTGGTATATCAAACATCCTGCTGTTGGCTCTACAGTGATTGCAATGGAAAAACACAAAATAAACAATGGAAGTGTAGCACCTAAACTGCTTGCTTAATACAGCCTTGAGTTTGAAATGATGATGCTGTATTTTATTTTGTATTTTTCAAGCTTGCATATTTCTCATGGAATTTCTTTTGCTTTTTGCGCACAGGTGAGGCCACTGAAATTTGCATTGACGTCCCTCTTAGTCAAGTAAATATAAATCATGGACATCGAAGATACAGAAATCGGCAATCGATTCATTTCGTTATTTCTATTAAGCATCTTATGCAATTGCACTGTTTGTTTTTTGATTGTATTCAAAATGTTACAGCCCTTTGCCTCTGTGATCTACAATGCAAATGAATGAAGCTCACTCGATCATTTTAGCTGTCTTTTGGAGCTCTATTTACGATTCAAATTTACATTTCAGGTGCTGCTATGGAGCTCATCCATTTCACACGTGCTAAATTGTTTATTCAGTTTATAAATTCAATTTAGTATTTCCAAATCTTTTTTTTTCATTTACTTTCTAAAATATGATAAACCTTTTATAGAACTATTCAATCTTTTCAGACCAATTTTAAAAGTGTGAAATGAAACATTAATGAACGCAAGTATAGCGAATTGAATCGAATCTAAACAAATATGCAAATAATTACATTGGAAATGTAATTAACCAAATGAAAATTGTGCATCACAACCCTTCTCCAGTCACTTCGCCCTCTGTAGTCCTTTCAATGGTGGTTGTTGGCTGCATTTCTTTATAAAAAAAATTTGGTGTAGACTTATTCAAAATAAAAATCTATAGGTTCAGAACCGGCAAATCTTTTATAGCTTAATGTAAATGCGAATGCATGGAATGAACTGCTGCATTCAGAATTTCGCTGAAATCAGCTATTTAGTTTGATGAATTATTTATTAAGATCGTTTTTATTTACCCTTATGTGGTCATTTATTCGACAACTCGAACGTGCTCATTCAGAATCCATTACGCCAGGCCAAAATGTGTACAAAGCGTGAAAGACAACAAGGACAAGAACAAAAAGCATTGAATTGCCTTACTGATCAAAAAGAAATCAATAAAAGGTAGCTGTTGCTTCCATTCACTCATGTTAGCTGCTTCTCTATGTAAACAAGGTAGTTTTATGCAGCCAGACCTTTACCATGGCACGCGAATACCCCTGATCGATTAGTATTAGACATAAATAGATCGTTTGAGAGCAGACCTTATTGCATCGTTCCATAAAAAAAAAAAATAGTTTAAAGCACTCAAGTGAAGTTCCACACATTTCTAGACTCTAGTGCTGGAAATAATATTGTACATCCAGATTACATAGATATACATCTATGTCAGCTAAAATATGTTGTTAATAATAATAATAATTCTACTACGTTTTCATTACATGTTAGTATTCTAAAGACCTAATTCTTGTCGTATAAAGCATTCAGTATATTAAACGTGTAAGTCAAATACTGGCTACTACACTTTTGGCGAACGTACTGCCAGAATGCCTTGTGCTCAGTTATGGCTCAATTGTTATTGTGTTTTTGTGGATTTCCTGCCTGCTGAAATGCATAATAGGACGATCCGCTGGCACAGTTTCTCACATGCTGGCGATGTCTGGCTGCTACGAAAGCTTTTACACCTTGTTTACACCTTGCTGTTTCATGCGTCCTGTATCTGGATTATACCCGGATGAGATTTTATTCCATTTTTTTCACAGACAAGCCAAAATCTATATTCCGTATTAATCTGCTAATCTCTGCTAATCAAAGATCTTGGTCATTGAAAGATGATCATCGTTCTTGAAGAATGTTCAGGATCTTTTGGTTTGGAAATGTGGCTTTGAGAAACGGATGCAGTTACACTTAACATGCACATGAGACAATATGGCTCAAAAGTAGCTCGAGTTTTTTTTTAATGATTAATTAATTGATTTATTTAAATTGAAAAATTGTAAATAAAGTTATCTATCAAAAGTTTGTAGACCTCATACACCATTAGATTGGTTTTTGAACATCCAGACAACATTCCACACTGTTATAATAACCTTATAGGAAGATTTTCTATTGCATTTTGGAATGCGATTTGTGCTCATTCAGCCTCAAGGACTGCAAGATCATTCATACAACCCATTGGCGTTCAATAGTCTTGTTGTCATAGCTCTATAGCAGGCCACTTAAGATCTTCCCACCCATGTAAAGCTTATCTTCACGGAGCTGGCATTGTGCACTTTGTCATTCTGAAACAGGAACAATTACTTCAATTGATGGAGTTTTACAACTCTGGTATTATTCCATAATAGTTTTTACCCACTTGTGATATTTTCCAGCTAGTTCTTCAAACGATTTTGGTCGCACAAGCAACCCGTAACATATGATACACTTCTAAGTTAACGAATGTGGGTTTTTCTTTCATGAAACGCCTTTACTAATCTTAATTATAATGCAGTTGCTGAAAATAGATGAATTAACCCGTTAGATGAATCCCATAAATCCGTATCCGCATGCACTCTCCCTGGTCAGGTTCTACAGAACCAGAAAACCCAAAATCTCTCCAGGTACAATCCTGAAATGCTAGACACATGAAACGACTGTATGTAATCCTGGAATTGTTAGTGGACTCCTGGAGCGGTTTCCTGATCTTTTCAAAGCCCTTGTGTCTGAGCAGCGAATTTGTCCGAGCCCTAGTGCTGTATCACGCTGTAATGTGCTAGTCTAATCGTAGTATTGCTAATCTGCTGTATGTGAAGACTTTATTGTATTCGTCTACAATGCAGACCTCTGTATAATAACTGTAATGTGAACTGAATACATACACACACAAAAAAATATATATATACTTGGTCTAAGTTGTGTGTCCAAGCATTTTAAAGTGAAAAGCTTGTCTACGTATTTGCCTTCTTTTCCGAACCTTTTCACTTCAATTGTACACACATTCATTCATCCACACGCTGGTTTACTGCGGCTGTTCTTTGAGCTGTTCCTTCAGAACCCCCGTGTCCATGGCTCTCCAAACGTGCAGTGCACTGCAAGAGGTGAGGAAGAGGAAGAGCAGGAAGGCAATAGGGAAGCCCACCGTGTCCACTATGGCGCCGGCCAGTGCGCTGAAGCACAGCTTTCCCAACACCTCCAGGGTAGCCAAGAAACTGTAGTGAGTCGCCTGAAATACAGTATAAGAAAGAAATATACTTGTTACTTTAGCTTCAATTTATTTGGTCACACAATCGATATTTTTTTCTCCTCGTGGTGCGCCGTTTTTCTCAACCAGTTTCATGTCAATGTGCGGATTTTTCAATTTACCACTGGTGTATCATTTCCTGTCCAGAACTTTTACCAGAGTTTTTTAAAACCTGAGTATCTGTACTTTAGTGAAGGATGTGTGTACTTTTGTCATTTCTGAAAATACTGGTTCTGATGTAGGTGAGGTGAGGAGGCCTGTGGTGTCAAAGTTGTTCCATAGTTTTGAGGTCGGAGCTCTAGAGCGGAAGAATGCACGATCTTCTGCACAACTCACGCAAAGCATATCTTCATGAAGCTGTCTTCGAAAGCTGGAACAAGTTACAGTTTGAGAAAGAAACACATATGGCTGGAAAAGTCAGGTTTCCCAATACTTTTGTCCATGCGGCAAAACACGGCTTTAGCTTCATATTTGAGATCGATATGCTGAACAGTAATAATCATAAATTCTCAAATTAGGATTTGCCCTTGCACGTTTGGAACACCATGGTGAATAAGATTCCTCATGGCTATATGCACACACGTGGTTGCCATGACAGCACGACAAGAAAATGTGTTTTGTCGAAACCCGTACCAAAAAACCCTGGTCTTCTGAGATGAAAAACAAGCAGCCAGGAGCTAAGGTTCTGGATCGCTTTGTACGCTTCTCTGAGCACTAAGTGTGCACTCGGGCTCGCACCGCTCGGCCACCAGACTCGAGCGAAGCGCTTTTATTTCTGCAGACTTGTTTCAAAAGGGTTCTGTTTCTCTCTCCGGAGCTTTTTTTTTTCACCAGCACTCACAGTATCTCTTTTCTGTCACCCGATACTGCCTAAGGAACACAATCGGGCCGATGACCGAACACACACTCACACACTTACACATAGAGGCTGCAGTGAGATAGCCTCACTTTATATATATATATATATATATTTGTCACATTACAGCACTCTTTGTCCTTACAGATGTCTTTCTTGGTCATTAATATTGTTCATTGTCCGCACAGCAATACAGTGTTCCCAAAGTTCCTGCCACTTCTGGAATGTGTCCTAAAGTCGTCATTTCGAAGCGTGTCAAGCACCTTCGGCAATTCGTGCTGGATCTCCTCAATGGTGTAAAAAAAAAAAGGCGACCTTTGAGCTGGATGGCGAAGTCTGCAGGAGCCAAATCTGGCGAGTAGTGTGGGTGAGATCATGTGGATTGTTTTTGACGATCATCATGCACAAGTTGCCGAACAGGGTTGAGCACTTCGAAGGTCTTCATGATCTCTTGACGTCTTCCAGTGATGCTCTTCTGAATTTGCAGCATCGCCGTATGCCAAACGTATGTCACGTCGAGCGTCTCTGTGGCAGATTTGCAAAGCATCACGCAGAATTTCACGTTTGCTCGTTGTTCTATCTTGCTGTCGATTATGATATTGCAGACGCAGTGACACACGTGGTCAGAATAGTACAGTACCCATACAGTACCTTGCAAAAGTGAGTGTACCCTCACATTTCAACTATTTCGGTATATAATAAAAAGGGACGATACTATAGAAATTAAACTTGGATATATTTTAGAGTGGTCAATGTGTAGTTTGTATAGCAGTATAGATTTACTGTCTTCTGAAAATAACTCAACATACAGCCATAATTGTTAAAACAGCTGGCAACAAAAGTGAGGAAACCCCAAGCTGTGTGTCGTTTAACCATGCAAAGCCACATGTTATATTCATCAGGTTCATGTTTGTGTCTGCTTGACAGAACCATACAAATTTGTGTATCTTTCATAAACGCAGTAAACATTTGGTGCTTTGAGTATAATCCTCTTATACTGGCCACTGGATGTTCAACATGGCACCTCATTGCAAAGAACTGTCTGAGAATTTGAGAATTAGAATTGTTGCTCTCCAAAAAAGTGGCTGACGCTATAAGAAGATCAGTAAAACCCTGAAACTAAGTTATAGTACAGTAGTCAGGGTCATACAGAGGTTTTCCAAGACGGGATCCACTCAGAACAGACCTCGCAAGGGTCCAAAATAGTTAAGTCCTTATGCTGTGCATCAGGTGCAGAAGCTTCAAAAGCTTCAAAAAACATGATTGCTGCCAGCATTGCATCAGAGGTCGCAGAAGGTCCGCTTGTCAGTGCTCACACCGAACAAGTCAGTTCGATGAGATAAAGATAAACTTGTTTGGCTCCAGCATGTGTGGTGACACCCTGGTGAGGAAAACCAAGAAAATTGTGTCTTGCCTACAGTCAAGCATGGTGGTGGTAGCATCATGGTCTGGGGCTGCATGAGAGCTGCTGGTATTGGGGAGCTGCGGTTCATTGAGGTAAACATAAATTCCAACATGTACTGTGACGTTCTGAAGCTGAAGGTGATGGAGTGGACAAGTATGTCTCCAGACATGAAGGCGGTGAAGCGCCATGTGTCCAACATTTAGCAGCTCAGTGATGTTATCATGGAAGAGTAAAAGAGGATGCATTTCTATGCAGCTTTAGCGAATTCCATGTCCAGGAGGAATAAAGCAGTGCTAGATTACAATGGTTTTCAATGGGCACACAAAATATTGACATGTAAACATACAGCATTATTATTAGACTCAGAGACTCCAAAGTAACTAAACTGAATTGGATTAGGTACAGAGCGACATTTTCTCCATCTTTCCTGTGTGTCCTTGTTTATGTGATGCCTCCCATTGTTTTTCTTTCCTTTCCTTTACATTTATATTAATTCGAAATTTGCTCTTTGCATTTTTGCCTATTTCTTTATTGATTGGCATCGACTTGACGGGGGCAACCATGTAAAAAAGAAAGCAGCGCTTCGTTTGCTCTTGATGTGTCGATCTGAAAAGCTTCAGTGAGTGATGGCAGAAAGCGCCTGTGAAGTTTCTAGGCAGGTGTGACGAGGGACAGGGGATCGAGGCCAGAGAGCGTTTCAAACGCACGCCTCGCTGACGTCTCGGCGTGTTTGTCAGTGCTTTAAACAAACAGCTACTTTGACTTCATGGAGAACGAAAAACACAGCAGAAAATGTTTGGTTGCCTTTAAATTGTATATATTGCAGTAGAATTCCGATTTTTCCCGAATAATACATTCCTATAGAAGCAACTATTGACTGATCTGGGGTCAGTAGAAATGCTGCATTGGACTGTAGCGCATTGGGGGGTGTTTAGGGATCAGGTGTGGTACCCCTGCCTTTTGGTTTCCTTTTGAGTCTGGTTCCTCTCAAGGTTTTTTCTCACCATTGTTGCCACACATTTTATAGGCACTAAACAAATTTATAGGCACAAACTTATATATTCTTTTATACAACGTCCATCGCTAAAAACAAAACTATCGAACTGAACCTGGATACTCTCCTCGGCTTTCTGGGTGCAGTGCATCATACAGGTGAAGGTGAGCGTAGTGATGAGGCCTGCGATGAAGTGCTGCATGCTTAGACTCAGCACCGCCGTGACTGGAAGAAAACACACACACACACAGTGTCCTATATTAAGACAGGAGACATTCACATGCTTTTTTAGACTGAAAGTATCACTGTGAATTTAAAAGTATCTCATAGTATCTCTCGTACGTGACTCTTTGACAAACTATTGCCACAAAGTATAAAGTGCACGATCATATAAAATGTCTTTGTTGCCCACATCAGCACTAAAAACACCTGAACCTGCTCATTAAAATTTAAAAAAAAAGTAATAATCTTGAAAAAATACAAATAAAAAAAAAATCTTTCGGCTTCTTCCATTATGGGGCGCCACAGCGGATCATCCGTCTCCATACCCCCCTGTCTTCTACATCTGCCTCTTTCAAACCAATGTCTTCTTTCACCACATCCATAAACCTCCTCCTTGGTCTTCATCTTTTCCTCCTTCCTGGTGGCTCCATCCTCAGCATTCTCTTACTGATATACCCCATGTCCCTCCTCTGCACATGTCCAAACCACCTCAATCGCACCTCCCTCACCATGTCAACTATAAAACCCAACATTTGCACTTTTCGAACTTTTCTAACACCAATGAGGCTGAATGAGCACGAATCTCCACAAGCGCATTCCAAAATCTAGTGGAACCCAGAAGAGCGGACCCTATTATAAAAGCAAATGTAGAATAGGATGTTTCAAAAGCCCATATGGGCATGATTGATGCGGTGTTCACAAGCTTTTGGCCATATAGTGCATGGATACTTTGTGTATGTGTGTGCTGAAGGTTGTAACGATTCCTAATATAACTCAAGTAATTTGATTACAAAATGTAACAAAACACTCTGTGTTTCCCACGGACAATTATCACTGATGCGCCGCTGTCTAAACTCTGGCGAGCTGTGGACAGGTAACATAGATGATGCTGCAGAATGAAAAATGGTGGAACCGTTTTTTGGAACCAAAAACACGACAGAAAGTTTGGGATCATTTCAAACTAAAACATGAAGAAAACACGTAGAGTGCGGTTACCGTTTTTTTAAACATCGTAATTTAAAATAGAGCAGGTATTGGAGCACGTTTTTAAAGCTGGCGATAAATACAAGGATTTAGTTTGTGGAAAATTTCAAGCAGCTTTCCAGAGACAAGAAAACCACATCGTGATACTGTGAGAGATTTAATTAATAAAATCACGATACGTTACGACGACCCCAGCGTAAGTCAGAAACATCTTAAGTCTAAGATGGTGCTATGACTGTGACGGTCTTTTCCGCTTCATGCTAATTTATTATTTGAAATTTCTGCTCTAAAAAGATGGCTTTCCTCTTTTTTTTTTTTTTTTTTTTTCTCTACAAGCAGGGGACATATTTGGGCACTTGGAAGAAATGCTTTTATCAATAAAATTGCTGTTTGAAACCGTTTGAAACAAAATAAAATACACGCTGACACAACTTTACTTTGTAGACCGCTAGGGTGGGAGATACGCCCATCCTTCTCCATCGCAAGATCGAAAAAAATCGTTATTCACAACCCTAGTCAAATCTGTAACCTGTAAATTTAACTAGGTGTCGTACGTAAAGTACAACATTTTAATTAATCTCAATTTCACTGATGAGCACCGAAACCCGAGGCGTGTTCAATGGACTTCCATGATTTGGGACACACTTCTCACAGTCTTTTGCAACGAATCTCGTCGATTAACAATGCAAAGTGTAAGAAAGTAGGAAAAGAGGAAGTGGAGAACATGCGAACACTTAAAACTGTGGTAATGGGCTTGTGTCCGAAGACGAAGAAATGTGTGTAGAGCGTAAAATAAATAAACAGATATATAAATACAAAAAAAAAAAAAGCAACAACAGATTTTATTTAGAATTTATTTCATTTTTTAAATTAAAAGCAGCAGCAAAAATGGAGCGCAAACACCTGAACCTTGAACCAATCGCCTGCTTCGTACGTTACTATAGGAACAGGAGAGTCCATGCTCTTGTGAAGATTTCAATTTGATATTATTCGGATAATGCCTTTTTTATGAGGCTTTTAAATCCATGATGGTTTTTTTTCCTTTTTTTTTTGAAAGAAGGAAAAACGGCAGAAATATACAACATTGCGAGCGAGCAAAGAGCAATGAGCAGAGAGACGTCGCGAGGCGTGCGCTCCACAAGAGCAAGAAAACAGGGAGCTGAACTCCAGCGTGATCGCTTACTGTTAATTAGCAGCTTCAACATTTCTTTCAATTGGTTAAAGGGATAAAGTCGACAGGGAAGCGACATAAATGGGCACAAAGTAAGAGTAAAGCGCTTCCTTTCTTTCACAAGAAAATCCCATCCCACGTAAAGTCCCCATTTACTGTTATAATAACCTCCACTCTTCTGGGAACAGGTGCCACTAGATTTTGTGGAGATTTTAGTGAGATTCATTTGATCACCAGGATGTAGGTAAAGTCAGGTAGTGATGCAGGTGAGGTGAGGAGGCCTCTCCCTAGATCCAAGAACGGGAAATCTTAACCATACAAGGTCATTTTTATACGATTGTATATCGTCTACAATGTACAAAATAAAATTGTGTATCATTGTCATATGTGGGGTGTCCCAATACTTTTGAGCTCACTGTGTGACTTGGGAGTCATTTCTGGAACAGGTTCGGGTCTTCTAGTTCAAGTGAAGGGAAAGATTCATGTTGCCACATCCATAGATCTTATACAGTTGTGTGCCTTCAACTTTGTGGTAGCAGTTTGAGGAAGAACCAGTTGATGAAGAACCAAATACGGCTGGGAAGGTCAGGTGTCCCATTACTTTTTGTCCACAATTTGTCCATGTGAAAAAAACCATGATGTTCAATAGGGTTGAGGTTGAGATCCATCCATCCATCCATCCATCCATCCTTCCTTCCTTCCTTCCTCTCACACACAACTTTTTTTAATTTAATTCCATTTATTTAATTTAACCAATTTAATTTGTGGCAACTTAATTAATTACTCAATTTAATCAATATAATAGAATTTCATTTATTGTATTTTTTTTTTATAAAGAAATTACATGTATATGTATATTATTTAACCAAGCGGGCATTGTATTTAAATGTAAATTGTCAATGTTAATCATAATAAAAAAATTTGTTTTGCATTGAACGTGACTTAAAAACCGAGGTACGTAGCAAAATAGTTAAATAAATCAATTTTATATATAAATAATATTAGTTCCTCCAGCAACCACAGCCACTCATGCAATATTGAGAGATATTTTCATTAGGATGTCATTTGTAAGGATGGGGAGAAACAGGAGGATGAAGAGGAGAAGGATGATCTGAAGAGTAGATTCGGAGAACAAAACAGAGCGAGAGAGAGAAAGGGAGGAAAAAGAACAAGTCAGTGACAGAAACACTGACAGCTGCAGCTTCATGGGGAGCGAAAAAAGGAGAAAAAAAAGAAACATAAAAGTGAGTCAGCTAAAATCCTGGCATGATTCATCTTTTTATTTTTATTAAATAAACATGTGAAAAAAACTAAACAAAGGGATGAGAAAGAAAGAGAGAGAGAGAGGTTATTCATTTATCAAAGCGAACAGCGAGAGCGCTCAAGAAAAAATATTGTTGGCTTCGAGATGGAAACAGTGACAAGAGAGAGAGAGAGAGAGAGCGCGCGAATCCAGACTGAATACATTTCAAACAAATTTCAAAAACATGTGTGAGGGAACGTAATTCCGACACCAAACTCAACACGCATTCAATCAGAAGAATATCTGAAGATGCTGAAAGAGAAGACAAACTTAAGTGAAAAAGGAAGAAACCTATCAGCCTGTTTAAACAACGCGACTGACAGGAAATAGAAACTGCTGTAAAAAAAAAAAATTCAAATAGATCACAACATATTACAGCCATCATCCCAAACTTCCTTTTCCAGCACTGAGGAGAAACTGAGCTGCGTTTCAGTGGAACGTGAAGGAAGTGCAGCTACTCGTTCATCATCACACAAGGAACGATAATCACCGCTAATCCAGCGACTCGGATCAAATTAAATCTGTAATATTACGTAATAATTTGTACATGTATATAATTTAGATCAAATAATTCTATCCTGCATATGTTCCTTTACATCTTCTAATTCGATTCATGTCTATTAATGTTCGTTGTTTATTGCGGTTCCGCCCCTCTTTCCAGTATTTGGTGTTTGTACTTTTTCTTTTATATTCTTATAACTTGGAGAGAGAGAGAGAGAAAGAGAGAGAGAGAGAGAGAGAGAGAGAGAATGAGAGGTGAAATGAAGGCTAGACAGACAGACGGACGGACGGACGGACGGACGGACAGACAGACAAAGAAAAGACAAGACAGACCAACAGAAAAGGGGGTTGGGGGTGCAGATAAACAGACTGACGGAGAGAGAAAAAAAAGAAAGAGACAGTTGGAAACATACAAACCAGAAAAAAGGACAAGGGAAGACACACAGAACGAGAGAGAGAGTAAGAAGAAAAGAGTGAAGGTAAAGTTAGAAAGACACACACACTAATAAGAAAGAGTGAAAGGTGGTCTGCCTGACAGACAGACAGACCAAGTAAATCTGGAATAGACACAAAGGAAAGACAGCAGAAGACAGAGACCAAAAAGGCAAAGAAAATGAGGGAGAGGGAGAAAGAAAGAGTTTCAGGGCAGACTGTCTGACAGACTAACATAAGAAGAAAAAGACAAAAAAAAAAAAGGAGACAAACACAGATTGAGAGAGAGAAAAACAGGGAGAAATAAAGACAGAACAATGGGACAGACTGACCGACAAAGAAAAGATGGGAAGACACGGATCAAAAGAAGATTGAGAGGTAGGGAGCGAAAGAAAGACGGAAAGAGAGATCTCTGGGTAGGAAGGGGAGCATACTCTCATTCCTTAGTCCATCGCAGTAAAACTAGCCAATCAGAGGTGACCGTGAGCTTTGGTATGTGGAAGAGGGCAGATGGCATTTTCCTTTTAAATATGACTCACAGCCCTTTGAAGCAGAAGAAGCAACAGTTTGAGAAGAAGCAGCTGGTTGGCTTTGATGTGTCCAAAGTTTATATCTTCTGCTTGACCAGCTGAATTGAACGTGTGTGTGTGTGTGTGTGTGTGTGTGTGTGTGTGTGTGTGTGTGTGTGTGTGTGTGTGTATGTCTCACCTTTCATTAGAGGAGAGGGCTCGAGCACCGTGAGTAGCGAGCACTGGAAGACCATGCCGAGGGTCCTCATCACGAACACACGCCTCATCAGCATGCTGATGCTGAGAAAACACACAATTAGTTTCACGGTTGTATGAAATTCACAACAAAGAAAAAGTTGGTCAATCGGGGGGCAGTGAAGTTGCAAAATCGAGTGGGAATTTGCACAGAAATTAACACTTTCCACAACACACACACTTTGTTTTTTTTTTTGCCTGAGAGTAATTGATTCGCTGTTATTCGGTTAAAGAGCCTCCTGCTGTGCTTTGCTTCACGGCCTAATCAATAACACAACATGTCACTGACTGATTAGACTCATCCTAATTAGTGACCATCAGAGGTCACACACACACACACACACACACACACACACACACACACACACATATATATACAAGTTATTATCTACTAATGCCAATCAGAGCACCCAGTGGACTCTATCAATCATGCAAAAATGAGTGCGTGTTTGTGTGTGTGTGTAAGAGTGAGTGTGTTGATATGCAGTGGGACATGAGTGTTTGTGTCCTTGGAAATATTATTATTAATTTTTTATTTTTTTGCAGTAATATAGCAAAGTCGGGTCTCGAACACGTCGAAGATTCGCGCTACGTTATAGAATTCTCACAATGTGCATGTTCGCTGTGTTTTCCGTAAAAGGAGTCGGAAAATATCGTGCGTAACGATAAACGGATAAAAACGACAAGACGTGTGGTTGCTTCGGAAAATCGTAACATTAACACGGAGCAGCGACGGTCGTGTGAATCGTGTTGAAAGAAAAAAAGGGTGATGGAGAAAGAGAGAGAGAGAGAGAGAAAGGGTGATAAAAAACACTGAACCTTCAGCTCAGACCAGCAGGCACCCGGAGAAGAAAAAAAGCTGAGAGAAAAAAACTATAAGAAAGAGGTTGAGAGAAGAAAGAAACGAGAGCAGGAGTCCGTGTTGCGGAGAAAGGGAGAAGAGAAGAAAGGACGTGAGACAGAGAAGGGGCGTGAGAGATAGGGAAATGGGAAAGAAAAGAGGAAAAGGGGCATTGAGGGAGAGAAAGACCGGGTGAGAAAGAACGCAGGAGTGCAAACGTAGAAGAGAAAGAGAGAGAGAGAGAGAGAGAGAGAGAGAGAGAGAGAGAGAGACAACCGAGTGAAAGAGCAGGGTTATGTGTGTGTGAGAGATGACCGATGCCTTCGGGTGTGTATCTGTGGTCACTCGAGCGCTACAGATGGAACGGATAAGAGTCCAAATGAGCTTTTAGCATCTGCGAATGTACAAACAGCAGAAACCCAACCTGTGGGAAGCGAAGCCTGAATGAGCGCCTGTGTCTGAAGAGATGAGGCCGGTGTGCGACAGAGAGGCGAACAAATGACTTTACACTCCCTAACACACACACACACACACCTCTGTTGCATGATTCCATTTCTTCACACAAGAGAAAGAAAAGACTGGGGATCAGATCAGATCTGCCCCGACTGTTCGCACTTCGGTGGGCAAATGCACGAGTTTTCAACGTTGGACTGTCGAGGGTTAAATGTGGACATGTAAATGGACAAATGGACCATATTTCCTTCACTTAGATTGACACACAGGGATGGTATAACTAGTCTCTGGTCTGCGCCTGTCAGCATCACTGAAGGGGGGTGTGGCCTCTGTCGGTATCCCTAAATAAAATGTCACTGAAGGTGTGATTTCTGTCAATATCACCGACGAAGGTGTGGCTTTTTTGTCTATATCACTGAAGGAGGTGTGGCCTATGTGTCAGTATCACTGAAGAAGGTGTGGCTGATTTGTCAGTATCATTGAATAGTATTGATAGTATTTAATATCATATTTAGGCAAAACTAAAATCCCAGAACAGGGCTGAGCAGCATGATCGATACGATCCAGACTGATCTCAGATCAGCATCATACACAAACACATGGCTTGCTGTTTCCAGTGGCAGCTTTCATTTCTCTCTCTCTCTCTCTCTGCGCTCACAACTCACACTTCACTGACTGAGCTGTGTTTACCTCCATTAGTCTCTCACTCTCTCTGGAGGGCTGGGCAGTGTGCACACACACAGTAGTCTTTCCTGGAAAATGCATTAATAAAAATAAAATAAAAAAAAAGGATAGAAGACAGAATGGAACAATTCTATTTCATATGCAGTTTTTTTTTAGGAAAACACCTACACAACACCTACACAAAGATCGCCATTACGGCCACACCTTCATTAGCTCTAACACATTGCCCAGCTATTTTACTGGGACTGACCTTACCTTACCTTATACCTCCTTCACTGAGGCTGACATGAAGGCCACACCTCTTTCACTAGGACTTCCACAGAGTCCAAACCTACTTCATTGAGACTTCCACAGGGGCCAAACCTTCCTCACTGAAACAAACACAGCCACATGTCCTTCACTGGGACTTCTAATAAGACCACACCTCCCTCAATGATAATGACACAAAGACCCCACCTCCTTCACTGAGACTAATATGGAGGCCATATCTCCTTTATTGGGACTTTCACAGAGGCCACACTTGCTTTACAGAGATGGTTACTAAGGCCAAAACTTCCTTTACTGGCACTGGCACAGAGGCCACACTTCCTTTACTGAAATTGGCACATGGGTTATCCCTCCATCATTGGGATTGACACTTGGGCTACACCTCCATCACTGGGATTGACACATGGGCTACACCTCCATCACTGGGATTGACACATGGACTACACCTCCATCACTGGGATTGACACATGGGCTACAACTCCATCACTGGGATTGACATATGGGCTACAACTCCATCACTGGGATTGACATATGGGCTACAACTCCATCACTGGGATTGACACATGGGTTATCCTTCCATCACTGGGATTGACACATGGGTTATCCCTCCATCACTGGGATTGACACATTTGCTACACCTCCTTCAATGAGATTGACACACAGGCTACACCTCCACAAAGTATGCCACAGAGGCCACACCTCCCGAACCAGTACCTGTGAACTGAATGGGTTTAATGTATGACATCATTTTCCAATGAATTTAATCTAATTTTATTGAGTACAATACGAAACAAATACACCCGTTACCTGTACTTTGAGAGTAAAAAGCCTCCCAGGGAGGAGCCGCAAATAGAGAAGGCCATGGCGACCACCCCGTTCCACAGGCCGAGCTCTCGCGAAGTCATGTGGTGATCCAACAAGAAGAGTGGGAACATAGTGATGGCGCCCTGTTCACCTGAACACACAAAAAAAGCGATATTGGGATGTCAAACATGATAGTGAATATTTTTCACACTGGTCCTAGCATTATTTGCTTGAGGTAGACATAAATGTCACCAGGCAAACCCCACTTTTTCCTTTCTTCATCAAATCTGTTAATGAGTAAAAAAGACACAAAGAACCAGAGGGTTAATTTCAGGCACTCCAAGTAAAAACGAATGGGGGAAAAAGCAATCCTACATCACAGCTTTCTGCATGCGCTTATCTGCGAGCGGGAAAGTTTTGTCTCTGGCGTGCGCCACGAGTTTGTTCGGTTTTAGCCGTGTATTATTCAACGCTTCTGTCATTATTTATGCGGCTTGTCTTGCATGACTGACAGCTCTGAGACCGCCGTCAAGCAGACGCGCAGTCGTCCGGGGGGAACCCACAATAGAGGGAAAAAAAAGAATGAAATAAAAAAACAGAAAGTCAAATCAAAAACGCAACTAATCAGATGATAGCGAGCGCCCAAAGATCCCGCGCGAGCGCTGACAGAGCTTTCGACTGTCAACCATCGTTGCTTTCTTTGCACCGATCGTTTGAGACAGCCGAACTAAACCGTGTAAAGGATCCGTCTATAAAAAGCGAATGTGCGAACAAAAAGGGGATTTATTCTTCATGTTCGGGGACTCTCTTTCGCTCTTTCTCTCTCTTTCTTTCACCCCCCCCCCTTCTGCTTTTACAAGGAGAAGCAGTCAGTCTGTTGTGTTTTAAAAATGTCGCCTCGCCTTCACTTTTCGGCTCGAAACTTTTTCAACCCGTGACAGAAACAAGGACCCTTTCCTGTCAGATCAATACTTTGATTCCTCATAATTCCTACTTTGTAAGGTCAATCAAAGCTGAAGTGCAACAACAACAACAACAACAACCAAAAAAATCCTTCTACCCAGTCATTACTGACAAGATCAGCTGATGGAAACATCAAAGCAGGGTTGCCAGGTCTTGGTGAAATCTACATCTCAACAACTGGAAACCAGCTCAGAAGTTCAAGCATTGGAAAAAAAGAGAGCTTTATCTTCATGGTCCACATACATTTTTCAATCAGTCTCTGCCGGAGTAAAAAAAAACAACAATCTGGAATTAACTAGGCAAATAGGTGATAGCCTTGGAAAAGTCCTGCAGTGATTAATATCTTTGAGCTGAAAACAAGTTGTAATGAGTAACTTCTCATTTCCCTCCAAGATTCACCCTGTCCCAGAGTGATGGGACTGTCAGGAAAAGGAGACGTACGAAACGTGTGGAGGTAAAAAAAAAATAAAATTAAAAAATAAGTAGCGCATGATGTACAAAACCCATAGGGGGCAGTGTTATGATCTGGAGTTGTTTTAGTTGGTCAGGTCCAAGTTTAACTACATTATGTGCCCAAACAATTAGGTCACTACCTGAATATATTGAATGACCAGGTTTTTATATATCCAGACATATTCAGGATAACAATGGTAGGATTCCTCTGCTTCTTTTGGCTGCTCCCATTAGGGAGTCCTTTACTTGGATGTCTCCCCTCCCAACATCCTCTTTTTTCCTGCCTGGGGGCTCCATCCTCAGCATTCTTTTACCATAATATACCCCATGTCCCTCCTCTGCACATGACCAAATTATCTCAATCCCACCTCGTCCCCAAAACAGCCTACCTGCACGCTCCCGCTAATAAACTCATTCCTAATTTGTCCATCATCATCATTCCAGATGAAAATCTCAGCACCTCCAAACTCTGCTACCTCTAGCTCCGCCTTCTTTCTTGTTGACAGTGAAACTGTCTCTAAACCATACAACATCGCAGGTTTTATTAAGTCTTATAAACTTTTATGTTGGAAAGATTTTGAGTTTGCATTTAGTTTTCGCATCGTTTCCATTAACACCATCTGATCGGCTGTCAACGCCTTGAAATCTCTTTAAAGTGTATTTTAACAAGGTTGATCCAAAAAAAAAAAAAAGATGATCTGGAAAAAAAAAGAAAGAAAAAGAACTGAGCACTGGTTTGGTATTTCACTAGCACATTTACACATGTACTTCACCCAGTTTAGTACCTCATAATATTGTCCGGAATTGGAAAAAATGACGTTTTCATTCGCTGTACACATTTCAATTTGTAAATATCAAAATAAAAAGAAATAAAAGATTGAAATAAAAAAATAAAACACATAGGAAGCAATTCTTCTTCATTCTTAACAATTAACAAGCCACAACCAATCCTTGCGCCAAACCTATTTTAATTTTATGTAAAAGCTATAACCCTGGCAACCCGATCAACCATCACATTGATGATATTGTAATGTACTTAAATTGCAGTCGCCATTCGACAAAACAATCCAACTCTTCCCGACCAATCAGATTCATTATTTCAACACCACTCTGAGATATGAACTGAATGTGATTTCCTAACATCAGGTTTACTCTTCTTTCTTTTCCTTTACCCACAATGCTCCACTTTTATCTCTACCTAAAGAGAAAAGAAATTAGTTACTGGCTGGATCGCGTCTGATGTGCCATTACTAGTTTCTCGTCTTTGTTTTTTCGCTCCTTCACTCTGATTCCATTCTTTTTTTCCAAACCAAAACAATCTCTATAAATATTCTCTGGGAGAGTCATTATCCATATTAGCTGGGATTTCGTTAACCATCTAATGACAGCGAAAGAGCAAGAGAAAGAAAGAGAGAGCAGGAGGACATCACGAGAAACAGAGCAAGAGGATAAAAAAAACATGGAAGAGAAAAAGAGCAATGAAGAGCTGGAATGGGAGCGAAAAAGATATCATGTTAAAAAAACGAGACAAGAGACGGGGATGATTTGAGTTAGAGGTAATCATGTGTAATATATTGAACAAGAAGAGAAAGGAGAAGGAGACGGATGGGGTGAGGGGACAGATAAATTGCATGTAGCCTATAAAAAAATTGTTTTGTTTTTTTATACATGAAGCCTTGTCACTTCAATACAAATCTAAAGTAAAGTGAGAGGAAGTGGTTAAAGCTCTGGGTTAATGAACAGAAGGTCAAGCCTCAGTATTGCCAATAGAGGTCACTGTTGAGCCTTTAAACGAGGCCCTTCTCTCTCTGTGATCCAGGGGCGCTGTATCATGGCTGACCCTGCGCTCTGACCCCAAGCTGGGATATGTAAAGAAATAATATAACTGTACCGTAATGTACATGTGACAAGTCTATGAAAGGGAATCGCCGCTTTGCCATTAGTGTGATTAATTCAGAAAAACGCGTTCCTTTAGATTTGGTTGGGAATTTAAAGAGCGAGCTCATCGTTTCTAGTCTAACAATTGAAGTCCAATTATAGTTACATCTAACGTAGTTTCATTGTACCATTGAATAACAGATGGGGACCTCATACCCCAAACCCCCTTAACCACATTAGCCCCCCCCCCCCCCCCCCCTTCCAGTCTTCCTTTGTCTTATCTTGACACCTTACTCGATACCTACGGCTTATAACACAAGGCCACATGTGGCACAGTGTCAAAAAGGGTCAGAACAAGTGGCACCTGACTGAAGGAAAAGCAGAACGGATGGAGGAAAGATGTCGAACATCAGTGTTAGACAGTCCATCGGACAGCAGCTGGGTGTTAATGACATTTACACAAGTCAAAAGCATTAGATTATACTTGATCAACCAATTCATGGACATAAATTCTCAAAGTAGATATGAAGTAGGCAGAGTTTGGTGTCCTATATAGGTCCTGTATGCTGAATACTTAAAGAAATTCTTGTTTATTGAGTAATACAGACCTACTTTAGGAATAAAACTGGTTTCTATGGAAAAGATTCGAGAATAGGGTGAGGGAATGGTGTCACTGAGTGAGTTACAACTTTGCTTCACGTTCTTCTCGTGTCTGTACGCGGTTTTCCTCTCAGCGTCTACAAAAAAAAACCCCAAAAATACATAAATGGCTACTACAAGTTGAACGAGTGTGTAAAAGGTTGTGACATTTCCATCCATATGTGGTTCTTCTCCAAACTGTTGGCACAACATTAGAGGCACATGATTTTTTAAGATGTCTTTGGACGCAGCAGGATGAAATTTTACCTTCACTCCAACTAGGAGAACCATATCTGTTCCAGCATGACAATGTTCTATTAAGATAAAATTAACATGGGTTGAAGGTGTGTGGAAAACCTTTGAATTTTTCATGCTGCACCTCAGGCCTCCTTACCTCACTTACATCAGTACCTGATTTGTGTCTGAAACATCTGGACATCTGGAAGCTTGCATTACTTGTTATATTCCAATAATTTTAACTTATGGCCTTTGTGGAAAAAACCGAAGCGTGCAACTTTTAATATAAAGAGAATGGTTTTAGTTCTTATTATTGATGATGATGAAAAAGCTCTGTTATGCATATTAAAAAAAGAATGTGGGAGAATTTTATTTTTTTCATCCCTCATCATATTGTCCCTCGCTTTACGCTTTTAGACTTCCAGCCCCCTTCTCTAAATGTCAAACACCCTGTAAAACAAAAGCAAACTGAATTTATTTACATGAGAAGAAAAACACCAGACCATACAACCCACACATTTTTCCATTTTCTGTTCAGACCAAAAATCGCCACAGACACAAAAGAGTCTAATCCCTTACATAATCCCCATCTGCTGCCAAACACAACCGATTCGACTCGCACACTCGCTTATGGCGAGTTGAAACTGTGCTTTTCGTGTTTATTCCACATTCAGGATGTCAGAGTATCAGGAGTTCAGCGGAAAAGCCGGGTGTCACAGTGTCATGTCGTTTTACAACAATCAAATTTGCCGTTCTGGTCAAGCAAATGGATGGAAACACTACCATCTTGTGGTAGGTGCGGGAACTACATCATTTTTTGACAAAATAATAATAAAAAAAAATTCTCAAAAAAATCTTCTCTTCCTGTTTCAGTGATATCTTGTTTTTTTTTGTTTTGTTTTTTTAACTCACAACCAGTACTAACTGATTTGTTTGTGAATGTAAAAGCTGCTACATACTCTATAGTATGTCATATTCTATTTCTATTGTATATATTTGTTTAGGTTTTTTTCCACTGCAATTCTTTTCTATCGTAAATTGTACTTTATTCTATTTTTTACTTTTTATTACTTCTTTATTCCATTTTTACGGCAATCGGAAAAAAAACGCGTCACTTGCACGTCTTACTGCGTATTGAATATATATATGATTAATGGAATTTGAAACAACAGTAACAAAGTATAAAAGATGTAAATGATAACAGCTGAAACGTTATGTCATGAACGAAAATCAGGCTTATTTATCTTCCATGATAAAACATCTAGGGTCTATCAGACTCTCAATGACACAAGTGTTGAGTAATGTATTATACCACAGGCTCTGGTGAACCTTCAGGAGACCCTGGGAATGAGTGTAGCAGAACCGTCTGTGGTGAATAATCTCTGTGAGCAACCTGGAGAAAATCTGCAGAGAAAAACGTACTTACTTACTTCGTACGTATCCCATAAAATTTAAAGCTGTTGTTGCAGCGATTAACACTGTTGGACTTATGACATCTTAATGTATACTAATTGAGAGCTGATTTCTTTTTATATACAAGTTTTTCAACATAATTATGATGAGTTTCGACTATTGTGAGCGAGACATAAATCAATACATTTTAGCAACCTCAGCATTGAGATGAGGTACAGCATTACACTTTACTTCGATTTTGAAAGACTGTTGGCTGAAGTCTGAATCGGAGACCAGCTCAAGCAAACAGGCTTCTCCACCAATTCCAACAACAGCTCATGTAGTAACTATTATGTTCCAACAATTAATTCAATTTTGAGACTACGATCTAAAACCTCTCACAGTATTATTTTGTGGGGGAAAAAAAAAGAAAAGAAAAATGTATAATATTGAGATTCATTTTTATGGAAGTTTTCCACCACAGCAAAGTTTTAAGGAATTTGCACTTTTCAGTTTCTAGGTAATATGAGCTAAATTTTTGACATCATCTCAACTTGAGGAGGCAAAAAAAAAAAAAGCTTCCTGAACTAGTTATAGCTGCTATAATGTTGTGATCACAGGACATTGTTTGATTCATCTTATCCAGAGCGACTTACATTTAGCTAATTTGTACAACTGAGCAGTTATGGGTTTAAGGACATTGTTTAGGGACCCAGGAGTGTCAGCTGGTGTGGCTCGGATTTGAACTTTTGACCTTTTGGATAAGTGACTTAACCACTAAACAACCATCTCCTTATTAATTATTTTACATTTGTAATTGTTGAAAAAATGCCATAGGATCTGTGAATGAAAGAGAGAAGTCAATGCAGAGGTTTTTTTCACTTCAAAAATACTCACCTAGCTTATAAGTAAGCACGTACAGCATGGTCCATGGCGTCCCAGGCACGTCCATCAACTTCCTCCAAATAAACCACGGTCTTTCGGAGTCCCTTGTGACTCTTCTTGCCTCTCCGGGGGCCCGGCCTGCTTCGCCGTCCAGTACGTTCACACCGCATACAAACAAGGCCACTCCTCCGTATACGCAAGACAGCAGTGTAAACGTCCACCCCCATCCGACTACGTCAATGACTGCAAGCAGGCCACCTCCGGCAAACACCGAGCCCGCTTTATAGCCCACCACCTGCGCCGTGTTGCCCAGGCCGAGCTCGGCGGCACCACGCAAGAGTCTCACGGCCGCCCCGTCCACCGCCACGTCCTGCACCGCTGCCAGCGTGTTCATAGCCAGAAGCACACCCGCCACACCACCCTGCTGTAGCTCAGGTGACAGCGTCGCGCCCGCAAGACACACAAGGGCTAATCCACCAACCGTCGATGCCAACCAGCGTCGCTTAGTACCTGCACGGTCCACCAGGGGTGCCCAGAGCACCTTTAGCACCCAGGGGAAATAAAGTACCTTGGCGAGGGAGATGCGGGTCAGCGATTGCCCGGTGCTACGAAGGTAGACCGGAAGAAGCGAGGACTGCAAGCCATATGGGATGCCCTGCACAAAGTACAGCAAACCAAGGAAGAGCAGCTTGTCGTTCATTGCGGGATAATACAGGGAGGTGGGACTTCAGCTCATGGTCTTGTTCCGTTCAAAGGTACAAACATGCGCTTCCGAGATAAACGTCCCTTCCACTCCGGCGATGGTCTCTGAGATCTTCTGGTGGAGAAAAAGACAATTGGAGTCAAAAGCAAAGCAGTGGACAGACAGAGTGGACATCCGGGACATAGCTATAGGTTAAAAACTCTCTATTAACTTTTGAAGCATGCTGGTGGAGGATTTTGGACAAATAAAGGAGTACATGATGATTGATTGATGTATTTGGATGATCTATAGCGCAATAGAACCAAGAAAAAGAATGAATGAGTTTGAAGGAAGAAAGAAAGGAAAGAAGCCGTTTTAAAATCAGAAACAGAATCATTTCAATGACCTCTTTTAGTACACATTGAATGAATCTGCAGGTCACACTAGGCAGAATATACATTTATAGAGTGCAGCTATCATTGCATTTTATTGCACTGCATTTGCACCAAAGAGACAACGAGCCAGCATTACAGGAAACCTATTTCAAAGCAGACACATGATCAGCCATAACTACTGATCTCGAAAAAATAACAAACTGAAATAATTAACCACTAACCACTGTGGATATTAAATGTTGCCTTGGGTGCATTGGGTGATAAAATTTTTTGGGGAAAAAAATAGGGCTTCCCTCCATCCCTCGCCGGAGAACAACCTTCCCTTGAATTAAGGTCTTTCAGCCTTCAGCACTTCCGTGTTGTCCTTCCCTTCTCCCCGCCCCTTTTTGATAACCCCCGCCTCCTGCGCTACGATTGGCTTATCGGGCGCACTGTTAAGGCGTGCTCTGATTGGACGTCTCTTAAGTCGTTCCAGCAACCCTTGGAAGCTCTGTACTAATCAGAAAAATGCTTTTTTTTTTTTGCATTGATAGATTAAAAACAAACCCCAAAACAAATAGTAGTACCTCATGGCACATTTCAACTGGTTCCACCCACAATCATTTGCACAAAATCTAAACCAACTGTTCCCAGTTATACTATAACTCAGGGATCTTCAACTTGAAGTCCAGTAAATAAAACCCTCCTCGCCAGCTGAGGTCCAGACAATTATATACCTCAAAACATGATGTTTTTTGCAAGACGAAAGAAATGAGTGTAGACAACATTTTTATTTGGACACGTTTTTATTAAATAAATTAAAGGCCAAATAAAAGAAAAAACTAAAGTGCTTTTGTTTTCTGCTGATTCTTACAGATCATAAGTAATGAACACATACCACACTGGTTAAATTTTTTTAACACTTATTGTCTCTACATAACTAAATGTATCTAATGTTTAACATTGTTTAAATCTTGAATGTTTCAAGTTGCATTGGTTGCATCAACAGCAATCATTCAGAAACACAAACAGGCAAAAAATAGTGGCAGTGTTCGGAAAAAGTGCAAGAAACCTTTTAATGTTCATTTCTACAGTTCCTTTAAGACCTCAAATGGAAAAACTCGATTTACAGCAATAACTTTCATTATTTTATTTTATTTTTTCTCACTAAACGTTTCATCTGCTTTTGCTTTTCAATGTTTTGGTGATTTCTTCTTCTGTTGTTTAAATAGCGGTTGTCATACAAACTTTAATGTGCGTATTCCGCCACCTACTGGATTGGAGAATGGAGCGCAACTTGATAGGAAGCAATGCAGAAATATATATTAATACACATTAATGCCTAAATAAATGCATTTTATATCCTATTCTTTAGTCCTGTAACATTTAAATATCTGAATAATTCCTTGTTGATTTTACTTCCTTCTAGTGTCTCCATAAGTGAATAGTTGTTAATACCACATTCTTTTAATGATTAAAATAGCTTGTGCCTTTCTGTATTATTTGCTGTGCATTCCAATAACAAAAGAGAATACTGTTCCAAGGATTCCACATTTTTCACAATTTCCATTTTTGTGTTTTCCATGTATAAATTTCTTTTAAGTGTTGTATGGCCGATTCTTAATCTTGTCATAATCACACCCTTTTTCCTGATTTTATCCCAAATGTTCTGATATCTGTTCTTTGCCAACTTCTCCACTACCTTGTTTCTCAATATACCAACATGTGCTGGT
The DNA here is from genome assembly GCA_024362625.1 of Silurus asotus. Classification (NCBI taxonomy): domain Eukaryota; kingdom Metazoa; phylum Chordata; class Actinopteri; order Siluriformes; family Siluridae; genus Silurus; species Silurus asotus. Next base: position 661,505 of record MU551562.1, on the reverse strand, counting down.
ACCTATAAAAAAATTCCAGTTGTTTTACTAATTCCACAAACAGAACTTATCATCATAGCAATGAAAGAAAATCTCAGCATAGTGTGTTTCGAGACTGGGATCTTATATGGTCAAAAAGAAACCAGCTTTTACTAGTGGTTAAAGAAATACTGGTATCTTATTGCATATAAACTGGCGACACCTACATTCTCATCATTTGCACAATATCTAAGCAACCTTTTCCCAAGTATACGATAACTGTGGCCATTTCTAAAATGAGTATTCATTATTGCTACATCCTCCAGAGAAATGTCTGTGGCAGATTTGCCCAGTTTCATGCAAAATTTCACTTTTGCTCTTTGTTCTAACTCGCTGTCCGTGGTGAAATCGCAAACGTGGTGGCACATGATCTGAATAGCACCAGTTGCACAGCTTCCAATGTACACAGGGTGTCTTCTTTTTGCACACTTCTCTAATATAACTGATTAGGAGTGGTTTGACTAAGTTAAAGTTGGCCACAGCATGGGTGTGGTATTCTTAGGGGGTTTATCGAGTCAATACTTTCACGTGATCGGCTCTCAGGTATGTGGAAAAAAAAGCTATTGACAATATTTAACACACAATATTTTCAAGTTGGTTTGTCTTTGGAAAGTACTCTGTACTTGATTTGATAAATAGGTGTGCTCCTGAGAGGTTTGAGTGATCTCACCTTGCCAGATGCCTTCTGGTATGCAGCTCGTGATGGAGTCCACTGAGAGCAACACAGTACAAGCATTGGAAGACATAAACACTGTTAATAGAAGAAATGCTTCTTTTTCGTTCTCTCCCCAGGAGGATTGAGGCAGTGCTAGATAACAATAATGTTCACACATTCACTTAGGGTGTACTCGCTTTTGTTTGCCAGTTATTTTTAAACAATGGCTGTATGAGTTATTATATAGGACAGTAAATTTATACTGCTATACAAGCTGCATATAGACTACAGTAGAAATGAAACTTGGAAATATATTATAGTATTGTCCCTTGAGAACATATGATTGTTGCTGAAATGTGTACTCACTTTGTGTGTCTGTGTGTACAATTTATGTAGACCAACAGTTCTGGCAGCTGGAACGGTTCCCCGGTCGAGGAGAGAATGTGGTGTGTGACGGCTCTTCACTGCATGTAATAGAGTCTTGGTTCCTCAGGAAGAGAACAAGAATCAGCAGCAAGATCTGGAGATCTCGCCTGCTGCGGCACTGGACGTCTTGAATGCTTTACATCTTGCATCACATGTCCTGATTCAGCAATTTAGATTCTTCTTACACTAGAAACCTTGATTTGTGATTGTAACTGATTGTGTGTCAACTTCAGTCTGATCTCTCAGAATTATCCGATTGTTTCAGAGCAACTCTCACTTTTATATATATTTTTACATAATGTATTATATATATTAATATTAACATATTTTTATTTTATATCATAGTGTTGTAAAAGTGACATCACTTACTTCTCTCTCATATAACAGTGTGTGCGTACATGCAGTTGCAATTAGCTTGTTTTATATGTTCCAGTGCTGTGTAAAACACCCACATTTTCTTCCTCTCCTGATCCAGTGCGAAAGCTCGCTCTCGCCTGCTTTCTCTCTCTTCTTTTTTATTCTCTTGATTTTCCTCTATCTTTTCCTCTATATTTTTGCTCTTAATAGAGTTGCCTGTAAAACTGTAAATTGGTTCAGCCTTTTAATATACATTTTCTTCCATTTCTATTTTGTTTCTCTGAGTCAGGGGGAGTGTGTCTCTCAGAGTCAGACAATAAACCCTACAAATAAATACAATATTAAAAAATGATGCTACATAAGAGAACAACTGACAATTCAAAAAGAAAGAGAATAAATAGATTGGTGCAGAATCTGTGTGTAACATGACAGTGAATAATGTAATGTGTGTATAAGTTGCTATTAACATCCGTTACATATAGTTATCAGTATTGTTAGTGTAGTTTAAGAATAGAAGTCACATAAGAATTACAGCATAGTGAAATTTTTCGTTCACATATCTCAGCTTGCTCGGAAGCTAGGGGTCAACCATGATACAGTGAACCTAGAGCACAGAGTTCAAGGGCCCAAGCGTGGCAGATTTGCAATACCAGGGCTTGAACCGTGGACCTTCTGATCAGTAAACCTGCGCCTTAACCACTGTGCTACAACTCCCTTATGTTCATGCTTTAAAATTGAGGCCTATTCCAGATTAGGGTAAACATTGTATATGTATATGTATATAAATATATGCACACTGTATGAATGTGGAGTTTGGAAACTGTATAGTGGATTAGTTTTGAAAAAACCTGTAGCTATTTGAATGTTCAGTGAATATTACATTTCATTCTGATGGCTCTAAATCTAGGATTTATAATAGGTTTTTGGAGGGTTTTATTTTAGAAGATAAGTCCTGGCCAGAAAGGAAGTGTTTCACGCAGGACTTGGTGGCTCAGTGGTAAGAGCCTGGCCTCTCATGTGTGAGGTTCTCGGTTTGAATCCGACCTCGTCTCTGTGCCGTCATTGTCTGTCTGTCTGTCTGTGTATATGTTGGAGGTAAGTAAGAAGTAGGTGGGAGGGCAGAATCGAGACATGGGGATGGGAGGGCAGGAGTGCGAGTAGGAGGGAAGGGAGTAATGAGGAGGGGTCTGGAGTGAGAGTAGGATGATAGAGAAGTAGGGGATGGGCAGGGTTAGCAAGATGGAGTAGATGGGAGGGGGAGGAGTGAGAGTACAGAGCAGGTGGGAGGAGCAGGAGTGCGGGTAGATGGGAGGGGCAGGAGTGAGAGTACAGAGCAGGTGGAAGGAGCAGGAGTGCGGGTAGATGGGAGGGGCAGGAGTGAGAGTACAGAGCAGGTGGGAGGAGCAGGAGTGCGGGTAGATGGGAGGGGCAGGAGTGAGAGTACAGAGCAGGTGGGAGGAGCAGGAGTGCGGGTAGATGGGAGGGGCAGGAGCGAGAGTACAGAGCAGGTGGGAGGAGCAGGAGTGCGGGTAGATGGGAGGGGCAGGAGCGAGAGTACAGAGCAGGTGGGAGGAGCAGGAGTGCGGGTAGATGGGAGGGGCAGGAGCGAGAGTACAGAGCAGGTGGGAGGAGCAGGAGTGCGGGTAGATGGGAGGGGCAGGAGCGAGAGTACAGAGCAGGTGGGAGGAGCAGGAGTGCGGGTAGATGGGAGGGGCAGGAGTGAGAGTACAGAGCAGGTGGGAGGAGCAGGAGTGCGGGTAGATGGGAGGGGCAGGAGCGAGAGTACAGAGCAGGTGGGAGGAGCAGGAGTGCGGGTAGATGGGAGGGGCAGGAGCGAGAGTACAGAGCAGGTGGGAGGAGCAGGAGTGCGGGTAGATGGGAGGGGCAGGAGCGAGAGTACAGAGCAGGTGGGAGGAGCAGGAGTGCGGGTAGATGGGAGGGGCAGGAGCGAGAGTACAGAGCAGGTGGGAGGAGCAGGAGTGCGGGTAGATGGGAGGGGCAGGAGTGAGAGTACAGAGCAGGTGGGAGGAGCAGGAGTGCGGGTAGATGGGAGGGGCAGGAGCGCTACCCCCTGGCCCTACCTCTACCCCTTCTACCACCGCCGCACTCCCCCTCTACTAACCCTGGCCCTACCTCTACTCCTTCTACCACTGCCGCACTCCCCTCTACTAACCCTGGCCCTACCTCTACTCCTTCTACCACTGCCGCACTCCCCTCTACTAACCCTGGCCCTACTTCTACCACCGCCGCACTCCCCCTCCACTACCCCCTTGCCCTACCTCTACCCTTTCTACCACCGCCGCACTCCCCCTCTACTAACCCTGGCCCTACCTCTACCCTTTCTACCACCGCCACACTCCCCCTCTACTAACCCTGGCCCTACCTCTACCCCTTCTACCACCGCCGCACTCCCCCTCCACTACCCTCTGGCCCTACCTCTACCCCTTCTACCACCACCGCACTACCCCCTGGCCCTACCTCTACCCTTTCTACCACCGCCACACTCCCCCTCTACTAACCCTGGCCCTACCTCTACCCCTTCTACCACCGCCGCACTCCCCCTCCACTACCCTCTGGCCCTACCTCTACCCCTTCTACCACCACCGCACTACCCCCTGGCCCTACCTCTACCCCTTCTACCACCACCGCACTACGCCTGGCCCTACTTCTACCACCGCCACACTCCCCCTCCACTACCCCCTTGCCCTACCACCGCCGCACTACCCCTGGCCCTACTTCTACCACCTCCGCACTCCCCCTCCACTACACCCTGGCCCTACCTCTACCCCTTCTACCACCGCCGCCCTACTTCTACCACTGCAGCAGTCCCCCTCTACTACCCTTTACCCTACCTCTACCCCTTCTACCACCGCCGCACTACCCCCTGGCCCTACCTCTACCCCTTCTACCACCGCTGCACTCCCCCTCTACTAACCCTGGCCCTACCTCTACCACTGCCACACTCCCCTCTACTAACCCTGGCCCTCTACCCCTTCTACCACCGCCCCACTCCCCTCTACTAACCCTGGCCCTACCTCTACCACCGCCGCACTCCCCTCTACTAACCCTGGCCCTCTACCCCTTCTACCACCGCCGCACTCCCCCTCTACTAACCCTGGCCCTCTACCCCTTCTACCACCGCACTCCCCCTCTACCACCACTGCTCCTCCAGGGATCCTGTCTTCCTTTTTCTTTAACTCAGGCCCCATTCTTCTGAGGACAGGACCTCTTCCCACCAACTCTCACTCCTGCCCCTCCTACTCCATCATGCTACCCTTGCCCTCCCGTACCATCCTACTCTGACTCCAGCCCTCTCCTCATCACTTCCTACTCACACTCCTGCCCTTCCCTCCCCTTGTCTTAATTCTGCCCTCCCACCTACTTCTTACTTACCTTTTACACATACACAGACAGACAGACAATGACAGCGCAGAGACAAGGTCGGATTCAAACCGAGAACCTCACACACGAGAGGCCAGGCTCTTACCACTGAGCCACCAAGTCCTGCGTGAAACACTTACTTTCTGGCCAGGGCTTATCTTCTAAAATAAAACCGTCAAAAAACTTATTATAAATTCTACATTTAGAGCCATCCGAATGAAATGTAATAGTTACTGAACATTCAAATGGCTGTAGTTTTTTTAAACACTGATCACCTTTTACAGTTTCCAAACTCTACATTCATACAGTGTGCATATACAAAAATACATATACATACAATGTTCACCCTGATCTGGAATAGGCCTCAATTCTGAAGCATGAACATAAGAGGGTTGTAGCTCAGTGGTTAAGGCTCTGGTTTGCTCATCAGAAGGTTGGAGGTTCAAGCCTCAGTATCGCAAATCTGCCACACTTGGGTCCTTGAGCAAAACCCTCAGAACTCTGTGCTCCAGGGGCACCATAGTCTTATGTGACAAAGAAAGACCATTTTTATTCTTGAACAATACTGATAACTGGGGTTGTGTTCAACAGTCTTTAACTCATCATGGAATCATCTTTGTCAATAATGGAAAATTCAGCCCACCCACTACATGATAACATACGGAGGCAGCGGAGTTTCATTCTCCAACAGACTGAATCTGTTACAAAGAACGGTTCAGGAAATCATTCCTACTGTATGCCATTGCACTGTACAATCAGTACATATTAGGCATCAGAATGGAAATGGATATAAATGGACATATTTAAAAGACTGCACCAATCCTGCTACCTTTTACTGGTAACTCTAGTGTATTAGGAGCAGCAAGCAAAAGCAAGAAAAGAGAGAAAGAGCAAGAGAGCGCTTATACACTGTAGAGGAAGAGGATGGGGGTGATACATAGAACTGAAACATAGAAAACACTAATTGAGGTAATGGCAACTGGACACACACACAGAGGATTACATGAGATAGAAAGGTAAGTGATGTAAAGTGTTGAAGACGCCCAGTGCTCCAGCAGGTGAGGTCTCCACGTCCTGCTGCTGATTCCTCCTGAGGAACCGAGACTCTTCTTTACACAGTGAAGGGCTAAAAGGAGCGCAAACATACACACAAACGACGTTAATCGCTGTATGGTGAGAGATTGTTTAAAGGGCAGTAAATCTGCACTGGTACACAAGCTGCACATTGACAACTCAAAAATATCTCCACATTTAATTTCTGTAGTATTGTCCCTTAAAAACATAAAACGGTGGGTGAAATGTGAGGGGTGTACTCCTTTTGTGCGCGTAGTTCTAGAGTTACGATGGTTCTTGCGAATTTTCGATCTGATAGCGATACCAAGAAATTGTAAAAAAAATTTAATTTTCGTGCGTCAGGCAACGTAGTAACGAACGCGGTATGAAACGTTAGAAGGCTACCAGGATGTACCCACCTTACTCTTGCCAGACGTCACCAGAGTTCAGTTGGCTCGGTGTCTTTGTTTCAAAGCCCAATTTTAACTGTCGCCCTCCACTCTGCCACATACTGTAAAGTTTATACATTACGGTACCGTAAATTCAGGAACGCATCTTTACCGTAATTCGAGGACTACAGTTTTTTTTTTTTGTGTTAAATTGATGTTAGAAGGAGGAAAAATGGGCAAGTTTAAGTATTTGAGCACGTTTCACAAATTGTGACGTCTAGACGACTTGGTCTCTTAAACTGCAGCTCTTGCGGGTTGTTTCCGGTCTGCGGTGGTCAGTATCTATCAAAAGTGCTCCAGGGAAGGAACAGTGGTGAACCGGCGACAGGATCATGGGTGGAGAGTGAAAGCTGGTCCGTGTGGTCCGACAGATGAGCTCCTGTAGCTCAAACTGCTGAAGAAGTTAATGCTGTTAATGCTCGACTGTTTTAGCAGCAACCAATACACCAACACAATATTAGTAGTCAATGTTATGCTACATAAAAATACCATTGGAACTTTACGCCTCATCGTTAGTCAACCCGGTTTTTATTTCCTAACTAAAAAAAAATTTAATGCACACAAACTGACAGCCACAATATTACATTTTTTATTTTTTTTTTATAAACATTGCATACACAAGCTTTAAATGTAAATATGACGAAGCAATAGAATGATCAGTGAAAGTAGAAGCTTGTACATTACATTTTACCAGGCATAATTATTCAAAAGAATAATTGCAGAAAACATTTGCTGAGCAAAATAAGACCACTAATGTTTTTCATACCGAATCTTCTGCCATCTTTAAACAATATTTATAAAAATGACAAAAGGAATTCAGTAAATCAGTGTTTTCAGCAAGTACTGAAAATCAAAGTCAAATCTGTATCGGACCAGTTGATTTATTTATAATATTTCTGTCTGTTTTTATTCATATTTAGGTTCAAAAAACATTGTTTTAGTGTGTTCAATAAATGTTTATCCTGTTCGGCCAACGACCTTAAAAGTTTTGGCCCCCTGTGCAATTGAGTTTGACAATCCCGGTCTTAAAAGATTGTGTGGTCGTATAAGACTTTGGTTTCTGTGTCTCAATAAACAGTATAATTACAATCACTTTTTTATTGAGAGTCCAGCATGAAGTCATCTTAAGATTCATCGCTTGAAGACTCATCGCATGGAGATTACTGTTCATCAGAGCAAGAAAAAGCTGGATTATTCAACCTTAAAAAACAAAAACAAAAAACACATCAGTAATAATGATAATGATGATTATTTTATTATTATTTTAAAACCTACATAAGAAATATTGCACTGTGTTTATTGTCCAGCACAGATCGCGAAAAGAAACTAAAATAGTAAAAGTTTATAAGAGATATAAAAGATAACATACCATCTTTATATTCTTCATAAAGCAGGTCTTGTGCCATGAACTTTAACATACTGAGGGGGAATTAGTATGTGTTCAGTTTAGTGTATTACTGCAAAATGTTCTTTTAGTCAATTATCTATCTGTTCATTTAAAAACAACAAATGCAGAAACAAATGGATTTTGTTTTCAAGTACACAAACACATAAATGGACACGTGTATAACCATATATTTGAGTGAAGTAAATACATTTTGCAAGTTAATCAAAGCCATTTTTCCATTGACACAGGACCCCACAACCTTCATAAGAATCCAAACTGGAGATAACAGCACTGTGAACTTCATGATGGAAATACTCATTTAAAAACTTCCCACAACAACTTTCATTCGTCACAAAAGAAAAAAAAAAAAATCAAACATGCGTTACATTAAAAAAATAAATAAAAAAAAATTCAAGTTACCATTTAATTTCTACACAATTTTCCTTTTTTGGCAACCGTTTCCGAATAGTTTTTGGGGGGCAACTGTATGCTGTTATTAAACACTTATTTCAAAGCACAGCGTTACTACAATAAATTACAATGAATGCGGATGTTTGTTTATTCTTGAACGTTTAAAAAAATAATTATTAACAGGTAAAAAAAAGTTTTACCTCAGACGCCGAAATTTCCTCAGAACGCCTCGAGGTGTCGAGGTTAGCAGGTGGCTACAGCGCGCGTATGTGCGCATGCGCGGGAAGGGGGCGGAGGGGTGGTGGAAGCGGGAGGCAATTCAATAAAAAAAAAAAATTATTTAATTAATTTTTTTTTATTCAAGATGAAAAAAAAACACAAATATCCTCCCAAATGTAATATATTCCCAGAACAAACTATTTCCTATAAATAATAATAAACATAAAGTTAAAGGACAAAACAAAGGGAAAAATGTGCTAGTTTAAGTGTTTCAGGAAGAGGTGGAACTTCACCTGTCGTTTGAATATGTTCAGACATCTGGGGGAAGTTCATTCAACCATCTTGGTGCCAGAACAAAAAAGAGCTTTGATGTATACTCACTTCTTATCCTGAGAAAGAGGTGGGATCAGTTGAGCAATGCTAGAAGATCTCAGGCAGTGTGGTCCGGTGCGGGGACTTATAATGTTTTTGATGAACAGTAAGTGGGAACATCAGTGTTTTGAAGCCAGTGAAGTCACACAGCTGTGTTTTGGATCATTTGAAGTGGACAAATTGCACTCAGAGGTAGACCTTCCAGCAGAGAGATGCAGTTGTCCAGCCTCGAAATGTTGAGGCTGAACAAGCACCTGGGCAGCGCTGACAATTTTTCGACTACTTCTGATGTTATAGAGAACGAACTGACAAAAGGAAAATGACAGTTATATGTCCAGGGTTACCCCAAGATTGTAAACAGTGGCTGAAATAAAAATCAGAGAGTTGTGTAGATCTTAAGATCCTACGTTCTCTCGGGTTGAGTCAAACATGCTCCTGAGGTACCAGTGACCAGTGTTCCTGCCCGTTTCTTCTCCTCGGATCTGCCTGCTTCATCCTGTCCTGCCTGTGGATGGTTCTCTCTTCAATTGGAGGCCACTCAGCCTGAGGATCCATGAAATTACAGAGTAACACCTGAGCTTTGATGATGGATTTGGACTGTACATTATGTCAACAATCTGCTACACTGACTGCTTCATACTTCTTTGTAAAGACAGGAACTGTGGGTGGAACTATCGTTACGATGTAAACAATAATTCTCTGCAGCCTCGCAACTCGTTCATTCGGAGCAGGTTGTGGAATCACAAGCTGATGGAACTTATGAAGAACATCAGCATTTTAAAAAGTGGCTGCACATAACACACAGTAGCATTTCCAGTTTTTTTTGTTGATTCAGTTTCTTGTGGCTGTAAGGCAATGAGCAATTTGAAAATATAACTACAGAAAAACAAAAAATTGGTCCGGCAGAAGTTATACCCACAATCATTTATACAAACAGGTGGAAAAACACTACAGCACTAAAAATGTATTCAAGTAAAAGTACACTGTTTTTAAACTACTTAAAGTACAATTCCTAAGGAAAAACTACTTAATTACAGTAGAGTATTTGTAATTTATTACTTCTCACCACTGTACATACGACATTATTTAGACAGTGACCAATCAGAGGCAGTTAAACCTCCACTGTTACATTGGAAAGACTATTCTAATTACAGAAATGCATTTGCAAGTATGAAGAACAATATCCTTTAATTTGGTACAAGATGCCCCTGCCAAAGGCTAAAGGAAAAAATGTATACTGATCAAATTGGCATTGACAAAGTGGTGATGAATTCAGTCTGATCACATCGCCCTGATGTCTAGATGGTGTATGATGTGTTGGTCATCAATTTCTGAAGCGTATTTCCTAATACCTTGCAATAAATTATAGCCACAGTGTTGTTCCACAGACACAGCAAGCATGCTAGATAAGTCAGGTCAGAGTTTAGTTTCCAAGGCCACATCGCTTTCATTGTGTGCCAAAAACAGTTTAACAGCAGGGTGGGGTCTACATTCTAGACATTCTGACGTTCACAGTGAGTCTACCGAGCTTAACAAAACACCACACCCCTTACCCAAACCACTTTACTACTCCCACTGCTTTCCCACCGATTTTCCCCACTCAGTAAAATCATTAGACACACACACAAGAATGGCACTTTAAGAAATGTCGCTCTTTAATCAAAAATGATTTTGATGACAAACAACTGGCAGTAGGGGAGAAAAAAAAAAAGTTGCTGTTTACTGATCACTTCCACACAGCGCCAACAGGATCTTTTCATAGTCACCCTTGGTGTCGTCCTAGAAAAAGAAAACGAATGACGGATTAAAAATCTCAGCATTGTGTGTATTAGGATCTTCTACGTATCTCCACATACATTATTTTGCCCAATATCTAAGCAACCTTTTCCCTAGTATACTATAACTGTGGGCATTTTAAAAGATAGTGTTCTTTATAGCGACGTCCTCCAGAGGAACCTCGGCAGGCACCTTCCAGACAGTCAAAACATTTGCCACTGCTTGCTAAATAAAATCCCAACACAACTAGTGCTGTCTGCCGAATAACACAGCTAGCTAACTAGAAAGCTGTAGCTGCGTAAGCTAGCTAGGTACACCAGTGATTGCTAATTCCGTTCGATTTCTGGCACATCTATAAACACACACAAAAAATAAAAAAAAACGGCTGTTATCCAAAATATTTCTACAAGACAAACAGCCATTAATTTTGGGCTTGTTTTTTTCAAATGGATGTTCCATGTTTAGCTTAGAGTACAGAACTATGGAATAGCTTAAACTGTGAAGGAATCATTTTCTGCATTTATTTTTATCCAAATTTCACAAGATTTATTAAGCACGCACATATTTGGTATTTGCTAATACCATGTCGGCACTTGTAGTATAAGTATTTGGACAACAGGCAACCCCAATAATTGAGGCTGTTCCTCAATCGAAACCTACCAGAATATCCTTGTAGAGGGTCTTGCCATATTTGGTCTTGTATTCCTTCTTGATCTGCACCATGTCGATCTCCGAGCGGCTCACCATGATCCTGGTCAGGATCTTCGCTTTGTAGCCAGAGCCCTATTCAATCACACATACCTTTAGTCCTACAATTATTAATAAGTGTGTCGATTGAACAGCCCATGATCTGGGAAGTGGAAGGGATACAAAAACCTAAAAACAGATTTACCTTCATTGCCAGGTTGAGTTTTTCAGCAAAGTACGCAGGCTTGCTTCCGGCACATTTCACTAGCAGAGACACAAAAGCAGACATTATTTGATTGATAATATGCGTATCAACAAAATAAAGTAAACATTTTGCAGGATATTTCTTATTAAATCAGGAAGAGATTTATAGATATCCGAAAGCTTTTGATCTTGAATCCTTGTTGTTGTGCAGTCAACAAAAGATTTTTTTTTTCATGGCTGATTTCACATTACTACAAATCATTCTTACCATATTTTTGCAAACAGGAGTGTCAGGGAGTGGCAAGGAACAAAAAAAATGTAAGATTGAAACAGAACCTCAACTGAACTTTCAAAACACAAATGTGTAATCGCGTCCCATGGACGCTTTCGTCCAAACTTGCAGCTCGTTCATCCAACCGCGACTGAATCCTTTACTTTTGTGCGTTTCCACAATCCAACCTTCAGTGTTACAGAGACCACTAAAGAATGATCGAACAAGTGAGAATAGCTTACCGACAGAAATCAAAAGGTTCTCGATGTCTCCCTTCAGCTCCAGATCAATTGCTTTGGCCACATCTACTTTGCTGTACTTGGAGTAGCAATCGAAAACTGTGAGGCGGATAAACGAGATACGCAAAATTAGACAAACTTTAAAGGAAAAACACAGAGGAAAAAAGGACTCCGAACTGAAAGATCACAACAGTTCAAATTCTAGATAGTGTCTAAATATAGCGCTCAAAATTTTATTCATTAGCACTTCTTCATGAACTGGATCATTCCACCAAAGATGGTACCTTTTCTGAGTTGAGGAGCGCTCCTGCTGATCAGGATGTTGATGAACACGCCGCAGTCGGTGCCTTTCCTTTTCTCTCCGGCCTCGTAAAGGTCCTAAAGTAATAAGCACGTTGTACGTAAGCAAAACCAAGACCAAAGAATCAACACTAAATCATTCTTCCCCTGCACACACATTTTCTTACCCTGGCGTCTTTGTCAGCCAGCTCCGCGTTCACATTGGGGTCTTCACTCCTGGCAGCCTGCATGAGCAAAACGATGTAAAGATTTACACACGAGCTCTCGCACTGTTCCCATTCACATCAAAAATCGTGTTTTGTATTTCAGCCACCTTGCAGAGAGCCAGAAGGCCGTCCCTGAAGTGTCCGCTGGTGTCAGACTTGATGTCGGCCTCCAGATCCTTCTTGAATGCTATGGGAAAAATATTCAGATTAGCATGTGTACTAATGTAACCATCAGGAATAACCATATTTAGGAATAACCTATGACTTCGAGCCTGGTAAACAGTTAAAAATTATTTTAGCTATTATTGCCTTAATACAATCAGAGGCGAACATTAAACTATTTGCAGTGCATTAATATTATCAATCAACCCCCAAAAAAGGTGGAGCTTACCTTCCTTGTAGGCATTTTTGAGGTCTCTGATCTCCTTGTTGGTTCTGGAGGCCAAAATCTCAACCAAGGTGTCCTCATCTGTGCCCAAGCCCTAGCAAATAAGCATTAGATAAATAACAAATACAGGGACAGTTCTGTTTTTTTTACAGGGTCTGATATTTATGAGCTTAAATCGCTACACACTGTTTGCTAGTGGTCGGCATTCCCGTCCTGAGTTACTATTGGTTACCAAGAATGTGGATTGGTTTAGCATCCGGTTAGAACAATATTCCCATAGCCAGCTAGATAACTTGGATATAAGAAATACTACTATTCATAAGAAATATGATGGCTTCACCATTGTAGCCATAAATTCAATGTATTCTACATCAGACTACTTAATGGCTGTACTTTCTTGCACCATTTTTGTGAATAAAATCTGCAGACATTTGCAAAGCAAACTTTCCTGGCTAGAACTAAGTCTGTACTTAAAAAAAAAAAAAAAAAAAGCTTACCTTCATGGCCAGTTTGAGTTCATGGGCATCATACTGAGCCGGAGTACAAAGCAAAGCCAGAACCACGTCTTCCAGCTCACCTTTCAGAGCTGCCTTCAGAGCTACATCGAGGGGCTATGCACAAAAAGGGTACACTTTTTTTTAGGGGCTTTATGCATTTATCAACAGTAGACGTACACACACTTGGTCATTGCTCAATTGAAGAATCTGATTTTCTCACCCTTATACCTTTATTTTGTGGTGTTTATGCCTAATGGTCTTATTTATACACTTAACACTTGATCTATACTTCTAAGACACTGAAGTTCAAAATAGGGTCTAGGAATCCAAAGATTTTTCATTTATTTGGAAATGCTGATGCAGTGCGGAAAAGCACACCCCATTGGGGTCCAAGCACCAAGAGACTCTTCTGTCTATAACGAATAGAAAGACTTTTTGAAAAATGTAAATAATCTTCATGGAATAAATTCATACACTTGGTGATCAGTGGACATATTTTTACAGTTCTATGTGCCTCTGGCTACAGACGGTTATATAACCGATTAAGGGTGGCTTGAAGTAAGCCAAAGTATGGGTGTGGATGAGCTTAGTGGTTTAATTGAGTAAACACTTTTACTTGATCAGCTCTCAGGGATGCGATGAAGAGCACTGGCCCGCAACAAAACCTTCCCCAACATTTAATGCTGACTGGTTACACAACACATTCGTGTTTTGTTGACTTGAAAAGTACTCAGGTGATTAAATGTGCTCCTGAGAAGTACAAAAGATCTCACTTTGCCAGCTGCCTTTTGGTAAGCAGCTTTGATCTGCTGCCGCTGTTCGTTGGTCCGCTTCACTAGAACTTCGATGATGGTGTCTTCATCGACGCCTGAGAGCAACAAAATACATTTTTTTTTAATTTTAATATTGACAGTGTAGAATGCATAATCAATACATGATCCATTATAGGGTAAATCTATATTTTTGGCAGAAAGGCATGCAAAAGAGTTGAACATATGAAGCCTATGCCACACCCACACATATTGTATTTACAGTTCATTTATTTCCTGAGTCAGTGTATTTGGATTAGGATCAAGTGCAGATGAATTTGTGTTTGCTGTTGTTGCTCCATGTGACCATGAGTTTGTGTGAAAAGGGTGTGTTACCCTTGGTCTTGATGGCTTTGTCGAGAACGGCCGCATCTCCGGCTGGGTTAAATGCAGGAAAGGGTGTCACGGTGCCCTGAAAACCCTACCCACATGTACACAATCGATTAAAACCAATTTAATCTGCAAAGACACATTTTGCAGTGAACAGCCATCTTTAATAGTGTGGGATTCGTTGTGTAAATAATTATACACTCTTGCATGAAAAAAAATTCAATAAATCAGACTGTTTTTTAAATATTTTAAAAGCTGAGACCAAAAAAAAGCTGAAGTGATTCAGAGGACGAAGTAATGCAGAAGCTGACGCCATTCGGAAGCGAATCGAGTGATTCAGCTTCAAGGTGGAGCTTCGGTTGCCAGCATACAGTATCAGAGACCACAACAAGCGCCGTTGGTCCAAAATGTGCATCCGACCGATTCCATTAAGGAGGACATATGAATAGACGTAATTTTTTGGCCTCTCTGAACTACTGAACAAAATTCTTGGTAATGACAATTTGCTTAAGGGAAGAAGGGCACACCTTTAAATCAGATCAGATAAATCTACAGTTTTGGACTGGGATTCACTTTTAGGAAAACGGGAGCAAAGCACAGAAACAGTTAAACTCTTCCTGTTCTTGCAAAAGAGGTGTGTGAGGAGAGACGACATGCCCACATCTGACTCATACCCAGCTCTCGCTCTCTTTTTCTAGTTCTCTCCCAAACACTCCCTGCCTTGTTTCCTTCCCCTTTTCCCCTCCTCTTCTCTCTCTCTCTCTCTCTCTCTCATGATAAGTTTTTCCATCTGACGAAGAAAAAAAAAATGGGTGTTGGTTTTTCACAAATTCCTTCAAAGAAAACTGGAAACTTACAACATTTTCAGAAGCACCCAAATACACAGTCTGCTGTAGAAACTGAGAGATCAGAGACATGTTGGATGATGGATCTGTGGGACAAAAAAAAAAAAGAAAATCAGATTATGAGATTTCTATCTCAGAACCATCACTAGACTAAAGTGACACTCACTTATCACACATGTGCATGCAATTACTAGAAATTAGAATGGGGGAAAAAAAACCATTGTGCACACATATACATATAAAACAGAATATATAAACTAGTTAGCAATATATCGTGCCTTAGGATATACAAGGCAAAATGATATAATAATGACATTATAAATAATAATTCCCAGGACCTACAGAACTCTTCACTCACCGTGATTTGTGTTCTGGGAGACGGAGGAGACGCGGAAAGCACTCCTACAACACCCATGCTTATATACATATCCGTCGGTGGGCGTGGTGAGTTTTTTGGTTGCCTGTAATTTTGTGTCCGCGTGGGCGTGGCTATCTGCAGAGCGCCTCAGCGAACCAGGAAGTGACAGAATTCTATCAGAATAACGTTTTCCGTACTACACCGCACCCTGTACTTGAGGCATTCCCAGTCCAAATAAAAACTTTTATTTAACATTTAAAGTCACATAAAAAGCACAATAGAAGCATAAAACCTGTATTTATTTCCTTATAATAATTTTAACTCTACATCTTATTGTATAAATATGGCTATATTCATGTAATACCTAGAACTCTGCATTTTCAGGCTTTCACAGCTTTTTTGTTTTTTGGTTCAGACAGACAGCAAACTAATACTAATTAATTAGCAATTATTTAATAACTTAAGTGCCTACTGACTTCTAACGCACAATTCATTCACAAACAGGTCTTTGTAATGGGAAAAAATCATGAAATAAAACTAGACATCCTTTACCTGTTCTGCTTTACAGGAAGATGCAGCTCTACCTCTGCCATGTTAATCTTTATTCTATGTGTCGCTTCGGTCTCCATTGTGTCGCGATACGTCATATTCGTTAAGCGAGGAAAAATCGATTTACATCACAAATTATTGGACGCTTTCAAAAAAATAAAGTTATAGTGCATCTACTGATAAATATATATAAATAAAAACATTTCCCGATGCAATTTTGTTCAAAACGATGCTTTGTGATACAAATGGGAACTTATATCCAATGCACAGATTTTTTTTTATCGACGTTTTTACATTTACGCTGACCAATCAATGCGACTCAGTGAATCTTAACATCCCTGGTAGACATCCTGAAAAATGTATACAGTTGACCAAGATATGCCAATAATATTGTGCATATGAATATGTTGGAATGCTTTATTAAATGAATTACTTCAATGTAACAATTAGGTACACATTCATGAAATGTACAAGCACGCCCATCCTATTTTTTAACGGTTGAATCTGTTTTTTCCACACTTTTCTTTGCAACACATACTGATGATTCTTTAAATTCCAGTTTCCAGTTCATGCACATGCATGTCCGATTGTGTTAAAGAGTACAGCAGGACAGCAGGGTTTCCCTGGGTTTATATAGATTTAACAGTGGCATGGAATTATTATCATATGTTATCGGATAATAATGATCTGTATGCCTTGAATATTTCAAACATATAATGCTTAAAAAATTGCACTGCTCAAACACTGAACTTTTGAAAAGGTCGAGGTGTGGCAGCGTAGGAGAATCTTACACTTAAACACTTACCCTACCAGTTTCTGGAAGGTTCTGCAAGGTTAGTTGTACATATGCTTCAGATAATCATAGCTCACACTCTCATTTCCTGGAAAAACAAAAGATATCCCCACCCTATCATTTTGTATTATGTTTAAACTCCTTGTTCTAGGAGTCCTCATATTTTTCTTGTCCATGTGTCTACAAGGGTTTCCTCCATGCAGCCTGGTTTTCTCGAACCTCTAAAATATAGCAATTGGTGACTGAATCAAGTAAATTACCATAAGCTTGTGAACCTATGTTTCTTCTACATTCTTCTAAGAATTTGGGCAATGGACATAGTCAACCGGTTAAAGTGAGACATAGCGATCTGGCATCTTGAGTAAATGTTTCTGCTTTCATACAGTGTTACAGCAGAAACAGGAATCTTTTAAAATCACTGCATCACAGAAGCAGCAGAGACAATATTATTTTATTAGACATAATCAAGACTATTGCTTTTAAATTGTTTGTGTGTTTATTGTGATGTTAAGATTTTCTCAAATCTTGAAAATGATCAAATGATTCATAACATTAATGGCATTTTGGCAGATTCCTTTATCTAGAGCAATTATCCATAAATAATTAATAGAATTGAGCACCATCAGTGTCAGGTTGGCATTTCTGAGATTTGAACACATGAACCTTCCAATGAGGTTCTTACCACTTTTAAAATATTAAACACTAAGCAACAACTTCCCGCATTACAATTTTTTGATTAAGCTTACATTGTTTTACAGAATTTTTGTGCTGTATGCAAGTGCTAACGCTCACGTTGTATTTCTCCCATTTAAAAAAATAAATGTACCTCAGACAAGTATTTCTGCTGCAAAAAAATAAGAGCAAAACCCTTCCTTTTAAAGCTCGCCTTCTGACTGTAGCGTAGGCGTGTGGCTGATGTTTTGACAGCCTGTATCAGATGACGAGTTTTTTTTTTATTTTTTGGCACTGACACAGCTATCTAACAAGTGGATCTAAGTGTGATGATTATGTTCATTGTTTACGTGTAACTAGCACATTTCTTGGCCTCATTTGACAGACTGCCTGCATTAACTTTTCATCAAGGTTTCATCAGTAGCCGATCATCTCTTGATAATACGTGGGTAAGAAGAATGGCTAGCTGTGATCCAGCACCACACCCTTAACTCCATATTTGTAGACTCAAACTAATGACCTTTTGTTATGGCAAATCCATAACTGCCACCTTATATATACTATTTAGAGTCTTTTTGCCAACTTCTATGCCCATATGGAGATCTCATGAGCATTTCGAGGTTTTATTTTTTAGTAATGTATTACAAACCTAGCCATCTTTTCATCTTTCAAAGAAAGGCAATGTCGAGTCATTCCCAAAAAGTAAATCAAAATAAATAACGCCTGCCACCAACTGGTCAAAAGTCAACATGCCATCTGGGTGTACTTCTTCTGTGCAAACATGGAAAAAAAATCCATCTCCTTCTTGTCTCTCCTTGTCATTTGATAATGTATTTTTAAAGGTACAGGTGATGAAGCTCAGGATGTAAAATTGTCCAAAGTATCAGATGTGAGCCTGATCTCTTGTTGTCTTCCAGTGATGTTTTTGAGCTCATGAAATACACGTGCCACTTAAGACACCTCGAACGACTCATTGCCGTATATCAGGTCAAACATCTCTTTGGCAGATTTGCCCAGTTTCACAGAGAATTTCACATTTGTTCTTTGTTCTAATTTGCTGTCCATGATAAAATTGCAAACGTGGTACGTGTGTGTTTGGAATAGCACCAGTTAGCACTGTTAGTCTCCAAACTTTTTGATATCACCTCATATTGTGGATGTTCCAGGCAATCTGATTATACAGAAAACTATTACAGTATGTGCTGTCGAAAAATGAAAGACAATATATTGTTGAATTCTCCAGCACAGGGATGCTTAATGTTTTTTTTTATAGGTTTCTAAAGCAATTGAGGGAGCGAATGTTATTTTGTTTTTTTTTCAAATGTAAAATGTAACTAGAACTTGATTTAAAAAGTATAATTCTTTCATTAAATAAAAATATATTATTTACAAAATGTAATAGAATGAAATCAGAAAAACATCATACCACAGCATTGTTGCTAATGGTTAACAGCACAACCTCCATTCCTTAATTCTTTGCTATTGCTGCTATTGGTATTAAAGTTCCTATCCCAGATCTAATTCCTTGCAAAATTTACTTAAAATATTGATTGTAATTCATTCATAAAATTGAGAGATGTACGCAAGATAAATGAAGAAGGTTACAATCTGTACCGCACATTGGAAATTTCAGTAGCGTTGGCCAAGCGGGCAAGCTAACACCAATTGAAACCCCATCCTCCTGCATAAATATTGCACAAGTGAGAAGAATTTAGCTGCTCACTGAAACACTTCTTCTCTGGTGTTTTTCGCCTTCCAAACTTGAGGAATACTCTGCATTCTTCAAACAGGTAATTCTTAGATATTTTTCAGACTTTTACACAGAAGACATGCTGTCATACAGACAGCCAGTTGTGCATATTCTGATTGATGTTGTAGATAATTCAATTTTACTATTACTAGTATTTTAACTGTGAACAAGGACTCAGGGATGCTTGCCTCAGTAAACGTTGTGTGCTGCTTGCAATCGTCATTCATCATTCAGCAGGTTTACACCTTATGAGTCAGCCATGACATCCATCTTAGTTACAAGACGTTATTATTTCAAGTGTAACAAACGTGGTTTCTTTGTTTCTGTCTGTACACCAGCACACACACAATGCATTTAAACTCCAGACGCGAGAATGTCATGCCATCTCTGAACTTCATGGGGAGGAAGTTACGAAATCACATGGTGGCCCCAGCTGCTAAGCAACGTAAGTTTTGCACACACAAAACCATCCCTCAGTGTGTCATCAACACAAATACAAAGACTGGAGTCAAAATTTTAGTTATTGAGTAAGTATATGTGATTTATGTGAACTAAAAGGCGAATTTATTTTGCTCAGGGAATGCAGGCATTTTTTAACGGACATGTCCACGAACAAAAGTCCAAAACAAGACAAGCAGGACAAGGTCAAAACCTGAAAGACAGGAAACATGGCTGCAGTGTGCCTTTAATTAGCTGAACAAGCGCTCAAGCTAAAAGAATTGAGGCTAATAATGAGGTTTGTGCATAAACAATGACCAAGACATGAATAGGGAACAATGGAAGGAAAGTGTTTCAGTTTTGTTACCAGGGGAATGACCCTCCCATTCATGTGCAACTCTCAAGAGGAAAAAAAGACAGTAAACAGCTACAAAAGGGGACATGGGAGATGGTGTCATTTCAGGGGACAGAGTAATTGGAGGCTGGATCAGATGAACTAGTGGTTAGACACATTCTAGTTCAGAGTCCAAGCCAAAATTGAGCTAAGGAGATAAAACCATGTACAGAAACCTGGAAAAGATGATTCATTTAAAACAGAGATTCAATCAGGGACTGAATCAGGCTTGGGCAATATCAGGGAAGGATCCAAGACAGGGGTAGAAGCAATGTCAGGTACTGGGTTAAGGGCAGGAATAAGCCTTATATCTAAAAAAAGAATGACCTGGATATGTCATGTGTAAAAATTGGGCAGTAACTTGTAACTTGTAAATTGTAACAGTGTCTAGATCTAAGATGGTGACAGTGGCTAGAGCAGGACCTAAATCTGAGACAGAGGATGTAATGAGGCTTAAATTTGATTTGGGCCTGTGAGTCTGAATCTGAGTTACTGACACCAGCAGGGAGTAGATCTGGGACCGGCTTTTGCAGGATATGAATTAGAGATAGGAGCTTTAGCAGGACATTTCTGTGAGACAGGGGCAGTAGCCTTGTCTGAATTTGAGATTAGAAATCTAAGACAGGAGATGGGGCAGTAGAACGCTTAATTGTTGCGACAGTTGTTATATGAGCAATATACAGATGTGATAAAGGGAAAAATCAGGGCCAGTGCCTCAGATATGTGCAAACCAAGATCTGAATTTTAACCATTAGCACAAGAAGGACTAATGGTTGATACAGAAGCGTGATGAAAGGTAATGATTGCCTGGATGTCTGGATTCCTGGATGTCTGGATGCCTGGATGTCTGAGATAAGATCAGTGACAGATTGCCCTTTTTTTGTGGGATTATTAAAATAATAAATCTTTAGTCTTTGTTTATATTCCACCATTGGTGTTTGCAAGAATACTGTATATTAAAAATCTGATTTTTTTAAGTAAAAAAATACTAATAATGTCTTTATTTAACACACATAAATCCAAACAGTGTAACTTAATATTCTAATAATTTAAATGAGTATGGGTATATATATATTTATATATATTGGGCGGGTATTCTGGGACCAGGCCAGAAGGCCCTGCAAAAGCTGCGCTACATTATTTTCAAATATATAAAGTCACACTGGTTCAGTGTAGAGGACTGTGTTGTGTTTCAGGAGCATGGGAAAGATCCAGTCCATCTAGATGTGCTGATGAGAATAAAGGAGGTATGTCCAGAATCGTTAAATCACAACCACTATTGTGGGCGCAGAACGAGTTGCCGGGAAGCATCCAGGACCTAAGGGACGAAGTGCAGCATCAGCCTTGTAATGTCCATAGCACACACCTTGACCAGGAAAACAATACAGGTGATCCAGGTACACAATCTACACATTCAGCTAGTGTGCAGTATATAATTTAACACCAAAGATGGAGTGTGAATGTAAATGTCTACAAAGTGGTGTGGGCTATTTGGTATATTATTTAGTAGTATTTTAGCAGTACATTGGAAAAACTGGGGACATGTTCATGAAATCGAACAACACAGGCCATTATGGTGTGCCATTTTTGAAGTAACATTAGCTAACATTCACAAAATGGTGTTAATCTATTTCTGTGACTATAATTACTAACTCTACCCACGTGTCCTCAAATCCCACGTGACTAATTTACTGAACAAAAGCCATTGTGTCTAAAAAGAATTGTTTTAAAGGCAAAGTATGTTATAAGATCACATTATGATTTCTTATCTGATTTCAGAGAACGTGTACTAAGAACCAATCAGCCGACCTGAGTTTCTACAATCAGACTTTTAATTACTAGAGTATAGTATACAATATTGTAGTATTGTATTTTATTGTATTGTATAGTATCATATAGTATAGTTAAATTCAAACAAATTTTACAATTTACAATACAATTTTATATTTATATTTATCTTAACAATGGACTTGTCCATAAGCAGATTTAAATAAAAAATAAAAATAAAATTGGCCTATATACAGTAGTATAGTATAAAATATATATCTTCAAAACTACATTTTTTTTAAAATGACAAATTAACAAAAAACTGTCCACTAATTATGGTAAAAAAAGAACTAACAGATTTTCGCTTTTTTTGTAGGTATTATTATTATTATTTTTGACTTGTCTTTCTTTTTTGTCTTGTATGTCAAACACTGGGATGAAAGTAGCGATGTGACTCGCCTTCTATCCAAAAAGAGAAAAAGAGGAGGGAGGATGGGCAAGTGAAAGAGTGCTACTGGACCAAACCAAGTTACCTTTTAAATTTTCAGATTTTCCTAGAAATTGATAGTAAATTAATAAAAACACATAAAAAAGCCCAGAACAAGATATCTTGTGATATGAAATGTAAATACATTAAATACATAATTTTCTGCAAAATGTATATTGAGAATGGTCTTTTAAAATTAAATCTAACTAGTATCTCATATGTTGATAAATTTGCATAGTAAACTTTTCCCTATTTATAGTGTAGAAATTACAGCCCGTTTGTGTAAGGAAAAAGCTCAAAACTATTGCTAAATTGTAGACTCAAATAAATGGTTTGATTTAAATAAAGTGCATACATGAATAAATAAGTCTTTTTTTATTCATTTATTCTTAACTTTCTTAACAAGCAAACTAACAAGGAAATATTTAATATAAATCAGTTTAATTCGAAAATCTAAACACAATTGAATAACTTTGTTGGTGGTGTAAGAACACATCAGATCTATTCATAGATGGTTGTATGTCCATTGTTTGGTTATATAATTACAGTATTTGGCAAAAAAATGTGTTCTTGACAAAAGATGCAACGGATTAAAGCACGTCTGTGAGACTTTTGAGACAGCATTGTCTGAACATGAAGTGAGCATAGAGTGTGAGGGGTGTGGAGATAGGCACTTCATTATTTCCTAACTGGAAAGCCAGAAATCAAGTCAGTCAGGACTAGCTGGTTTTCTGCAAAGTAAAAATATGGGAAAGTGGACAAAAATTGTCCAAAAGTCTCTTGTTTTCTCACAATCTAGCATGTATTATAATTGTATTTGTGCCATGGCCCCTTTGGCTGCTGTCAATTATGCATTTAGTTTCCTAAATTGCAAATAAAGCATCAAATCAGTTGTGTCAACATGACACCTGAAGTCTGTAGTGTCTCAGGTTATCTGGGCTTACACATTACTTACTGTAAGTACTTGATTGGTTTCAAATGAACCTTAATTGTATCAAGTCACTGAACTGTCCTTACTAACTTCTTTGTTTGTTCTGTTCTGCTTGACAACTAAATTATAGTGGGTTTTTTCCCATTAGAATTGTCATCATTTTTTTTTTCTGAAGGTCATTTAAATGTCCGAGTTTAGCATGGACAAATGGAAGGGCTTGCTGCATATTCATATACCTTAAATATTTTGGAGATTTGAATGTTAACTAAAGTAAAGTGTATGTTCCTTAGCTAAGTAAAATACCAAACAGACAAACAAGTCCAACCAGATTTTCTAATTTGGTAGCTGCAACCATACACAAAGCACGGCTAATTCGCATCAAGTGCTGCCAACGTAACCTCGAAAGTCTACTGAGCTAAAATAAATAAATAAATAAATAAAAGAGGGGGATAATTATTCCAATTAAGTAGCTCAGACATAGCAGCATGACTCACAGACACACACAGACTAAAACATGTAGTCTCCATTTGCTGGTAGAATAAGCTCCACTCTTCAACAAAGATGTTCTACAATTTGGATTATGCTTGTGGAGATTTGTGTTCATTCAGATACAAGGCCTGTGGTCAAAGGTTTTCAGTACGGTTGAGGTCAGATTTTTATAGCAGGTCACTCAAGCTCTTTCACACAATTCCAACCCATGGAATATCTTAATGGAGTTGGCTTTGTGCACAGGGGCATTGTCATAATGGAACAGGTTTGGGTCTCCTAGTTCAATTTGAACAAATTCCAGGGCAATATAACGAGATTATGTGACATGTTTTATAATGTGATATTTATAATTTGTTCATATTTATGGAATGTAAATTACATTACATGTTGCATCTACCAATCAGCAATAACAATAAAACTACTGAACGGTCAAGTGAATAACATTGATCTTGTTTAATTGGCTCCTCTGAAGGTGCAGGGATATATGAGGCAACAAGTGAAAAGTCAGTTCTTGAAGTTGATGTGTTGGAAGCAGGAAAAAAAAGGGCTAGAGTAAGGATTTAAGTGACTATGACCAGGTGCCAAATTACATTATGTTTGCTAGAATACTGGGTTAAAGCATCTGCAAAGCGTCAGTTAGTTTGGGGTGTTCTGTTTATGTAGAGATTACTTCTTACCAAAAGTGGTCCAAGGAAGGACAATTGGTGGACCATCAACAGGGTCATGGTCTCCCAAGGTTTACTGATGGTAAGGGACAAACAAGGACCCACATCACAACTGGAATCAAGTCAGAGGTGTTTTGGTGTACAAACATCAGGCAGGCCGTTGTAATGTTATTACTAAAAAGTGAATGAAAAAAACATGGAAAAAGTCAAAGTGTGTTTGCTTTCTGGAGGTGTCTGGAAATGTGGTGGCGCTTCGTGGCTGAGGAAAAGTAGAATCAAATGGAATAGCTTCAAGCGCTGGATGAGTTCAGACCACCCCATTGATCACAGCAATACTCGACCCAAAGGTATCGGTCAATTTCTTACTTGTGACACTTTGCATACAAGTTATTTGCTTCAAATGTAATTGTTTTTGTGCTTTCATTCCCAGAACAGAATGTGCCCTCAGTTAGCACTAGAGTGAGAGATCAAGAGGATGATACACCAACGGACATGAAGATTTTCATACCATATGATTCCGCTAAACTGTGTATAACCCAAGTATGAAAACACTCAGTTATCTCATATTAAAATTTCATCCAGTGTGGGTTTTTATTTTGCATTAGACTTTGACTCAATACAATGTCAGTGTTTTCCTGGTGAACACACACTTTATTGTTTGGAGGCTTTTGATTCCCTTGACCTTTTTTCCAATTTTCACATGATAGTCATGTGATGCTTCATCCTTTCTAGACATTTCTAGGCATTTAAACCCACCCGGATATTTTTTCTCAAAAACCCATAAACAAAATAAGTGTAGATTTTTTAACGGAATAAAGACTTTTAACAAACTACTACAAACTAGAAATTTTGAATCCAGAATAATCCTAAATTAGTAAGCAGTAAGGAACACATGATTTTTCATGCCATGGGGTCATCGCATACTTTTAACGCATTGCATATATTTAGGACGTTTGCCAGTATACAGAACTAACCCAGGCCTACCACTATTCTCTCCCAATCATCTCCCACCAGATCGCTGATGACATGCTCGCTATGAAGAGCAGGCATCTTGAGATGGTTCAAGAGCTGGAGGAGAACTTCCTTATTGCATCAAAGGAGAACCAGGTAACACCGTAAACCCTTTGCATAGATGTGAGAATCATGGATCCTCACAGTACAGATTTATTTTACAACAAAATGACTCATTGTTTAAAAAAAACGAGGTGGTTTTAAAAGGTTTAGAGACTAGAATGCCACAGATATGGTCACTGAATGTCCTCCCTCAGACGCTTTAAAACCTGGCAGTAGAACTTGCTATTGATGGTTTGGCCCTGGGGGATGAATTCCCAATGCACAATGTCGCTAATGTTAAAAAAGACGACGAGCATTAACTTGGTCGATCTGCAGACCTGCCTTGCCATTTTCAGTCGAGGAGATTTCAATTTACACTTAGATTTGTGGCATTTAGCAGCGTTTTGGAGATGATGGGTTCTTCCACTGTGAAGACTGTTGCTTTGTCTCAGGATCATACTCGCCAGGTTCATCCGCAGCACACTGACAAGAGTTTTCGGCGGATTTTGATGCTGAGTCAGCAACCTGGGGGCAAACTTGGCAGCAACACGGCACACGTTCAATCACACATAAGGATTGCCTGGACTGTTCCGTATGACACATCATAACAGCAGTAACGTTGTGGATTGCTGATGATCATCATGCGCAAGTTGCTAAATGGTTTTAAGGGTTGAGCTCATTGAAGTTCTTCCGGATCTGTCGTCGTCTTTCTGCGATGTTCAAAACACCGCAAACGATTCATTGCAGCATCGCTGTAAACTTGCCAAATCATTTGCCCAGTTTCACACCGAATTTTATGTTTGCTCTTTGTTCTAACTTGTTGTCCATTATGAAATCGCAGACGTAGTAATGCACTTCGTCAGAATAGCCCCAGTTGCACAGCTCCTGCTGTATGCAGTACAATGTCTATTGGCACACTGACTTATGAATATTGGCGCGCCCTTTGACTGTGCGTGCAGTCTTGTTCTTCAATCGGTTGACATGTTATAAAGCTGGTCTCGAAACTTTTTGATACCACCTAATACACAATGATAATACTTTTCATTTTTAAGTATTTTAGTATTTGTCATTTATAAGACCAACACTGAAATAAATACAAAATTACAATCTATTCTATAAAGATTCCTAAAAGTCACCAGACCCCAAATTAAGAATCATGAATATAAATATTGCCAACTTTTTTTTTTTTTTTTTTTTTTTTTAATCAAATAAAATATAATATTTAGTAGATTCTGGCACTGCAATGCTTCTGCTTTATTATTAAACCTGAAATAAAGCCAAAGCCATAATTTTTATTTAAATAATGTTTTCTTTCCTTTCCTAAGAATGTTCTTTATTATTATAGAAACTGTTTAGTTTTTTTTTTTGTGTCTCAGAAATCAAATGCCCTGAATAAACTCAAATAATCTCATAAAGCTATCAGGTTTTCAAATCCATTGTATCCTGTGCAGCTGCAGCATATATGTCTGTTCCCGGGTAGGAAAAAACAGTGCACAAAATCAGAACCTATTACCAGAACAAGCTGAATGCTCTGAAGAGGGTTTTGCATCTATACCAGGAGAAGGTGGAGAGAAGAAATGTACTGTGGGATGAGAAGATCAAGGTGAACACTACTCGTTTAGAATTTCCTGAATCTAATATGCAATATTACTTTATTCATGTATGTTTTTTATATATTGGTATCTGCTTACTTGTCCTTCAGATTTTGCAGAGTGTGAATGAGAGGCTGCAGGACGAGCAGAAGGCGTTGCAGGAGAGAAACAGACATGACTCGGCAACCTGGGAGAGAGAAAAGGTAACGGCATGTTAAACAAGTGACCTATGACACAAAAAAAAAAAAAAAAAAAATATAAAAAAAAAAAAAAAAAAAAAAAAAAACCCATGCCTTGTGTAAAACTTGCAAAAGGTGTTTGAGTTGAAGATTTCTTTCTGACCCTGTGATCAAGTTCATTCCAAAACAGGATTTAGATGTGGTGACTGGGCAGAATATTCCATGATAAATAACCTTCCGAATGACTGCTCTCTCAAAAACACTTCTCTTGTTGTATGGTGATGTCCGTTCTGAAAAATCACAGTTGAAATTGCATGGTGTTGAAGCATGGAATGGTAGCCATGTAGGTTCAGTTTTCCCTTCACCCAAGATAAAGTCTCCAACCTTCTCTGCTCCAAACCAACCATCAAGCTTCCAATTCCATATTTAACTGTAGGGGTGATGCAGTCTGATAATATCGTCTCTCCTGTTTTCCGTCCTTCATAAGATCTTCTGTTAGAGACAAAATTGGCAAATGTTCTATTAACTCATCTGTCTACAGAACTTTCATAAAGTCAGACTCTGTCCATATCTTATATGTTTTTAGATTTTATTTAGTTTGTTGCATAAAACCCTACAAGGAACATGCATGTGTTTTCAAAACCATTAAAGGCTGGGTGTTCCCACACTTTCGACAGGCACCATATTAATTTTATATACTGTGGCAGGGAAAAACTCCCTGAGATGGAAAGAAGAAACCTTGAGAGGAACCAGACTGAAAATGGAACACCAAATATCCTTTAATATGTGTGATCAGGACAAAAAAGAGAATATACTCAAAAAAACATCACAAATATCCTTCTCCCTCTTTCAGAGCAAGATAATGGAGCTCTTCTCTTCACGTTTAGATCAGCTCCACAACCACCAAGCGTCCAGTAGGTTGCACTGATTGATCTATACTTTACACTTCTCCTACACTCTCATACTTCTTTTTAAATATTCATATTAATTTCTCTTTTTCACAATAAAATAAATCACTGTATGGAATGGAAAGAAAATAATGACGATCGATGAAACTGATGTATTTTAGCACTCCAGGAGCTGCAGATGGCCAGGACGGAGATGGGACGTGTTCAGGAAATGCTGCAGAATTCAAAAGAGCATCAAGCAAAGGTAACTGAAAAAAAATAAAAAAAATAAAAAACACTTTTTAACCATCGTTTATCTTCTATGGAATAAATATGTTTTTAAAATAAATACAATCCATTTTTTCCTGTTTTTTTTTTTTTGTTGTTTTTTTAGTCATTTGCTTTTAATGGCATCTACTTAATGCCATTAATGTTGCCATTGATGCCACTGATTAACTTAATTTTTACTTATATGATCATGACCTCACCTAAATATATGTATAGAATGTAAGTAAATAATTATTAACAAAATAAATTGTATAAAATGAAACATGTATATATAATGTGCATACATAAATCATTTAATTTCTTCCAGTTTTGCTCTTAGTCATTAGACAGGCCACATTTTGTGTATCTAATGTATTAAACCTGTGCTAAAAAAATCAGTAAAAATGGGCATTACAAATATCTGTGCATCTTCTGTATTTTTATAATTTTCCAGGAATGTGTTGACTCGGGTGCACCTTTAGAGGGAGCCAAAGCGCGCTTGGAGGTTCTGAGAGAGAGTTTGTACAAAAAAGAACGGGAGATCTCAATTCTGATCGATGGAGGAGGAGAAGTCCTAAACGGTGTGGCACCATCAGCATACACTCGTCTACTTGCTGCCGTCATACGCCAGGTGGGATGGGAGTAAAGAAACTACAGAAACATGACTCTGGCATTGATTGTTTATATAATTGTTACTTAATCTATTTATTGAATTATACACTGCCCATCCAAAAAGACTCACTACCTGGAGCCTCCTATTAGATCATTACTGCATGGAACAACAACAGTAAAGAGCATTTCCACATGCACAATACGAATGGAACTCAAGGGATTTGGACTAAACAGCATTGGAGCCTTAAGAAATTCACTTATCAGTGAGGTTAATCTGAATAAAAGGCTTCAAATTGCTAAGGAGCATAAACATTGGACTCTGGATCAATGGAAGAAGGTCATGTGGTCTGATGAGTCCAGATTTACCGTGTTCTAGAGTGATGGGCGCATCAGGGTAAATAGAGAGGTAGATGAACTGATGCAACCATCATGCATAGTGCCTACTGTAAAAGCCTGTGGGGGCAGTGTTATTGTCTGGGGTTGCTGCAGTTGGTCGGGTCTCGGTTCAGCAACGTTATGTGCCCAAAGAATGAGGTCAGCTGACTACCTGTATATACACTGAATGACAAGGTTATGCCATCAATAGATTTTTTCTTTCCTATTCCAAGATGACAATTCCAGGATTCATCAGGCTTAAATTGTAAAAGAGTGGTTCAGGGAGCATGATATATCCTTTTCACACATGTATGCATTTTTTTGCATTTTAGAAATTGGAAATAACATCAAGAAAAGCAACCTATTACACTGCAGTATCCCACTGTTAACTAGCTAATATCAGGCTGTTTACAAATGTCAGTATTTTTTTATGAATTACTAATAATTGACATGTTGTCCATTATTCATTGATGTTTCATTGCACAGCAGCTACCTGAAAATTTTCTGGTTTGATGAGTCGTAGCCACAAACATACCTATATTATTATTACCAACGTAGATGTGCTCTGGTAAATACCCATTTAACTATTACTAGAATGTCTGAATTCATGGTCTACACTAGCTGGACAACAGTTTATAGACACCTGACCAATAGATGATCATCTTCTGGGAATATATTTGCACTAGACCTGGAGATTTGTGGAGACTCATTCAGCCACAAGGGCATTAGTAAAGTCAGGTACTGATGTAGGAACGTTCAGGAGGCCTGGGGTGCAGTAAGCATTTTATTTCATCTCAAAGATTTTCAGTAGGTTTGAGGGCAGGTCACGAAAGATCTTTTACAACAACCCGTATAAACCATATTTTTATGGAGCTGGTATTGAGACATCCTAAGTTTGGGGAAGAACCACATATGGCTGGAAAATTCATACTGTTGCCCATATAGTGTAATTTACCCATTTATGATAAGCTGTATGTTATGATTAAACCTCTTTTACAGGCTCACCTTGTCTATGCAGAGGTCACTGAGGCAAAACAGCAGTTTGACATGATGGCAGAAGCCAACCGCAAAACTCTTGCTGATGTTAGAAACAAAGTAACATCCATCCAGGAAAACCAAACAGATATGGAAAACGTAGAACCAAGTAATAGGAAGGACCAATCAGAATTCATTACGAGCGATCAGACGACTCAATCGGTTGACTTGCAGAAGCATGAAGTCTTGCAGTTAGCATTGGACTGCATCAAAATGGGGGTTACACCCACCATTCATGGTAACCAAACCAACAACACTAAAAAAAGCATATAAAAGTGTTTTTGCAAATTACTCGTGTTGCCAATTTCTTAATGAAATATCCGATATTACATTACCAGGGCCTGTCAGTGAGGACGATGTGGCAGCGTTGGATGAGAGTGTGAAAGTATGCATGCAAAACACACTACACAAAACCCACATTTGTGTACCATCAAGATTTAAGTAAAATTCAAGATTAAAATCTAATCAAGTCTCATGAAGTGTAACAGAACATCTATAGCTATAGCAGTGGTGGTGCTGTGTTTTTGAACTTACAACCCTCAGATCAGAAGTTTATTCTCTGTTGTTTAAGTTGACCTATTGTAAATCCTTGTTTTCCAAAATATCACTCAATCGCATGGCATAGTAATAATATGTAAAGTGTGTCATTTATAATAACATGATAGAATTTGACGTCTGTCCACCAATTTCTCTGTGATCATTAATCCAATCTGATTTCGCAGAAATTTGAGGAAAACTTCAAACACGGTGATGTCTCGAATTTAGAGGTGGGGAAGAGTGTAGGCCAGCAGCTTCTACTCCTGCAAGCTGAGGTGAGATTTCTGTAGACGGTTCATGTAAAATTTAGCATACATTCATGAAGTAAATGATTTTTTTTGGCAGACATGAGTCTAATACTAGAATATAGTAAAGATCAGTGATATAAATGCAGGATTTACTTCATGATAGACAGACATGGTTACAAGAACAATATTCATGGTTGTTTGATTTCCTCTTGTTGTGCTTTTTGTTCCAGATGAAACAGATCAAGGACGAGAACAAGAAAATGACTGAGTACTACACAGCAGAACGGACTCTTAGAAAGAAGTACTACAACATAGTGGAGGACATGAAAGGCAGAGAGTTTTTAAAACATATCACAGTGACACCATTGACATTTGGTTTATATTGGAAAGTTTGTATTGTTAGTCTTTTATATTAATGAGGTTCAAAAGAAACATATTCAACATGTGATTGCTTGAACTAGGGCTCAGCATTCGATTAAATGAAATTGATTTTTATTTCCATATTGATTTAAACAACAGACGTCGTCCGAAAGCAGCTTTACGAGCATACTATTCTTTAAAACATCATTATAGGATAGTTAGATATTTATATTTGTTTAATAAAGCATAGGAGGTCTATGCATAAGCAGGGTGCATGATAGAGCTCTTTAAAATCCTCAAAATCCAAAGAATCTGTGGAATCCAAAAAAACGTGGAAGAAGCCCAGAATGTTCCCTATTTGGCTTTTATAATGTAATATCAGTGTTTATCGAAACATTTAACTGGCATTTCCAGATTATGTGTGGTGTGGAAGTAGGTGTGTGATGGTGGTGTGCCCCACCTGTTGTCCTTAGGTCCCTAGGATAGGCTCACCATCTTGACCCTCTGTAGGATATATGGTATAGAAAAAAAATTGGTTAATTGATTTTCTGCTTTTTATTGGGCATATCAATTATCCAAGTATGTAGAAAAAACAGGCTGTGCTTTTGACAAAAACACCTGCTTGTATTTTCTAATTAAGTAAAAAACCAGCCATTATTTAGTTTATTACTACTATTTTTGCCTATAATTAGTTCAAACCCTGGCATTAAGTTTTGTACATGAATTCTAAACAGGTAAGATCCGGGTGTTTTGCCGTATACGGCCTCAGACCCGGGCAGAGCTGGCGAAGGGCAGCAACACCATTGTGTCATGTTTGGACGATTACTCAGTGATCCTGGAAACCCCGCGAGGGCCTCGAGAGTTTCAGTTTGACAGGATCTTCACCACAGAGCACACACAGGATGATGTGTTTCAGGAGTCTAGCAGGTAAGCCAGCAAATATACCGATGTATTTTTTTTTATCATTTCACCACACCAAGAAACAATTGCAGTCTTGTTTCACAAATGTTGAAAAAGAGCAATGGTTTTCTGTATTTCATAGGTATTATTATTATTATTATTATTATTATTATTATTATTATTATTATTATTATAGATATTCTGTATTGTGAGATTGTATTCCCACTCTAAAGGCTAATTCAATCAGCAATCGATGGCTTCAATGTGTGCATCTTTGCCTATGGACAAACC
Organism: Silurus asotus; assembly: GCA_024362625.1. Classification (NCBI taxonomy): domain Eukaryota; kingdom Metazoa; phylum Chordata; class Actinopteri; order Siluriformes; family Siluridae; genus Silurus; species Silurus asotus. The sequence continues at coordinate 628,596 of MU551562.1, read as the reverse complement.
GGCTCGGGGAAAACTTTTACTATGTTGGGGGACAGAGAGCAGAAAAACCCTGGAATCATCCCTAGGACTTTTACTAGAATCTTTGAAATCATCCAAGAGAATGAGACAAAATTTGAATTTAAGGTAAACATTCTGTCTGACTTGCAGATTCTTTCGCTTTTTAACCACATAGCGTTTCTCTTACTCCTTTATATCACATGGAAAAAGAGAAAATAGCGTAAAGACAGTATATATGAGACACAAACTGTATGCAACCAAGAGCAAAAGCAACACACTATGGTGAAGAACAACATACTATAGTCACTACATTTAAATTGCACTGAATAACAATTAAGAAAAAAATAAGAATCTGGGTTCTTCCTAAAAAGCCAATAATTGAATGCTGAACATGGAACTGGTATTAAATAAAAACAAAAAATTATAAAAAAAAGGGATTCCTAGATGTATGCTGCCAAGGGCAGGGTCAATGTAGAGCCAGTCTAGGATTACGATCGGGTTAGGTTGGAAAGCCCTGTTCCTGGCAGCCACTCTACTGTTGATGGTGCAGGTTGGTGCAGGTTGATCAGAGTCAGGTTAGTCATTAATAAAGAAATAATACAAGCTATTACAAGCTGTCCTGGCATCCCTAACCTCATCTTCCAGAGGATTTAAGCAACCAAGCAGGCAGTCTTGAAGCTGGGTTGTGCCAATAGGTCACCTGGTGCTTGCGGTAGCTGCTTGAAATCCCTTTAAGTCGGAAATATAAAAAAGGCACTTGGAATTTCTGATATACATCTGGTTTGAATAGTCAGTGCAAATGACTTAGGGATGCGGGGACCAAACAGCACAATGATGCCACACCTCAATAGTCAGCTTGATGGACAGCTTCTAAGAGAAGCAATCAGAACATCTGCTAGCTGTTTTAAGCTGTAGTTTCTACCTGTCCTTAAATCAAATCATTTAAAATTAAACAAAAAGGAGCAATACTTTTCACTGTTTCTTATCAGATAAATCGTAATTTTAATCCCAGAACCTTTTCATTCTGAACAAGGACAAGAAAGCGTTGGTGCTCAGGTTCAAATTGGAAAAAAACAGAACGATTATGTAGAACCAGGTTGAAACGTGGATTAGTTTAGTTTCAGTTCATTTCTCTTTTCTTCTCTTCTTCTACAATGTGCCTCTTCTTATGTAATTATACTTGAATGTATTGGGAATTCTAAACTAGAAAGAAATGCATGCTTGGAAACCTCGGTTGTTTTTAGTTTTATTTGAATGCATTTGAAGTGTCCCACCACTTAGATAATCATCATTCTCATCTTTGTTCTTGTTCTCTATGCCACGTCCAGGTCTTGGCTTCTATGTTGGAGTTGTATAACGATCGGCTACAGGACCTTTTTGTGAGCCCGTCTGAGGCGGTGTCAAAACGCATTGAGATTAAAAAGGACAAAAAGGGGCTTGTATTTGCCCAAGGAGCAGAGGCGAAGGAAGCGACTAGTGCTGGCGAGCTCTTTGCTCTCTTTGAGCTATCCTCTGCCAACCGCCATATTTCAGCTACCAGTATGTTTCAGGGATTGTTACATACTAGCCAATCTATCACCCTTGATTATTTTTTGATCGTGTTGACTATCTGAACTTTAATTGTTGTAAATTGTATTGGTGATTTTGCTGTGTGGTTGGACCTTACAGAAATGAACATAGAAAGCTCTCGCTCTCACCTGATCATCAGCATCATGCTGGAAAGTCGCAATCTGGCCAACGGCAGTATGACTTTCGGCAAGTTGAACCTGGTTGACCTGGCAGGAAGTGAGAGAGCAGCAAAGACAGGAGCAAAAGATGACCAGCTGAAGGTGATAATAATAAGTTAATTGAATGAAAGAAAATATATCATCATTGATCTTATAGATGAAATAACAGCTTGAATGGAGGCTTTTAAAAAGTTAGGAAACTGCAATTATTGTATGTTTTGTCTAAAATGTTGATGATGAGGCTTACTTCCCAGTTTCTGGATGAAGCCACTCCAGACCTCTGTTGTAAAATGGCCCCCTGGTCACTCGCAGTATTTTCTATATAATATATAGTATAATTCTCTATGTCTAGGTGCTATGTCAGGGTCCCCACAAAGTGAAATTCTGACACGATAAAGTTTGTGACTTTATTAGGGGGTCTCGGTTTACCAATGGTGTGTAAGTGTGTAAAGAATGCCCAGTGTGCTTGACGGTATTTTTTTACGATCTTGATATATTCAATGTTCTTGTTATTACCCAACATTTCTCTGAACAACTCAATGGAATCTAGAGATGGGAGGGGGCACCACTGGTTAAATGCTTTCTCAGTGTATTGCTCTATGCCTTGGGACTCTGGGTGGAGAGGGGGTATACACGGTTGATAGAGGGGCATGGGTCTTGCTTGATTGCACTTGCTTGAGCCCACTGGCTTTTGCTTTGCTAAACACCTCAATGAAGTAAAGATACTCTGCAGGAATTGTCACTTCAGAATTATGGATCTGAGCTCAGATTGGCAGTTGAATATTAATGGAGGAAGAATGGAAACGATGGGCAGGTGATTGGCAAGTAAACAGGTAATCTGAAGGTCATGAATCTGCATCCATGGAAGGCTCAGTACACTGAAAACGTGGTGGTAAAGGTAAAAAAAAAAAAGAAGTTATATACTCTATTGGGGTATAGTGCTGACATGGAGGGTATAGATCCCTTTATGATGGCTGGCTGCTGGTATAAGGGAAGTTTAGCACAAATTCCACTGGACTGTGATTTGCTAGAAGTGTTCAAAGGAGGTCAGGTGCTGGCATTCAATGGACCAGACAGTGATACACAGGCCCACACCTTGACTGTAAGCAAACTGGTCAAATTGGGCCATAATCCGTCCCCATTCACAAACACCACCCATGTATGAGTTCATGTATTCAGAGTAGGGTGGATAGATAAAACCTAAATCTTTGTCTTTTGTGCCACCTACTGACTTATAATGCAGGAGTCTTTCTTTTGTAGATCTGAATAAAAAGATATTGTTTCTGTGTGTCTTGTGCAGGAGGCTAATTCTATCAATAAGTCTCTGAGCGCTCTGGGTGACGTGATCTCAGCTCTGGCTTTGGAGCAAGCTCACGTTCCCTACCGCAACAACAAGCTGACACAGCTCATGCAGGACTCACTGGGGGGCAATTCCAAAACTTTAATGTTCCTCAATATCTCTCCTTCTGACTGCAACTTGGACGAGACCCTTACCTCACTCATGTAAGACACAAACATATATATACACATATTTTCGATTCCTTTTTTCTAAAGTTTTTTTTGGAGGGTTCTATTTGCATTACAGAGATGCACATCACCTAATATGCTTATTTGGTAGTAGGCTTTCCAGCCTATACAGCTTGGAGTAAGACAACATGCATAACGAGGATGATGTGGTCAAAATACTCATTTGCCTAATAATTCTGCACTCCCTGTATATACACATATTTTCTATTCCTTTTTTCTAAAGATTTTTTTGGAGGGTTCTAATTGTCTAAAAGGGTTTTATTTGGAACTTCCCCAAATTTCGTAATATTAGAAAATGGAAATGAACTCATTTGGCAGTGTACGTCATGAATCTACACGGAGTGTTCCAAAAACTTAAAAAGGGGAACTATAGTGAGAAGTTGCATAAGTTTTCAGAAGATAGCTATTCAAACAACAATGTGATGTCAACATCATTACCAATTCAAGAGAATATAGAGGGGCTAAAAACAGCAAGGCACTGTTTTTGTGAAAGGCAACCCTCTGTTGTATGATTTTTAAATCTTTTAAGTGCTCTCTAAGCATTCCATCTGAAGCAATGGCCAAACATATATGTATACACACTCCCTACTCAGATATGCCTCCAGAGTAAAGGCCATCACCAACCATGCACAAAAGAATATGGAGAGCAAAGAGATCGCTCAACTGAAAGAGGTCTGTATTACTACTGTAAATTTCATCTTACTTCTACTGTTTCTATTTTCTATTTTAAGCATATTTTTACCTTTAGGTTATTTTCAGACTAAAATCTGGACAAGTTGTGGAAGAGGAAGACGTATGAATGAAGATCCCACATATACAACGGGTTTATGGTTTATTAATCTTGCAGCGTTTTTTTTTTATTTTTATCAAGACTTCAAATAAAGAGACTGATTGGCATGTGCAATCTCATTTTTAGATGTAGGTGGGATGAGGTAAGGTAAGGTGAGGTGAGGTCTGGGCTGCAGTCAGCATTCCAATTCATCCCTAACCATATTTAAGGTGTTTAATAGAAGTGAGATCAGCTCTCAAAAGCAGGTCACTCAAGATTCTCTATTCCAACCCATATCTTAATGAGCATAAGGTCACTGTTATGCTGGAACAGGTTCGGGTCTCAGTTTAAGTGAGGGGAAATTTAATTCTACCACATCCGATATAATTGTGTGCCTCCAACAACATTTTTCAGATTTGACCCTCCCCTATAAAGTTCTGTGCCTCTAACCACATTTTTAGAATAGAATAAAGTCTTTAGTTGTCTAACATACATTATAGCACAGTGCAATTATTTTGTTTGCATATCCTAGAAGGTTCTGAAGCTGGGGTCAGACATGCTACAGTACCCCGGGAGCACAGAGGGTTAAGGGCCTTGCTCAAGGGCCAAAGAGTGGCAGCTTGGCTATACTAGGGTTTGAACCCCCAGCTTTCCAATCAGTATCCCAGCAACTTAACCGCTGAGCTAACACTCCCTAATTGCAAACATGGCAAAATGTGTTCACAGACGATGACTTCTGGAGTTGTTAATGAGCCCTTGAAGTGATTTCCATTACAGAATCATGACTGTTTTAAGTGTAGTGCCACCCGAGGGCTCGAAGAACACCGCCGTCCAATATTGACTTTCACCCTTGTTCCTTGTGCACAGAGATTTATCCAGATTCTTTGAAACGTTTGCTAATATTACATATTGTAAATGATGAGATATTTAACTGTTGAGGAACATTGCTCTGAAATCGCTCCACAATTTGTAGACAGTCTTTCACTGATTGGTGAATTCAATTCTGAAAGACTCTCTAAGACTCTCTAAATACCCTATAAATACCAATCATCTTACTGACCTGTTGTCAATTAACCTTATTAGTTGCAAAATGTTTAAATTAAAATAAAAAAACTCTTTAATTTTAATAACATTGACTTTTGTAGCCCCTTCCCAACTTAATTGAAATGTGTTGCAACCAACAAATTTAAAATTACCATATTTTGTCCTTAAAATTTTCTCAATTTAAACATTTGATATGTGTTCTATGCCCTATTGTAAATAAAATATGGGTTTATGAGATTTGCTAATCATTGCATTTCGCTTTTCTTTACATTTTAAAATTGGGTTTGTACAAATGCTATTAAATAAAAAAAAACTTTAGTGTGTAAGAAGCTATACATTTTACACATGCAAAATTTTGCAAACCTGGGCCAAAAACAGCAAGATGCCCTAAAATAAAATAAATTATCCAAAAAATATATATATATATATGTTTTGCTGCTCGGTTCCTCTAGGCCTTAGCAACACAATTTCAGTAAGTACACAGCATGACTTTGTTGAAGGTCTTGTGTAAGATGAACTTCATATGGGCTAAACTGCACCCTACCCTTGAATGACAGCATGCAGTTTGAGGGGATGCGATCACACAAAACTCTGACCAGGAGGCATGTAAATTGAACACAAATGTATTTTGTGATCGAACTGATAATGCAGAATCCACCACATTATAACTGAATAAATTACCCATTTATATGCAAATAAAGCTGAGGCAAAGTGTCTCAAATACCAAAACTAATTCATTATTTAAAAACGCTTTCTGATCAAAGTTCCCATTATCCACTTCTCCAAAATGAATCCCACCTAATCTTGTGTAATCTAAACCAGATCATTGTCAGTCATGTCTAAGATGATAAGTGGTGCACATGGAGTATCTAAAAACCAGGCTTGTTACTGCTAGAACTGTTTTTATTTCATTAGTTATCATAGCGTTACATTTCACTCACTTGGTTTAAATGACCCTGGACCCTTGGATGATCAAACTGCCACACTGTGATACATTTCCCCCCCACACCCAACCCAAAAAAAAAAAAAAAAATCGTTTTTTTTTTCATTGTTGCATGATGTTAAAGAAAAAAAAAATCATCCTTTTGAATAAACTACAAAGCTACTCTGAACTAGAATATAGATACAACCGAGATGCATCTGGAGGCCGATTAACACTATGTATGCATGACCACCGAGGTATTTCTTTGACCGTTTTTTAAATATACATTGTAAAGGAAACTTAAAAAAGAATGGGCCTGGCTGTGTAGAACAGCACAGAGCTGTACACCATTGTTCTTTATGTGGCAATTCATGACCATAGAGATATTTTAGGTTATTCCCTAGTAAATTACTTTGTTTGTTTTTCTTTTAAAATGGCAGTAACTCATATGCAAATGTAATACATGCCCTTTGGTTGTAAAAATTCATATAAATAACTGCAGTGTTAAAGTGGCTATTTACTCTATTTTGGCTGCATCTGTTCATAAAAATGAACATACAGGTTTCTGTAAATCTGTAATCATGTCTGTTGTCTTCTTTACCAATTCAATTCAATTGGATTCATTTAACCTCTTCATTTTGGCCTGTAGTTGACTATCGGGTATGGCTTCTACCCTCCTCGTCCCCATAGGATGAGGTCTTTTGAGGATAAGGCTAAACATCTGACATAGGGTAGTTTTTCTTCGTTCTGCATCGAAAGATGCTTTAGCTTGTTCCCGGTCACTCCTCCAGGGTTTTACTAGCCATATTCATCCTATTGTTTGTTTACACATTACATGTCTGGCTGATATCGCTTCACAATAGAACGTGTTATGTCAGATCACACCGGTGGAGGTCCTCTTCCACGACCAGCAGGGGCTGGTGAGCGGGTCACGGGCGCTCTGGGATTCGCGGCAGCCAAAGAAACATCCTTCTGCATTTTTACTCCTTTACCATTGGTTGCTGTTCCAACTTTATCTGTGATCTTTGGAGACTTACCAGCAGGGGGCTGATGTGCAGGATTCTCTGCAGTTTAAGGGGAAAAGACATGGGCAAATGTGAGCATGGCCTTTTTTGTATCTTATTACTAACCTCTTAATGAAACTGAGTGCAGTTGGATATAAGTTTCAGGCATAAAACGTGGAAAATCTGTACATATAGCAAAGACGTAGCAGATTTTTTTGTGAATGAAAATTGTTAAAGTTTGTTAATTTTTTTACATACGAAAACCATGTGTTGTTGGTCGACTAAAAATCTTTTTCTGATTCGCTCTACTCAACACTAGACATAATTAAAATGCCTGATATTAATGTTTTCTGTGAAACATTCAAATATTTCCTAGAACCACCTACATTTTGATAACTAGTGACGTGAAAACAGACTTAAACAACAGCCAATAGAAAGCTTACATTCATTAAACAAAAATGGGTCCACTAACCTGCTCCCTCTTTAGCTGATGGTGGTGGAATCAAGGATTTGTTGGGCAAAAGATCCTCCAAGTCCTTCATCACCTGATTAGTGCTGTCTTTATTGTTCCTCCGGTTCTTCTCCTCATCTCTTTGCTATAGCCAAATCCGACAAAACATTGTATTTTAGTCTTGAATAGATGACTGTAGGTTACTATATATTTGGTTTGATTTATAAGATTTTACGTTGAGTAATAGCAGAATGTGTCATTATAGACTGCGCACACCATTTGTATTTTCCTTTTCAAATCCATGTTAGCTTTCTGGTAGGCCTTTGAGACTGTATTCAGGTAGTAGATAGCTAGCCTGTAAAACATCAGACCACAAGACATAATAACTCCAAAGTACAGAGGCTTCTGGTATGCATTTAAGAATGCAGTTCTCTATGAAGAAAGACCTAGAAATTGTACATTTAATTAATATATAATAAACAACAATTGCTGTAAACTAATAGCTTATTGACCATACAGTGAGCACTCACACCATGAGAAGGACGACTGATATAATGAGTCCTGGGTTGGATGCGTAAATAAAGATGTTGGCCATAAATGCTGGAAGGTTCTGGATCGTCTCGATTACCACATCGTACATCTTCTCTCTCCCACTGTTCAGGATTAAAAAAAAGTTGAAGGTTGCTGCTTTGAATCCAACACAATTATCAAATCATAGCTAATAGTGTTTTTATATGCACCTAAGGTTAGATTGGAGTTCAGAGAACCAATGAACACATGAAGCATATATTTTTTTAACTGGTTTCCCCAACTCCATTTTTGTTTATGTTGCAGTCCGATACTACAATCGTTCAAATTCAATTCTCATGGATACAGAATTCTGAAAGTGTTTAAATTATTTTTTTAAATAGACCCTTTGCAACAACACTTGAAAATGTAGTTTAATTCTCTCAATTATCTTGATCATTGCTGAGATGCTTTTTACAGCTTGGTTGGAGTCCATCTGTGGTAAATTAAAATTGATTGGACATGATTTCAAAAGGCATATACTGTACCTCTCTATAAAAGGCCTCACAGAAGACAATGCATATCAGAGCAAAAACAACGCCATGAGGTCAAAGGAACTGCCTGCAGAGCTCAGAGAGGACTGTTGCAAAGCACAGATATAAAAAGCTACATAAAAATGGCTGCCGCACTGATTGATCAAGAACACAGTGGCCTCCAAAATTCTCAAATGGAAGAATTTTGGAACAACCAGAACTCTTCCAAAAGCTATTTGCCTGGTCAAACTGAACAATCGGGGAGAAGGGCCTTAGTAAGAGCAGTGACCAAGAATTCAGTTGTCACTCTGAATGAGCTCTGTAAATCCTGTGTGGAGATGGAACAAGGATTCAGAAGAACAACCATCATTGCAGCTCTCCACCGATCTGGGCTTTAAGGCAGAGTGGAATTCTCCTCAAACTTGGAGTTTTTACAAAAAAAAAGGCACCTTAAGAAATCTCAGATTGTGAGGAACAAGATTTTCTGGTCTGATGAAATGAAGATTAAAATTTTAAGCCTAAGTGATATTTCTGGAGGAAACCAGGCACTATACCAAAAGTGAAGCATGGTGGTGGCAGCATCATGCTGTAGGGATATTTTTTAGCAGCAGGGACTAGGAGAATAGTCACGGTTGAAGGAATTCTGACTGAAGAAAGTACATGTCATATTAGAATAAACTTTTGTCCATATTGTGTATGCTGCTTTCTGGGCAAAAAATAATTTCCTGGATGTAACCTGTGGTCCATTTGTTAGTTAGGAGTTATTATAAAAAATAAATGTATACACAATAAAAATTGCTATCTATTGGGTACACATAATTACCATCTTAATATGATCTAATAGTGTGTGTTGGAATATGTATATGTATATGTATATGTATATGTTTATTTGTGTGACCTAAAGGGACCACAGTCAAATGATGGAGACATGGTCATCATAGTGTAGACCACAGGCATGAGGCTGAGGAAGAGCACGACCAGCAGGATGCCCATGTAGAAGTTGTTGGAGCGTGAAGCTTTAAACACTCTCTCATGAGGAACGTTACTGCTCATTACAGCCCAGCACTGGAAATACATGGAGGTCACGAGGCGCAGAATGTTTATACCCACCAACCCTGGAGCATAAAATGCACCCATCCTAAAGAAAACATAAAGGACACACACATATGTAAGTCCCTTAGCACACAGGTCTTTTTTATAATTATTTTTTTGTCTTTGAAGGGCATACATTCTCACCAGATCATTCCCTGGTTGAAAATGAGCCCGAGTACATTTCCACTGATATCGAACTCTCCGTACGAAGGCTGTAAAACATGAACACATAAAACACAGTTTAATGAAAAGCACAATACGTTGCTCCGGACAGTATAAAGCTCTCCCTCTTTCTGTAATTAAGTGCCCTGGGTAGAGTCAGATGTCTCTGTGTTTGTCTTGTTGTTAAGTATCAGATATCATGCTAGCTGTTGCTTTCAGGGAGTCATGTTAGCAATGAATTAATGAGATTTGTGAGTGTATTTTTTACGTGTACATTCAAGTAAACAGGGTAGAAGCCACATCATGCTGGTAAAATAATTCAGTAGAAATTTTCTATGTGGCAAATCAAGTGTTTTTCCCTGTTTAATCTTCAGCTACCTATTTTGCCCTGCCCTGATTTGTAGCTACAATAGTTAAAGACCCAGTACCAGGACTTGGTACCAATACCCCAATATGAAAACCACCTCTTTCAATAAAGAATCAAGACCCCACCAAAATGAGAAGCAAAACACACTGTACTGCACATGTAAGACCCTTTATGAGTAGAAACATTTTAGCTTCAGAATACTGTTTAAAAAATCCAAGGTGTAACTTTTCTCCCCATGCCTCTGAGCAACTCTTGACTCCTCCAACCTTGATCTATAATTTGAAGTACTGGCTTCCAAACTGCAAAATTGTCAAATAAGAATTGCACAATACCACAATAGGCCCAATACATATAATGCCTTCCTTAGTATTGCCTTCCTTGATACTGATTTTCTTACTCTGTTTTCAGAGATTTTTCCTTCTTTGTCCTCCATGACCTAAACCAGTTCAGTGGAGCAAAGCAGCTAAAAAGAAACTCCTGTCACATCTACAAAGCCCTTTTTTATTACAGGAAACTGCTTGTTCCCAGACTGTGCCGCAAAGTATAAATAACACGAGCATTTCCTCCCAATTCAAACAGAACCGCCTTAGCTGAATTGGAACAAGTGTTTGAAATGCTTAAGATTTAAGCAAGTTAAAATCAGGTCAATTCCTCCAATGCTCCCAAACATACTTTCATGTGTGGTGGCTGTTTCCAACCAGCTATAACCTTAAATATTGAAAACACCTGCCTAATGTTATGTTGTTCTGCTTGTACCACCAAAACAGTACTGACCCAAGAAAAAGCATGGACTCAACAAGACATTTGAAGGTGTTCTGTGGTCACTGGCAACAAGACTTGCAGGAAATATTCTTTAAAGTCCTAAAAGTCTGTGGAGACCTGTGGTGTTTGGAGACCAAGTCAGCACCTTTTCTTGCGTGAGGCAGGGCTTTACCCTGCTATTACCAAATATCGTTGCCATAAGAGGGGCGACCTTGACAACAATGCAACAGTATTTAGGTTGGTGGTACGTATCAAAATAATATTCTTATAAATGCAGGAGCCAAAGCTTCCCAGCAGAACATTGCATCACACTGTCCCATAGTGCAATGTGGATCTGCCCCATGTAATTGACACAAATGCAACCGGCCATCCATATGTTGTGAAAGAGATCGCAATTCATCAGACCATGCCAGTTCTGATGTTTACGTATCCATTGTAAGTGATTTCAACAGTCTCCAAGGGTCAGCATGGCCACTCTGATTGGCAACCCCTTATGCAGTGTTAACTCTTTCAGCACTTGTGTGAGATTGGACCAGACATGCCTGCCAGCACTCCCCACTTGCATTACTGATCCTTGGGCTTCCATGATCTTATTGCTGGATCATGAGTTGTTGTTTTTTCCACTTTGGTAGTTTCTTACACCAATGTATGTACCTGAAAGACCCAACAAGACCTGCTGTTTTAAGGATGCTCTGACTCATCTAGCAATTATAATTAGCAACCATTTTTGTTTCTTCCAACACATCGACTTTAAAAACTGACTTCATTTTGTCATCATTTATCCCACCACCTTGTCAGATGCTACTGTAATGAGATAATCAGTAACAGTTATGGTACATTCACTTAGGAAAGTGTCAGGTTCCCATATAGATCACCAATTATACACTACATTTTAAGACGTGCTGGTCTGGAATCACCAAACACCCAATTAAAACATTTAAAACACTGAATTTATAGAATCCTGAATAGTAACTCACAAAGCCAGCCTCGAGGTCCCAGCACCAACAGTAGTTCAGAAAACGCACAATTAATGCTCTCATGAAGTCTCCAACCAGAATCGTCAGATAGGTCACTTGAATGTCTGACACCGTCAGCTTCACAAACTCCTATAGCAAGAAGCAGATGTAAATCCTTTCAAATTTAGGACGGCACATTTGCATTACATTTGTTCAGTATTAAAAAAAATGGGATGGAACGCACAATTCCCACTTCAGTTTCCCAGCATGGACCCCTGATAACATCAGCAGGTGAGATTTCAGGTGGTGGAATGTTCTCGGTCACGTTGTGATACAGAGTGTAGTTAGCATAGTACTGGTTTAGAGCCCAGTCAGTTTCATTCTTGATCAGTTTCTCCTTATCCAGCTTGTGTTGAAGGACCAAAAAAGTGGAAATTTTATTGTAAAAAATTGGTGTGAAGCATTTAATTAGCAAGGCTTAGAACATTATGGCATATTTGCCAACCATATCTGTTGTACCTTCTCATTGACATCATCAATAAGGGCAAATAGGAAGGTGTAAAGGTTTCCCAGGAAGAGGGCAAAGATGCGGCCCAGCTGCCACTTCAGGGCGATCCGAGGATGATAATCTTCCAGTTCGGCAATGGTCTCAAACAAAGGTGGACACACTAAACCCAACAGAGACATTACAATCTCCACCTATAGGACATATTATTAGGGAATAAATTGTATACATAAATAATAGAATTTTTTAAGAAGCAATAAATGATAAAAAAGTACAAAAACAGGTAAATGAAAGATTCAACCAGATACCTCATTTTTCTGATACCAGGATAACTCTTTGCTATCCAGTTTAGCAAAGTCTTGCGATCTTTTCACTACAAAGTAGATTAGATATCCGCTCCCTCCCAGGCTGCACAGGATCAACACATTAGCGAGGACACGGAGAAATCTCCTCAAATGAATGTTTTCATCCTTCAAATTCTCCTGCTCATCCACTATAGATTCCTAAGGAAATATGGTTATAGTCGAAACAGGTCATCCAGCGCTATAAAACGTGTATCATCAAATACACATTTCCTTATTGAACACCCCATTCCCGAGTGTCTATTTTTTGCCGTTGTAGTTGCCTCTAATATTTAGATATTTAGACATGGCTGAAGGGGGTATATTCAGATACAAGAGCGTTAGTAAGATCTGACCCGGATGTCCGGGTGGTATACAATTGCTGCTCCAGTTTATCCCATAGGTGTTCAGTGGTGTTGAGGTCCACAAATGCACATGGCCACAGAGTGTACAAAAGGGCAGAATTTTGTCTATGAATTTTATAGATGTATTTTTAAACCTAAGTCAATACAATATACATTTTATAATATTTACCATGCTCTGGGTCACTAGGGGTAAGCCTGAGCTTGAAACTGTGATGCTTCATTTACTGATCATAATCTTTAAACCAAGGTTATGGAAGACATCAAGATTGTTTTTCAATTGAGGCTCAGGACGTACACCAGTGTACCGAACAGTATATGTTTCCTTGTTCTTACACTCTGAATTCAGTTTGGTTTCATGTCAAAAGTAAAGCAGACAAAATAGTCCACATACTACAAACCTGAGTTTATAATTTCGGACATGTTTAAATAGTTGTTTAAATAATAAAGTAAAGTTTTGTCTGACCTTGAAGCTAGTTGTGATGGAAGCATACTTGTTGTCGGCTGTCTCTGGGTTTCCGATGAGGTAATCCCAACTGGTGAAGAGTTTCCAGCAAAACACAAAGTCACTCTCCTCTCCCCCGTCACCTCCTTCGTTGGCATTTCTTGCCATCCTATGACAAAATGCCATTTTGTGTATCAGCCATATGAACTTCGGTTTAGAATCTTCCAACACAGGAATACTGAATAGGGAAGAAAGACTCACGTCCTGATCACCACCATCAGGCTGTAGCCGAATATTCCTATTCCGACTAGGAAATAGGACAAGGGGAGACGAAACTTAAGTAGTCCAATAGTGTTCTGGTTATTATAGTAGCCATAAAAGAGGACAGAGTACTTGCAGTAACCCTATAGAAAAATAAAAATAAAAATGTTGAATCAGTATGTAAATTCTCAACCAATGCTTTCAATGGATTTTGTTTGATTTGGGCATAATAATCTATATCTCACCCCAAATTCAAAAAGGACTGAGAAGTCCATGGCGGTATCTTGCTCTTCTCTAGGGACAGTTTTCCTGGCGATGGAGCCATATGGTAAACCCATCAGGACCTCCAGAAAGAGAGCGAGATGTGACTTTACAGATTACTTCAATCACCAAATCTGTCTGAAAGAGATTTAATTGTTCATTATGAATGCTTATGATACTGACCATATAACTGTATATATACACGATATGCCTTGTTTTTTTATATTTTATGTTACGTAATAAACCTCTCATGACCCACCAGCAGGTTCAGGCCTGCATCCCATTTTCTTGTAACTAAAATATTTTCTAGTGGATGTATGTTTTTTGCTTAATAATTCATAGCAATACTCAGTATTATATAGTTAAGGATGAGCAACTAAAAAAAGAAAGAGTTTAAACAGAGGAAGACTAAAAAAGAAAGAGTTCAAGTACATTAACTTACCAAACATTGTTACATATGAAAAAATAATGAATTAGTTAAAAAAAAACTTAAACAAAAAACATAAACAAAAAAGTGTCTCAATATTTTTGTCCCAAAAATATTGTGAATTACAGGTTTACCTCAGGAATGACAACAAGCCCAAACATGAGGCCAAAGAGAACAAGGTTGAGGCCATACATCCACCTGAGGAAGATGAAGTAGGAGGCTACAGATGACCCAAAGTGACCTTTGAAAAAGCAGATCAAGTCAGTAACAAACAGGATCTGAGAAATCTGATATAATAATATCGGGTGTAGACCAACTTTCTACTTCTTTGATTTTCCTTTCCCACGGAATACATGCTGTCTTAAAGTTATCAAAGTCTCGATTGAACTTGATCAATTTCTGCGAAAGATAAAACAGAAAATTTAAATAATTTAGACATTATATGGATTTTTTATGTCCACACTGTACTGAAAAACAAACTACTATACCTTTTTCATCATAACTTTGAAGGCATAAAGCTTCCGTCCTTTTCCTTTGCCCAATGCACCTTCGAACTTCTCTACGAATTCTTGTGCTTCCCTAAAACCATTTCCACAGACAGAATAATGATAGTTCATTCAATTAATGTGCTTATGTTCCATCACTAATATAAAGTTTGTACTGTTCTTGGTTTTATCTGTTTTTAAGAACTACAGGTTTCTTCCATTGCATATCTTTATTAGAAAATAACGTTAATTCAGGCAGCATCATTACATGCAGTCAGTGGTCCGATTGCTCATCCCTGTGGAGTAAACACACACGTTGACACCTGTTCAGGAATATCACGTTCCACCTGCTACTAGTTTCCAACGTAACCAGAGACATTAGCCAATTAATTACCTCCTGGATTAGTGAGATATGTGGGGATCGTGACAAGACACATTAAATACACAACAAATGAAACCCAATATTTTTTAGCAATAAAGTGAAGCACTTAAGCAAAAATAGACAAAATGCTTTATCAAGTCTCCCCCAATGGAAATACTTAAGGCTAGTTAAGTACAGTAACAAATTTCATTTACCTCCACCACTTATCCACCACTTTTCCACCACTGGAAATAATAATCTGAAAAATAATTAATTAAGCTAACCAAGACCCCACTGTCATCCAGCCAGGCTTGTAGTTCAAAAGGAATTCCTTCCAGATAGTGGGATATTTAAGGCACTCCCTTGCCATGTTGCAGCTCTTTAAGTCCCGGGATCTTTTTCTCCATACCTCAGGTACTCTGCGAAACTCAAACCCCTGAAGTCCAGCTGCCAGCGCAGGCCATCACTGTTCTCTTGGAAAGTGTTTAATTCTACTACCTCTGAACTTGTCTAAACTATCATCTATTCTGCCTCAAGACAGCCCGGGGCACCCTGAGGTAAAGGTTCACCACAAGGCCATAGTGGAAAAGGTTCGAGAGCATTTGATAAAACTTTGTACAGATCGTCTTGGGGACCAAAATAGACAACACAAGTTCCTGCAAAATGATCACACCAATTTAGCTGCAAAGTGGCTGAGACAATCAGTAAAGATATTTTGTAGTTAAAGGCTTAGGGAATACGCTTCAACAAAACAAAAGCTGCTTTGAAATTAGGGATAAACAAATTCTAGTATGCCTCCTTTCAGAAGCCAGCCATTTTGTGATATATGAGAAAGACACATTACTTCAAAATCCCAAGTCGTTTTTTCATCCGCCACGGTTTGTTTCGGAGAGTGGCAATAAGTTTCTTCTTTTCTTCGACTTCTTCTTTCAGCTGAGCCATTTCGCTTTCTGATAGGGACTCAGCATCGGAATCGCCAGCCGATGAGCTGCCAAAGAGGGAAATCAGATATCCCAATATGAGGAGATACAGTAGGCTAAAATCAGTTTGCAGTTAGACTGTGATTAATAGATAGATCACTTTTTTCCTCCAAACGAGGAATTCACAAATGCTTTAGCTAAGTATTCTAGCACAATAGTTTTGAAATGTAGAGAAAACTGAACAAAGGAAATGTATAAAATCTTACATAAACTTGTTAGACTAAAGATGGATTTGCAAGAGTGATTTGGTTCTGTCAGCCATACATTTACAGGTGATGACTCTACCACCACCATGTTTCAAACATGAAGCAGTATGCTCAAGTCCTTTAGGTTGGACAATGAACTGTGGAATTCTGTATGAAAATTCCATATACTTTGGCGTCAACGAATATATATATATATATATATATATATAAGCATTAGGAATTTCACTGGCAGTTTCTGTCAGAAAACACTATGGATAAGTTACTAAGGCCAATATTTGGTGTACTATTTGCATATAGATGCTAAGTGAGATTAAAGAATTTTGCCCATAGTATGCTAGCTGTAGTTAGCTAGCTGGAAAAAAAGACAGAAAACTGTGTATTTTTTTGTTTATTTCTATTTTTGTTTCCCTGTTTTAAATAACTCGCCAGTGTTAGTGAGCTACAGAAGGTTGCTGATTATGTGTAAACAGGACTCATTTTATACTTTCTTCAAATACCCGCCTCAATCTTTTTACAAATTTGCCCAACATAATATTCTAAGAACTCATCATCCCTTGAAAGGCTTGTAAGATTTGAACACTTTTTTAAAATTTGAAATATTTCGATAATCTAGAAAGAAAGCCTATAGAATATTCTACCTGCTACCATCTCCTTTTTTCTTTTTGTCTGCCCCCTTTTCTTTCCCATCTTTACTTGCTCCTTTTCCAGTCTTCTCTTTATTGTTCTCTTCATCTTTTTCTTTCTTAGTCGCTCCTTTTCCTTTCTTCTTGTTCCCTTTGTCCTCTTCACTGTCCACATCAGAATCCTGGGCCGTGCCATTGGCCTTCTTCCTGTTGTTTGCTTTCCTCCGGCCGCGTGGTCTCTCGCGCTCATTGTCCTTGGAATTATCACCTCCTCTCCTTCTGCCTCTTCTTAGGCGAGGAGCATCGTCTTCCTCATCATCATCGCTGTCTGTTGGTTTGTTTCGGCGAGTTGGAGGTCTGGGTCTTCCAGCACTTCTTGGTCTCCTTCTGGTGTCATCTGAACAACAGGTGAAAATTTCACTGTACAAGTCTAAAGTAATTTAATAAACTCTATAATAGTATCTTATGCTTCATGAATATGTTAAGAAAGTTTAATTTCCTCAGCAGTTGTAGGGACAACAACATTTCTAAAGTCAAATTTGCTCAATTTGAGCTCATAGATGAAAGAAATGGGTTTGTTTTGTTCTGGTTCTTCTTGGCCACCTAGTAAATATCGTGAATTCTTACAAGTCTCAGTATATTTTAGCCAACATTCTGTGGCTACATTGGAAAAAATCTGATCATCAGGAGTAATTAAGAGAACGGTTTAGAACTTAAAAAGGAAATAGCAAAGTATTAAATATTCAAGATTCTTTAGTAAATGATTGATATTGACTGGCACAAAAGCTTGTTTTTAACAAGCCTAATCTCTTTCAATACATGCATTCCTCTGAAGCAAAAAGGTCCCCTATTTAACAAACTGGACAGACACGTTTGTGATAGAAAAAGTATTCAAGTTGAGAAAGAATTTGAAGGTAGCACTCTCATAACTAGCACTTTCATATATGTATTTTAGACTTGACAGTATATTTATATAGTATTTGATAAGTAGTGGGAATACTATCAAGGTTTTGTTTTTAGGAGTCAAATAAAAATATACGAATTACTGTATTTGACTTCTCAAATGAAACTCCTGGTCAGAAATGGAGCTCTGTACATCCTTAGTCAAAGACCGATGAGCTTAATTCAACTGTGTATTCATGAATAAAATCCTTATTGCAACTCTAAATAATGAAAATCAATTGAGAAATCAGTCAATTTCCATGACTTACCATCACTGTCTAACTCAGCATCTATCTCAATTCCAACTGGAACACACATATTTGAGGACATGTTACGTGCATTTGGTATATTCCTTTTTTTTAGTACAATTTTCCAAAATGTTAAAACTTTTTAATAAAATAATTATAAACAATAAAACCCATTCTGTTACACTCACCATCTTCCAGAGATGCGGAGATGCCAGTTTTTGGGCGCGGCATTTCCACTGTCTGTACACCTGATGTTTAGTGTTCGGTTGTTCCTGCAATCATCAGCATTCTGCTAAGGCATGACACGCAGAGGATACAGTTGAGTGACACTGGGCTCTCAGTGCATGGCAGGTGCATCCCTTCCAAAACCCCGAGCATCAGATGTCCCCTTGGATACGGCAAACGATATCATGCCGGAAATTGGCATCCAAAAAAGCCTAGCGGCTCGAGGAGAAATCTCAAGTGGACAAGACGGACAAAAGACAACTGTAAAATGACCTGGTCTTAACCTGCGTGCAATCGCACCGTCGGTTAATCAGTACACGGACCAGAGTCCGATCGACCATAGATAACACTGACAATAATGGCTGGACCATGCTAAAAATAATTCAGTTATAATAAACGTATGTACATGTGAAGTTGAGATTTGCAAATAACTATTTTGTGTATGGAAAAAAGTCTTTTTTAAAGGATTTACTAAGATTTGAAAGCAAGATCTCAATCCACAGCAACACTAGGTACAAGAGAATCATTTCAAGTGTCAACAGAAATAAATCCAAAGAAACCTTTTAATTGTATATGGATTTATTTTAATAATAATCATAAAAGAATGTTACTACTGTCTAGTTTTTGTGTACAACCTGACAGGGTTTTTTTATGTCTCTTTAATTAGTCCAACTTGTCTGCTTATGTGGACATAGCAGAGTCTGATGAATAATTCAGACTGGAATCGGACACCAAGGCACAACCAGTACAGCCATTAAAACCTTCTCCTTCCTAGAATTATGGCTCTGTTTCACTGACCTTCACATGTACGTTTTGTCCAGCCTTTTTTTGTTTTTTTTTAACTGTAAGTGACTCTTCTGTCCTTTCTAATGCAAATGGGTCCATGATCTAATGCACTTTTAATACTGGATTTAGGAAATAGACAACTGTCAAGATTTGCCACTTCCTGCAATTTGTCTTCTGAATTTTAAAAAGCCATTGATTAGTATATATTTGTCCAGACAGTCTCTATCTATCTATCTATCTATCTATCTATCTATCTATCTATCTATCTATCTATCTACACAGAAGACTGTATAATACTTCTCTATATTTGTATGTATATATATATATATATATTCCTTTCCAATGCAGTACAGATTTTTCACAAAATTGTATTTACAAAAAGTACACTATATGGACAAAAGATTCATATGTGCTTCCCATTTGCTGTTACAATAATCTCCACTCTTCTGGGGAGATTTGTGCCCATTCAGCCACAAGGGTGTTATGGTCAAAAAGTTAAGTAAAACCAGGTATTGATGTAGGTGAGATCTTCCACACACCTCCAACCTATGTAAACCATATTATTGTTATGCTGGCACAGGTTTGGTTCTCCATTGAAGGGAATGTTTTATGCTACTGCAAAGACATCTATGTCCTTCTTCATTGTGGTAATGACATGTGACTGTGAAATGTCAGGTGTCCCAATAATTTTTAGAATCAGAACCAGAATCTGGTTTATTGGCCAAGTGTACTGACACACACAAGGAATTTGGTTCCAGCTGTTAGTGACTCTTAAAGTACAACACTATACATTCAGCTTGGACAGAGTATATGACAAATCAGTTATGGAATCCCTAAAAAGATAAAACAGCAACCAGGGTTAGAACCTTGAGGTGAAGAATGTGAAAATTTGGCCCTACAGCCAGGGCTTACTAGGTTTTAAGCCCCTTTCACTGGAATGACCCCTCCTTTAAGGTTCGAACAGTCCATCTCTGGTGATATGACAGCTGTAAGATGGTGGTGTATTGTCTTCAAATGGTCTGCATTTATCTGCATCAAATCTGGAACACCAAGAAAGAGCCACCTTTGCCACCTTTCTCGATGCCTTGATAACAGTGGTCAAACAAAAACAAAGAAAACAAACATGTCTTAAGTTAATAGTTAATGATATAGTACTTGTACAAAAATTAGCGGGCACCTAACCATTCATATGTGCTTTGTAAACATCTCTTCAGGTCTCCCCTCCGTGGATCTTCCCACTTCGTCCAGGCCTGCCTCTGGATAGTGTTCTCTTAGACTGGAGGCCAGCTTGGGATGGTTTCTCATCAAGAACGGGTGCTTTGAGGATGGATTGGACTGTAGTTAATGTCAACAGTCTGGGGTCATTGTTACTCTGGGGTCATTCTTACTCTGGAACTACATTGACTCAGGACTACTTTTGGTTTCTGATTATCATCACTGTACCCCGCAACATCGTATATCTGCTATAAATGGACATTCGGTGGAACCCAGATGAGGTTGGGTCCCCTTTTGAGTCTGGTTCCTCTCAAGGTTTCTTCCTTATGCCATCTCTGAGTTTTTCCTTTCCACAGTCGTCAGGGACAAACTCCGTAGAGCTCCGTAGCAGGCCACTCAAGATCTTCCAAGCTTTTTAAACCATGTGAAGCATATCTTCATGGAGCTTTCTTTATGCAAAGAGGCATAGTCATGGCATTGCAAAAGACGTCCTATACAGTTGTGTTCCACCAAATTCAGGGAAGAATTCAGTGTTCGCTCATGAAAACATATGCGCAAGAGTCTCTGAAGTTTCTAAAATATGAATACTTCAGACACCTTTTTTTTAAATATGTGAAAGCTAATAGATATATTCACCAAAGTATGGGTACCCAAAAATAAATGCACTAGATAATCAGTACTCTAAATGGTACACGACGGCAGGGCAAATGACGTAGTCCCGAAATTCAGACGCTACACATATATCTGTGCGGTCAAATCTGTAACAGTGGGGAAAAGGATCCATCGATGGGACACAGTACACCAGGAGAGATAACGTTAGGTTTGAGAATACAGTGAGGGGGCATCTGAAACTCCAGCAGCGTGTATTTGAAAAGCATGAAAACAATGCACACAATGTAACCTCAGGTCCCTTCTGCTTCAGGCATTCAGAAAGCGATGCGTGCCTCGAAACAAATTTCACCAGAGCCGGAAACCGGATACGCTTATTACATTGAACCAATTCTGAAATATTTATTCATGAGCCGAGGTGCATTGTTAATGAATTACTGACTTATTATTAAAGCAGCTCATGTTACCAGTCGAGTTATATTATTTAGTCCATATGATTTATTTATTTATTATTTGTGATGCTTGATGGAACATCTATACAATCTATAAGATATATTGATATTCCATAAAACAAAGGTATTTGGACACCTGACTTTTTTCGAGCCATATGTGATTCCTATCCAAACTTCCAACACAATTGAGGCACACTGTATAGGATGTCACTGGATGCAGTAGCATGAAATTTTTTCATCACTTGAGCTAGAAGACACAAACCTGTTCCAGCATGACGATGCCCTTGTGCATAAAGCCACCCCATGTAGATATGGTTTCTATGGTTTTAGTGAAAGATCTTGGTTTATAGCTATCCATATTGGGATAAACTGGGACACTCCCTTCTCACCCTACATCAGTGCCTGGCTTTTTTAAATGAATTCTCACAATTCTCCACAAGCACACTCTAAAATCTAGTGAAACATCTTCCCAGAGAAGTGAAGTAACAACAACTGGGGACTAAATGTGGACTGGGAGGTTCAAAAAGCAAATCTTATGGTCAGGTGTCCACAACCATTTTGTCCATATAGTGTAAATCAGGGACAGTAATAATAACCACTAATAATATGATGATAATTTTTAGATTAGAGACTGAAGCCTAGTCGATGTGTTTGAAATTGAATGAGAGACTCAGGGTTCTTGGGTACTAATCTTTTATTATGTCCTATTATCCATAATTACATTAATTTTATTCCTCATGGTGTTATCATCGAAAAACTTTCACATACAACCAAGACCTAGGTATATTGCGGCCATGTTTAAACATATATAATTGAGATTTGTTGTATAACAGCCAAAAAGAAATATAATGCAGTTACAAGGTTTCGTGAGAGAGAGAGAGAGTGAGAAAGAGAAAGAGACATATTGAGGTGTAGGCACATCTAAGATCAGACAGGTGAAACTTGACTAACGATGTGGAGACAATGAGGCATAGAGGGCAGAGGTAAGGCAAGACCTCAGTCTGTCACTCACATGGAGGCCTGATAAAGTATTGTTAGTCTGAAATCGAATGCAGTTGAGCCACTCTGTCCATAGGGACTCATAAATATCATGTCAGTTCAGGTCAGGTAGCTCAATAGGTTTAAACCATAAAAGACTGCAGTATTATAATTGTGTTACGTAACACCGCTATACAAGAAATGACAAAGATTGCATGACTGTATCTAATATGATTGGTTACTGTCAGTTTGAATCAGTCAATAAATAAATGTACTACATATTCTATATGGACAAATGTTTTGGGACACCTGACTTTTCAAGCCATATGTGCTTCTTGCCTGAACTGTAACCACAAAGCTGGAGGCACACAATTGTATATGTCTTTGGTTGTGGTAGCATAAAATGTTCTCTTTACTTGAGCGAACATGTTCATTGTCATGCTGTTCCAGCATGACAATGTTCCTGTGCACAAAGCCATCTCTATGAAGATATACGTTACAAGGGTTGGAGTAGAAGCTCTTGAGTTACCTCCTATAGAGCCCTGACTTCAACCCTATTGAAAACCTTTGAGATGAATTGGAATGCTGACTGCACACCAAGCCTTCTCACCTAACCTACATCAGTACAAATCTCTACAAACACACTCTAAAACAAAGAACATCATTCCAGAAGATTAGACAACACCAAATTGAGACTAAATGTGGAATGGGATGTTCAAAAAGCACATTCGAATCTTATGGTCAGGTGTCCACAAACCATATGAAGTCCATGTAGTGTACTATGTAAATAGTGTACTGTGAGCTGCACAGTTTAATTTAAGTGCATTAAAAGCAAAAATTGGTTTTCTTTTTCCACAAATTTATCAACAGTAGGTATTATTATAGTTATAAGCAGTGGTTCCAAATCCTGGAAGGTGAGGCTTCCATTGATTGGACTTGTTTGGGCAGCACAAGACTGGACTGAGATCCAGTTAAATACTGTGTTTCAACTTACATATAAGATTTATGATCAGTGACACCTGCTTGGTATAAACTTGGTTAATCATACACATGACTTTGATCGTACAAAATCCCTGACATTTTGTTGATATAATTAACAAGTAAAACATAAAAAAAAATTGTGTGCTCTTCACCTGTATCCTTAGTCCATTCTCAGTGCCTTTTAATGGCATTTTAAAGAAAACAACAACAAAATGATGCTTGAATAAAATCTATATTGTTATTATGTTGTTAAAAATCTAAACTCAACATGAATGAATCAACTGAGCTTCCAAGAAAATTCCCATTTTATCCGAGTGTGAGCACAACGTTACATTTTACCTCCATCAAGTTACCATCAAACCTCCACCCGGTGTCTGCTTCAGACCTGAATTTCTTTCCATAAAACTTAAAGGAACATTACAGAAATCATGTTGGACAAGTCAAAGATCTGATTTTGCATTAGAAAAAAGTTAGAAAAAGACACGAGGAAATCTAATATTGTAGTATCTGACATGACCAGCTTGAGCATGTGGCTTTAATGTGGTGGAACTCCAGGTAGTTGCCCGTGCAGGAGGTACGACCGGGGTGCAGGGGGTCGAGTGTAAACAGGTCTGCGAGAGAGATTGAAGCGTAATTCTTGGCCTGAAATATGAATATGCGGTGGGGGAGGAGGAGGAGCAGTAGGAGGAGGTGGTGGAGGTGGTAAGCAAGAAGTTTGTTCGTTGATAATGCTTTTGTCTTTTTCTGGAGAAAGAGGGAAAAGAAAGACAGATAATGTGAGTCAGCTGAAGTCCATTTTCTTGTTCATCTTAAATGTAACGTGTTTTAGGCATGTCATGTATTTGATGTAAAAACCCAGCAAATCTCATAAATCCATATTCTATTCGCAATAAAAAAAAAAAACATGGAGCCTTTCCAAATGTGCCAGCTACCCATTCCACAGACGCTAATGCACCCATAGCATCAGAGATAAAGCTTTTTAAACTGAGTGCTGCTAACAAGCCAGATGATCCCTATCCTCTTTAGTCCGGAGGACATGGTGAAATAAACATTTTGATTCATTTGACCACAGAAAAGTTTTCCACTTTTCCTCAGTACATTTGAAAAGTGCTTTGGCCCAGATAGGTTGGCAACATTTCTGGATCATGTTCACGCATGCCTTCTTCTTTAGATGATAGAGATTTACCATGCATTTGTGGAAAACATGGAAAACTGTGTTTACCGACAATGATTTCTGGAGGTGTTTTAAACACAGTGTAGCCTGAGGACCTCGAAGATCACAGGCATCCGGTATCGATTTTCGATTTTAGTGTTAGTAGAAGTATTAGTGGTCATAGCAGTAGTAGTAGAAGTAATAGTAGAACTAATAATAGTAGAAGTAATACTTCAAGAATACTACAATAATATTCAATACCAATCAGTTCAAACTAAATTCCACTGGCTTAAGCAATGGCCCAGAACTTCAGCACAGCAAGGAAAAGTTCACACTCACTGTCCATACCATCTGAAGGTAACGCATTGTTTCCCTGCATGTCCGGTTGTTCTGTGGAGGCCATTTTTTTGGCCTTCTCCATATATTCAGTCGCTTTCTTTATCGTAAGTCTGGTCCTCTTTCTATTCTCCTCACCTTGCTACAGGATAAATAGACGAAAAGATTTGAACATAGAGCAATGAAGTGGATAAAAAAAATAGCAGCAAGAATACAAACGCTACCAAATCATAGTTTGTGATGTGTTTTTTTTTTTTACAATTCGGACTAAAATGGTTGTATGAGTCACATTGAACTTATTTTCTGGCCAAAATCAGTACTCGTATAACTTACATTCCGCATTTTCTTTCTCAGGTGACTGTTGGCCTGCTTGTAGTTCTTAGAAATTTTATATAAGTAATAAATGATGAGGCTGAAACAAACAAACAAAAATAAAAATGTTTAAGTATTTCATTTTTTTTCTTTCTATGAATTGAAAAAAAAAGTTTATTTTTTCTAATATTACTACAACATTTTGAAGTGTCTAATGTTTTATTTATAATGTTATTTCCAGGTTTTTTTAATAGCAAACAATTATAATAATTTTACTGTTCTGTGCAAAAGTTTTGCCACCCCTGGTCAAATAAATGCGCTTTTTGAAACTGTTTTTTTTTTTTTTTTCATTGCCAATACAAAAAATGTTTCTGGTGCATTACAGTGTGTTATTCCCTGCACATTTTTTTTTATTATTTCACAAAAAGAAAATCATATGACTAGAGGTTTATTGCATTGTTTAAATATATCTATATTGTGCTTTTTCTGGTTTTATATCATTAATAACTGATATGTCTCAACACCGGCACTTACACCAAGAGCAGTATGAAAGGCAGGATCAATCCAGGGTTTAAGATGAGGTTGACCACTTTTTTTAACCAGTATGGAAAATCCAGTTCCAGCGTCTCAGGGACCACATCGTAAAAGTGGTCTTTGCCACTGAAATATAGAGTGTTACAGTTTGACTATTTTTTGAGGTTTTAAAATAAAGTTTGTATTTTGAAAAATACTGTGTTCTATACAATATATTGACACATCTGTTAGCACAAAGTTGGAGATACAGAATGGTATAGGCTGTCTGTCCCTGGTAAGTTTGTGTGTGTGTGTGTGTGTGTGTGTGTGTGTGTGTGTGTGTGTGTGTGTGTGTGTGTGTGTGTGTGTGTTCCAGAGTCTTCAGTCACATATATCTAGTGTTTAGATTTTTCTTTCACATTGTTAGTGTTTTTTCAAATTTGTTTTAAAATCCTTTGAAAATTATGACATTTTGGCGCACCCTAGTGGTAGATTATATAAGTGGCTGTATGCACACTATGCTAAAGAATTTCTGTTCTTATTCGTTTTCTTCTGAAGACTCAGCTGTCCATCATATACTACATTAAAGCGACTGAACTAAATATGGCCTTAAGACTTATTGAGTCATAATGAAGGATGCGTTGATCTTTAAGCACCTGAATGGCCCGCAGTCAAAAGATGGGCGCATGGAGACGAGGCTGAAGACTAGGGGCATTGTGGAGAGGAAGAGGATGACAAGCAGAACAGTCATGTAGAAGTTGCTTGAACGTGAGGCCTTGAAGATGCGCACGGGAGGAATGTTGCAGCACAACACGGCCCAGGCTTGGAGGTACATGAATGTCTGCAGTCTGAACAGGTTTATTGCAGGAAGACAGGGGGCGAAGAATGTCCCAATCCTGAAAAACGCACATGACGCTTTCACAAGGAAAGAGCTTTTACACACAGAAAGTTTTAATAACAAAGATTTTCTTACCAGATCATTCCTTGGTTGAATATGAGGCTCAAAGCATTTCCGCTCAGATCAAACTCGGAATAGCATGGCTGCAAAGAGGAACAACCGTGTGCTTAAGTAGTATACAGGGAATATATATATACAGGTGATCACATTAGGATAACAAACTAAGCTGCATTTTAGTCTCAAACAGATGTTCAAATAGATTTTCTATAAACAATTACTTTACAATTAACTGTTATATTTGATGGGTAGATGTTATGAGGAAGAAACCTTGAGGTGAACCCATCCTTATTTGGGTGATATCAAGAATGTGATTATAAATCTTAAAAACAATACAAAACTACAATGAGCGTAAGAACTACCATGAGTACCAGAGTGAGAGATTATTAGTGATGTCTTTTTTCTACAGTCTTTCCCAGTCAGTTGACGTTATGGAACCAGGAGATACTGAGCAACTCAAAATAGTTCAACATTTGAGATCATCACAGATCCAACACCAGCTTCTCCATGTCAGACCCTTCAAACACTCAAAGAGTTCCAATGTCCAAACTCTACATGAAGTGGGATCCAAAAAAATAAAGTGGGATCCATTTTGTTCTCGAAATTGATGCATGAAGAAGCGGAAAAAATGGCTGAGCGTAAGGATTGAAGTTAACAAGAGCCAAATTGTGACGGCTAGATGACTGGGTCTCCAAAACTACAGCTCTTGTGGGGTGAATCTATCAAAAGTGGTCCAACGAAGGAACAGTTGTGAACCGGTGACAGCATCATTGATTGCCATTATTTGGTAAATTGTTGTATAAAAATAAGCAGAAGACTTGGAATAGACTTATTAATGGAAAATGGATGGTAAATGGAAAACAATCCCACCATTCTGCCCCTGATCGTGTTCCCATTGCGTCACGGCTTGTCATGATTTATTATTTAATCACTCATATCATTGTTTATTGATTATTTATGACTGCATTGGTACATGTAAATATTTCAGTGATTTTTTTTTTAACTTCTAATGTTTATTATAGATGTTTGGCCACATTGTAACACTCACAAAGGTGTACTCCAGGTCCCAGCACCAGATGGGGTTGACGTATCGAAGAAAGACTGCTCGGGCAAAGTCGTTGATCACCGTCACAGAGTAAAAAGTCACAGTATCTGTTAACAGCATGCGTACAAATTCCTAGGATAGAGCAAATGAGAGTGATAAAGAAAGAGACTTAATAGACTATTTCTGGATTATACAGATGTTTAAATCCAGTGGTGGATAGACAGTAATGAAGTAAAAGTAGTTTGTTACTGTACTGAAGTAGCTTTTAAAGTTAATTTGCTTAAGTATTTCCATTTGGGGAGACTTTTCCTTAGTAACAAATTACTTCGCTTTATTTCAAAGTCAAATATCGTACTTTTTGCTCAACTACATTTTGCCATAACACCCCTGGCTTTATTTTGGGTTCATGATCATTTGAATGGATTTCAGTCAGTGTTTGTCTTATTAATATCATTCTATTAATATATTGATTTGCTAAGAGTAACATTAGAGTCTTTTAATGTTGATTATAAGTGTTATGAAAAAAAATTACAATAAGATCATAATAATTCATAGTACTTTGGATACATAAAGTGCATTTGAAGGCGAACAATTTTGTTTGAAGATGTTACGGTTTTCTTAGGGAGAAACGTGGATGGACAATTTAGTTTATTAGAGTGACAGTGCATGTAGGACATTTTGGAGACAAGGTGAGGGAAGTGAGATTGAGATAGCTTGGACATGTACAGAGGAGGGACATGGGGTATATCAGTGGGAGAATGCTGAGGATGAAACCACTAGGAAGAAGGAAAAGAGAAAGACTAAGGAGGATGTTTGGATGTGGTGAGGGAAGACATGCAGGTAGTTGGTGTGACAGAGGCAGATGTAGAGGACAGGGGGGTGTGGAGACCCCTAATGGGAGAAGCCAATAGAAGAAAAAGAAGAGGAAAGTTTGAAGGGAGCACTTTTATTTTTACTGGAGTAAAGTATCTCTACTTTTACCTAAGCACATGGTTTGTGTACTTCAACCACCACTTTTTTTAAACTCGACTTTAAAACAGACATACCTGTCCAACCAAGGTCTCCCAGCAAGGCCCTCTGGGAACATCTGCAGGATCGATTATGAAAGTTGTATTTTCTGCTAAGGACTTGTTATACATGGCCGCCTCCCATATGGTCAGGTTATGCTTTGTTTGCTCTTCTGCACCCCTCTAGTAAATAAGCAAACAAACAAATAAACGCCATGACCAAAAGACCATAAAATAAGCAATGTTAAGGGCTGAATAACCTCCTCACATGACCCCTAGTAAAGGATTATTTGGCTTATATCATGACCATTTGGCAGCATTGACAATTAAAGCTGTAATGTACTACCATGGACAGCTAACACCTAAAATGTTTGATATTCAATTAAACGTTTCAATCAATTCAAGATTTTATGCAGATTACACTCAAATAAACCAAAAGCAGAAATTGCCCCCCTGACTCACGGAGATGTTGATCTGGTCAATGATGCCGATGAGAAAGCTGTAAAGGTTGCCCGTGTAAAGGGCAAAGACACGGCCCATCTGCCAGCGCATGTTAATCCGTGGGTGATAAAGCTCCAAATAACTTATCGCATCAAACATCATCGGACCGAAGGTGCTCAACATCGACATCACCACGTTCACCTGACCACAAAAAAAAAGGATGTACAAATATATGCACAATTTCAGGCCATATTTGAGATTTTATATCCAAACTTTATATATTCTTACTTCACTTCTTTCCCACCAACTGAAATTGTCCATCCCAAGCTTGAAGAATTTTCCAGACCTGCGCACCACAAAATAGATCAGATAGCCACTTCCTACCAGGATGATGATGACCAGGATGTTGGACACGGTGCGGAGTATTAACAGCTTTCGGAAATTTGGAGTTTTTCTGAAATTCTTCTCGTCCACAATGATTTCCTTTTAAGAAAAAAACATTTGCAAAGACATTTGAGGTTCTCACACACACACACACACACACACACACACACACACACACACACAGAGACACACAGAGACACACACACCTTAAAGGTCATGGTATTGGAGGCAAACTTGCTGTCAGCCGCCTCCGGGTTTCCGATCAGGTAATCCCAGCCAGTGAATATTCTCCAGCTGTATTTATAGTTGGTGTCATCTCCACATTCTTGCCCTGCATTGTAGGCCATGCTGTGGACAAAATTTTAGGAAAAGGTGACCACCAGGTGGTGCAATATACTATTTCGGTAAGTGGCGCCAACCAAGTAACCTTGGAATTTTCCAAACGCCAAAAAACAAATGTGCAAAAAAAAAAAAAAAAAAGGTTATTCAGTGCACAAATTTTAATTTTTTTTTTATCATTCACATACACTTTCTACCCCATAATTAGTAAGTGAAAACAGAATTCTAGAAATGTCTGTGAATGAATAAATAACTTTCTTTCGGCTGCTCCCATTAGGGGCCGCCACAGCGGCTCATCTGCATGTTTGATTTGGCACATGTTTTTACGCTGGATGCCCTTCCTAACGTAACCCTCCCCATTTATCCGGGCTTGGGACCAGCACTAAGGTTTATGAAACCCTAATGGCTGGGGTTGGTTCCCTGACCGGTGATCGAACCCAGGCCGCAACGGTGAAAGCGCTGCATCCTAACCACTGGACCATCATAAATAATAATCAAAAAAATATCACATGTACATTACAATATTCAGACCCTTTACTCCGTGGGTATTTGAAGCACCATTGGCAGAAATTACAGCCTTGAGTCCTTTTGGGTTTAACACAACAAGCTTTGCACACTTGGATTGGGGGATTTTCTGTTATTCTTCAGTGCAAATCCTCTCAAGCTGGGTCAGTTTGGATGGGCACCATTGATGGACAGATTTGAGACTTTCTGGTCTCTCCAGAGGGGCTCAAATTTCTTCAAGCCAGGGCTCTGGCTGGGCCATTCTAGAACTTTAACTAGGAGTTGTCCCTAAGCCATTCCTGTGTTGTCTTGGCTGTGTGCTTAGCGTTGTTGTCATGTAGGACAGTGGACCTTCTACCCAGACTGAGTTTCTGAGTGCTGTGGTACAAAATTTTATTGAAGATATCTCTCCACTTTGCTCTGTTCGGCTTTTCCCCGAACAATTGCCAAGCTGCTGTGCAGGAAAAACTATGCCACCATGCGTTACTGTTGGGATTGTTTTGGGCAGTTCTTGAGCAGTGGTTGATTTCGAATTGAGGACAAACTGTTTTGTCAATTTTGTTCCCCACAGCATTAGACTCTTTCAGTTGCCTCTAAGCACTCCAAGTGGGCTTTCATGGGTTTTTGCATTCAGGAGTCTCTTTCGTCTAGCCACCCTGCCATAACGCCTAGATTGTTGGAGGGCTTCAGTCAATTCAATTCAATTCGTTTTTATTTGTATAGCGCTTTTAACAATGAAAGCAGATTTACACATTATCACCGGCGACTGTGGCGAGGAAAAACTCTCCGAGATGGCATGAGGAAGAAACCTTAAGAGGAACCAAACTCAAGAGGGAACCCATCCTCATCTGGGTTGCACCGAATGTCCACTTCAGTGATGGTTCTTCTTCTGGAACTTTGTCCTAACTCCACACAGGATCTCCGGGAGTTCAGGGAGAGTGACCATTGGGTTCTTGGTCACCTTTCTTTTTAAGGCCCTTCTCCCCTGGTTACTTAGTTATTAGAAGAACCATATTTTTTTGTAGCCTTCTCTATGATCTGTGCTTTGCAACCATCCAGTCTCTGAGCTCTGCTTCCAGTTCCTTTGACCTCATGGCTTGGTTTTTGCCCTGATATGCATTGTGAACTGTGAGGAATTCTATAGAGAGGTCTGTTCCTTTTCAAATCATATCCAATCAATAGATTTTTCCACAGGTGGTCTCCAGCCATGGTGTAGAAATATCTCGGCAACAATCAAGAGAAAAGGGAGGCACCTGATCTAGTTTTCATGTGTTGCTGCATTGGATCTAAATACATTTTTTAATGTACAGACTTTTCAAGTTTTTAATTCTCTAATTAACATGGGCATGGGCAAATCTGGATGATTTATGCATATATACAGGTATGTTTATTATTAGTAAAACCAAACTAAACATGTTTTACAGTAATTGCGGTGTTTAAATTCACGTAAATCATCAGGACACCAAACAAAGCTTCTGCTTTGTTTCCACACGGACAGTTTTAATTGCCAGATGTGTACATCATAGCAGATTTTGTTTGATTTGAGACTTCAGTATCAGTAAAACAAATGTTTAGTGATTAAAAATCATTTTCCGGTGGAGTTTATTAATTGTTATTATTTCTTATATCTGAATAAAAAAAGAACTAATGACTAATGAATTCGCATCAATTTTCACAGCCCAAATATGTATTATACAAACGTAATGTAATATACAAACACGCACATATTTCTTCGGTCTTGGATTTATGCTTTCGAACAAAGAATAGTATGAATATACGATGTAAAAAAAAAAGGAATCGATGACTCAAACTCACGCTTTCACGATCACCAGGTAACCGTAAGCCACACTGGTCAGCCCAACCAAAAAGTAGCACAAGGGCATTCGAAACTTGAGCCAGCCAATTGTCCTCTGGTCATTGTAGTAGCCAATAAACAAGACGGTATACTTAAGGTAACCCTGTAAAAAACAAAACAACAAACACAATGTAAGTGGGTTGGTTTAAGATTATGCTAATAAGCTATTCATGATCGTCATGGTTACACAGTGCAATAGTGCACAAAATTGACAACAACAAAAAAAAAAATAGCTGACCGAAACATCCCATAGGACTTCGAGGTTCATAGCAGTGGGTTCTTCTTCTCTGGAGACTGTCTTCCTAGGTATACTCCCAAAGGGCTTCCCAAGTAATGCCTGTAGAGAGATTATGGCCTAGAGATTTCTTATACAGTAGATTACAACCTTTTATATAGGTCTCTACTGAATAATACAGAAATGTGAATTTTGGTTTTGGAAGCCAACATCCAGATTCAGCATGGCATCCGTTTTTTTATCCTTGATTTTAACTTCTGATAACTTCCATTTCTATAAACATAGTAATAATCGCTCACATTGTAGGATCATTCATTTACACTCGTGATGTTGCGGCACATGGTAATTCCAAACCCCACGTGATTTTCTTTCCTTTGATGTGTGTAGAACGTTTCATCACGGATTGTTTGGTTGGCTTCTGTGAAACTCTGAGTAGATGTCTTGTCTCTAGACCCGGCATAACTCTTTCGTTATAAATATA
This sequence comes from Silurus asotus, assembly GCA_024362625.1. Taxonomy (NCBI): domain Eukaryota; kingdom Metazoa; phylum Chordata; class Actinopteri; order Siluriformes; family Siluridae; genus Silurus; species Silurus asotus. The sequence goes on along the minus strand of MU551562.1, from coordinate 595,523 downwards.
ATATAAGGGTCCATCCATAGAGGTTGTTGAACATCCTAATATAAATTGTGTCATTACTCAACCTTCCATATTTTTCATGAAAACACTTATCTATCCTTGGAAATATCTAAATACTGAGAAGTGATTAATAACCACTGATGGACATGAAGTAAATGTAATTCCTTACTGTACTTAACTTACACCTGTGGTTTTATTTGCGCAAATTGTTTTAAGTAGTTTTTGGCTCATAATCATTTTAATAGATATTATTTAGTGTTTGACCCATATCGTTCTATTAATATATCAATGTGCTGAAAGTAACATTGGAGTCTTTTTACAGAAACTGAGTGATTTAAGCAAAGAGTCTTGTAATACAAACTATGATTTATTATAGCTATAATGTTCCTATTATTTTCAACCAGGGGCATTGGGGAAGTAATAGTTTTAGGGAGTTTCGGATGACCCAAACTACTTTTGGGATGACTTTTGGGATGAAAGATAATGGGTTAACTTTCAGAAAATGGTGCTTAAAATACTGTACGTTCCAACCATTATTAAGTATTCAGGGTGATGGCAAGTCTTGTATTTGGCCAGTGGCCATTGTGGATACTTTGCTCTGGTGTTGTGAATAGTATGAGAATACTAAAATATTTGTCGTTGTGTTGCGTCAGATGCAATATGGAAGCTATAGTTCTTCTCAGCAGGTTTGAGTTTATGGAGAACTCTGCAAAAGCTTTGGGGTACATTTAGGCCCGGGGGCTCCCCAGCTACTGAAAAGATGCCCCTACACCTTATTTGGGATCATGTGTTAAGAAGTAACTTAGCTAGCAAATGGATCAAATGGAATACAAAGCCAACATTTTCCTTACCTCAGGAATCATAACAAGCCCAAAGGACAGGCCGAAGGAAATTAGATTGATGCCAAACATCCATCGCAGCAATATGAAGTAGGATGCCACTGAAGAGCCAAAATGACCTGTTGGAGAACACAATTACATTATCTGGGAAGATTCACAAGTCACGAAAGTCTAAATTTAGTCAAAAAGCCCTCCATTATGAATAAACTCATTTTTGAGTAGAGGTCAACCGATTTAATCTATAGCTAGGTTGGATCGTACTTGCCGCTAACCGATTTTAAACTGGACTCCATGTAAAACAGCAATGAGCTTACAATAAATTTTTTTTTTACTGAATCATGAAGTTGTGCTACATGAAATAAATAATATATTAATTAATATTGAGGTAAATAAAAGACACATTCAAAATAAAACACTGTAAACTAATGAAAACAGTCACATCCAAAATGAATGTAATCATCACGCGGCCTCTAGAGGGCGCCCCCGTACTGTATAACGCAACCCAGAAAAACTATCACTAGGGATTCGTGCCTATAGTTCCAACAATCAACTATAGATGCCAATTAATCGACATTAAGAGTGAATCGGTCGACCCCTTTTATTGAGTTCATTAAAAACTTTGTGACTGAGGTAATTCCTCAGGAGTAAAAAGGGATGAGCAGGAGAGCACAGGTCGAGCGTACTTTCAATTTCCTTGATCTTCATCTCCCATAGGACACAGGCTGCCTTAAAGTTCTTGAAGCTTCTTTGAAACTTGACCCATATCTGAGGGTCACAGCAGTCACGTGTTCCATGTAACACCACAAAACAACTCCATTAGGAAACATAGCAATGTAAATACGTTATATATGGACAAAAGTATTGGGACAGCTGATTTCTCTAGTACTATGTGGTTCTTCAAAAAACAGTTACCATAAGGGTTGGAGGCACACAAGTGTATGAGCACAAATCACACATTCTAAAATCCAGTGGAACATCTTCCCAGAGGATTGAAGTTTGTTATAACTGCAAATGGGGACTACATGTGGAAAAAAATCGTATAGTCAGGTGTCCAAAAACCTTTGCCCAATAGTGTGTATATATATATATTTGAAAAAGAAAAGTATTCAAATTGAGATAATTTCTACCGACCCTCGAAATCATGACTTTGCAAGAATAGAGTTTCCTCCCTTCTCCTTTTCCTATATGCTCCTCATACTTCTCTATAAACGCTTGCGCCTTCCTGTGTCGCAAGAAAGGATAAAAGAATAGTTCAATGTGAGTTTTTTTTGTTTTTTGCAATCATTTAGGTCGCTAATTATAGGTGTCGGAAAATAACCTTATAATCACTACATTATAGTATAGGGTTTGTGATTGTGTATATATTGTTTAGCTTATTGTACATGAGTCAGAAAAAAGTGTGGGTGTGTTAGTGTTACCCCCTCACAAATGACCACAAGAAAACCCAGCATAGCATAATGAGTTTGTGTTTTGCCCACAAAACCCATGGATGCATGAAATCCGTATGGATCAGGATGCAGCCATATTTGTGTCTATAGTATGTGATGAACCTGAGTACAGCCAGTTTCTTGTCCATTGTCCAAGGTTTGGCTCTCAGCGTGGTGATGCGCCTCTTCTTCCTGTCAATGGTTTTCATCAGTTTTTCCATCCCCTCCTCACTCAGCGAGTCCACGTCGAACTCTTCATCGGATGAAGAGCTGCCATCAGAACTAAGGAAAAACATTAAAGACAGATCAAATGAAACATAACACAAGTTACCGTCTGTACGTAGATAAAAACATGTACCACACGTTTGCATGGGTTTTATCTGGGTTCTCCAGTTTCCTTCAACAACATCCTTTCTCTGGATGTTGTAGCAATGTCCCTGTGCACAAAGCCTGCTCCATGAAGATCTGCTTCACATGGGCTGGACTGTGTGGAAGATAATGAGTGGCCTGCTGTAGAGATCTAACCTCAAACCTATTGAACACCTTTGGGATAAATGAGAAGTCTAAGGCCTCCTCACCTACATGTCTTTGTAGCTGAAATCTCAACTCACTCCAAAATCTAGTGGAACATCTTCCCAGAAGAATAGAGATTAATTTAACAGCAAATGTGGAGTAAATATGGAATAGTATGTTCAAAAAGTGCCAATATTATTAGTCAGGTGTCCACAAACTACCATTTATGTAACGCATTTGCAAATGGAGATGAACAGTATTTTATTTACATTTATTAGCTTTACATCTAAACCTTACCTTGTTGCTATAATCCTTCTCTTTTTGAACTTTGGTCTATCCTTCTTCTCCTTTTTTTCCATCTTCTTTTCCTCTTCCTTTGCTCTTTCTTTTTTTTCAAACTCCTGCTGTTTCTTGGTCCTCCTGATCTTACTGCTCTTCTTTCTTTCCCGGGAAATCTCCTCCTTCTCTTTTCTTCTTTTGATCCCATCCCTTTCGTTGCTGTAAAGATAATTCGATTGTTGCTGTGTCCTCAGCGCTTGTCCCTTCTCCGCTTTGCTCTTTTTATCTCTCTCCTTTTTTTCCAGCTCTTCTCGCTGTTTCTTTCCATCCACATTGAGCTCGACGTAGTAGATGCTGTCATTTTGATCTTCTGTGAAAAATTAATAAATAGTTGGGGGATTTCGATAATCAGAATCGTACATTTATCAGGGAGAAACGGTTATTAAAGAACGACTATGTGCGTGAAAAAAACTTAATAAAAATAAATAAATAATTAAAGGGGAAAAAAAAAATATTTCTGGTTCCTCCTCCATCAAACGGACAGAAGTTTGTGGCCACCTCACAATTTTCTTGTTTTTTTTTTTTACATCCCATTCCACATGTACTCCCATTTTGCAGTTCCACCACTATCCACCACTCTTCTGGGAAGATGTTCCACTAGCTTTTAGAGTGTGCTTATGGACATTTGTGAGGACAAGGGAATTTGTAAAAGTCAGGTACTAAGAAAGGTGAGGTGACGAGGCCTGGGGTTCCAGTTGATCATGCTTAATTGTGTTTAGGTCTATAGCAGGCCACTCAATATCTTCAACACACTCCAAACCTTTGAAATCATATCTTTGTGGATTTGGAGCTGGCAATGATATCCAATACAATTATGTCCCTCCAACTTTTAACAGTTTGAAGAGGTGCGCCTTATGTCCATATAGTGCAGTTGACTTTTAGACACATTTTGAATCATGTGTCATCAATTGAAATATCATGGCTTACCTTCATCCACATCAATGCTGACTGTTAAAAAAAAAAAAAAAAAAGAGAAAAAAGTCAAACAACAGTTGGGCATACATAAATAATTACAAGCGAATGCACCAGGACATGCGTATTAATCATTTGTGTGAGACGCTACACATAGTGGCTGTTTCTGAAATAAAAAATGTATTCATCATGAAGGCGTCGATTGTTGCATTAATGTCAAAGTGTCAATAAAGCTAATCTGCCTCTGCAAGATCCGACTGATCCTACTTTAAACTATTTTTTTCAAGCTTTTTAGCTTAATAGGTATAAATTCAGAATTAACTCTTATTTCCCACAATGCTTACATCTAGGTTTGTTAGACAATGTGTAGAAAATGGCAATTTTTAGCTTAGCAAACGTATTAGGAACAGATAAATAGTAAATGACAATAAATACCATATTTGTATGTTATTGTTTGCATTTACATTTGTGACATTTGGCAGACACCCTTATTCAAAGTGACTTGCAATTAAGCAGTTAAAGTTTAGGGGCATTGCTCAAACACCCAAAAGTGTTAACATGGCAATGCTTATATTTGAACTTATAAAGTTCTGATCACAATAGCAAAATATTAACCAGTGATCTTTCCAATAACTGCATTGTCAGTCACCAACTGATCAAACTGATGGTCTGGTAAACTTCACTTTTCCAATCTAAAACCTTCTACTTTTCCCTCCTGATGAAATCCTTTGTTGAGCTAATAATGTATTCCAGGTCATTGTTTTGATGTATGCTACCGTCATCAATAAGGGTTCCATCATAAATCATTGGTAATTAGTAATCACGTTCCTTGAGCAGCAATGCAAGCCAAAGTCTTGTCACCACCTTCACCCTGCTGGATATACCAGTTTTGGATCATGAGTAGATCCTTTTCTTCTCCACATTCCTACACTTCTGACCTTTCAATTACTTTCAAATAAAGAATCTTCTTTATTTCAAAACCTGTATGGCTAATCTTAGCATTTCTTTCGGTATGGTCTCTATCAGTTTGTGGAGGTTCTTATTGATGTCCCTGGATGTTGTTTTGGGGGGGATGCTTTGGATCTCGCATTGTTTATTTCATCAACTGTCGTTTATTTTTCTTGGCAGACCTGTTTGATGCCTGGTTCTCAGAAAACCAGTGGTTTGATTCTTTTCAGAACATTTCAATTTGCTGTATTGGCAACGCTTAATGCTTAATGCTGATATATCATCCTTTCTCCCATTGACGTCTTTCTTATCTTCATATTGGTTTGTCTTTTTTTTATAAATGTTTTTATTTATTTGATTGATTTATTTGTTTTTAACAAGTGTTGTCCAAGTGAAACCCAAGGCTCAAACCAAGAGTTGACATTCAAAGCTATGCATTATTAAACAGTCAATCTAAAAGGGCACACCTGGGCAACACCCGTCACTCCCATTTTTCTGCTCACTTGACAAATGGGTGGGTTCAAGCAAAAGGTATCATGTTCCAAGATGGTTAATACAGGGTGATGTAAATTATATAAATTCTGATCTATTGTCTCATATCTAGCTTTTGTTCTCGCACCAAAATACTCCCAATATTAATTTTTTTTTACAGGTTTTTGGCAAAGCTTGTACATTTGTATTCTTTGTGTCTAACGTAACCAAATTGTGCATGCTGCAGAGGTTATAGCAAATGTACTCGTGTCAAACAGAAGGTACAAAGGGGAAAGTGAATCTTATGGGTCTCGGGTCAGAATCAACTGATGCTCAATTATACTTCTACAGACTTTCAATCATACATACAGTATAGTTATATAGTATAGTTATTTTATGTAATACATTAATACCACCTAGTGATACCAAAATCCTTTTAAAATCCCTTTTTTAATGTAAAAAATTGCTACCCAGCTTAGTTCTGTATCTTGGGTTGAATTTTGGCTCCCCTTTACATAAAATCATTTGACAAATCATTATTAGAACTCAAGCACAAGCCTGATTTGATATTCAATAGAAATTCAATGTGGGTGTCTGAACCAGACTGCGCTCCCCATACACTCACTAATCCTGCAGAACTCGAGAATAATAACAATAAAAAGCAAACACTTACCTTCACGGTTGAATGTGATTTGCTTCTCCCTTGGCATTTTGGTCTTTAGTATCCTATCCACCTGTGTGTATGTGGGTCCAGTACAAGAAAAACTCAAGAGATGCGTTCGTTCAAGTGGATGTATGTATGCATGTATGTCTTCATGTATGAGGGGACAAGTGGACCAATCCGTGATCGACTGATGATGAGCAAGGAGCATGACGAGTTAATTTTTCGCAGCCATTGAGAGACTACATCCAGGAACAATAAGCACTTGGAAACCCTAGAGCAGCTCAATTTTTCATCCTGTTAATTATTCAGCACAATTATGACTCCCCCTTTTTTTGAAGACAAGAGGCGGATAATTATTCAGGATGAAATACATGCCCAAGGTGATACAGGAGGCCATGTCAGATGATTGATCTGCTGCACCGATAGGAATCTATTTTAACTAATTTAGCGTGAAGAAAGGACTTTATGTAGGCAAAATGGTGAGTCTTATTAGTATAAGCAAGCTTGCCCTGAAACAGAGTGGTAGCTCAGTGGTTAAGGTGTTAGGTTACTGATTCGAAGGTTCCTCATCATCATCTTCATGTTGTGAGCAAAAATGTGAACCTTGCGATTCTACATCTTTTCAGTGTCATCATGAAGAACTTATTGAAAAGGTTTCGGTTTCAGAAATGTCAAAAAACAGCATTACGGTGCAGTTTATTATTTATGTTTGTATTTACATGTTTACTGGGCCGCGCAAGAGAATTTCTTATGCCGGGAAGCCGTTAGGAAGTTGTGTTCATTGCTCATAAGGAGTTTCTGATATCTGAGAAGCTTTGGAGCCTGATTCTGGCACTGGTAAAGTTGCGGAGACTGGGACTAGTGCTGGAAAAAAAAAAGAAATCTAAAACTGATGCTGTGGAATGATCAGGAACTAAGAATAAAGGAATTATTCTACTAAGGAATGATCTAGAAAGTTGACACAGGTTTATCTGGGCTTAAACACACTAACTTGTCTCCATCCCTGAACTTAGTTTCAACTCATCCCAGGAAGGAAAACCTGAGTCAGGTCTGACTCTATCTCATGAACTTTTGGTTCTAAGTCTGGGAGTCTTAAATCAGCGAGCTGGGACTCTTTGGGAAGAGATAATACTGGAAAAGAAACATAACCTAAGACTAACACTGGGGATTAAATAAGAATTGCATTGGGACATGTGGCGAATGTTTAGAACCTGGAAGAGGAGTTTTCAGGAACATTCAGATCTATAGTGTTGTTGGATATGGAAGCAGGAGCAGAGCCTTAATCAGACAAAGGATTAAGACTTTGAAATACTGCTGAGGACAAGACAGGACCTGGAAATTAATATGTGGGAAAGAAGTGGGCTTTGGAAAGACAGAGGAAGGGAAAAGAAGGCCTGGATCTAACATGAAGGGGTGTCTCAAAGAGATTTGATATTGAGGAAGAAACTCAGATTTGAACTGATAAACCAAGGTAAAGCAAACTCTGGAACGGACACTAGGGAATTTTAAAAACCTGGGAATGTTATGGGAAATGGTGCAGTCAGGACTGAAGCTGTAATCTCACAGATAAATCAGCAGCAGCGTTACAGTAGCCCCAATGTGTATATGCACATGGTAACGATTGAGGAAAGGGAGTGGCAACATCTGCATTACTCCCACTTTACTGTGTAAATTACCAAACACAACCATCGATATGCGGTAAAAATGAATTTCCAGCTAAATGAAATTGTGCAGTATGCATTGTTGCCACCAAGTCATTGATCGGTGGGAAGCATTTCAGAAAGGTTTGAAGAGAAATTAGTGATGAAATTTGCTCATTTTACTATAACACCACAAATATTCTTCTCATAATACATACATTTTCCATCAATTACATTTTTTGTAATGAATTCTAGAATCACAATTTCCTTAGTTAAATTCTGTGTAAGTTTTGTATTTAATATGGACATATGGACAAAGGTTTGTGGACACCTAACCATATCATATTTGCTTTTTTGAACATCCCATTACACATTTAGTGCTTATTTGCTCTTATATATAACCTCCATTTTTCTGGGAAGATGTTCCACCAGATTTCGGGGTGTGCTTGTGGAGTTTTGTGGAAATTCATTCAGCCAAAAGGGTGTTTGTAAAATCAGGTTCTTATGTAGGTGAGATGAGGAGGCCTGGGGTCAGAGCTCTATAGCATGGAGTTCTCCAACCCATGCAAAGTGTATCTTCATGGAGATGGATTTGTGCACCGGTGCATTGAAATGCTGGAACTGGGTCTTTTTTTGGGTCTTTAAAGGGACATTTCTTGCTACCAAAGGCATCCTATCCAACTGTAAATCCAACTTTATGGTTACAGTTTGAGGAAGATTATTCAATCTGTATTGTCTAAATAGTCTTGTCTATAAGCTAAATGTATAGTGTTGTTATTTATGTCTGTATGTTTGAGAGTCACCAATAGCTGGAACCAAATTCCTTGGCCACTAAACCCGATTCTGATTCATATGGCTGGAAAAGTCGGGTGTCCCAAAACGTCTATACATATAATGTATGTATTGTAGTGTGGGACTTTGCGCCCAATTCTAAATAGATTTGCTACATTTCTACATGTTCCTATTAATATTATTATTATACATTTTGCAGATACTAAGAGAAATAAATAACTAAGTATTTAACATATCAAAATCAGAATCTTCCAGTTCGAGTTTGCCGAATAAATTGTCATAAATTGTCAAATGTAAAAAAAAAAAACTCCTTCGTCTTTTGCATTTGTTTTGCATGACCACGATTTCGAGCGCTGCTACAGAACAGTGTGCTCAGGAAATGTATAAAAAGACATGCAAATGGAAGAAGGCGGCAATGAGAAAGGCCTAAACAGCAGTTCAGTTACACTGAAAAATACAGGCTTGCCAGACAGCGTGATGCTGGGAACATGTGGAGGTGTGTGCGTGTTTGTGTGTGTGTGTGTGTGTGTGTGTGTATGAGAGAGAGAGAGAGAGAGAGAGCAATCTGGTAGTACACTGTGTCCTTGTCTGTCACTATAAGGTTACATGAATGCAAGATTAAGGGCACACACATTTCTAGAATAATCATATCTACTGAATGTGTCATAATCATATCTACTTTACATAAAGGGTGTGTGTGTGCTTGTGTTTGACTTGAGGCTATACGAACCCCCAACAAATCCTGAGTGGAGTTCATGTGAGGGGCGGCGTCTTGTAGGCGTCTTGTGTTCTCAATGGCAGTGACGTCACTTCTTATCTCAGGATCTCTTGTCTGTGACTCACAGAAGTGATGAGTCAGATGAAGCTTTACAAGGATTCTTCCCCTCCCCCTACCCTGCCCCCACACTCACACACACATAGTTACACACACACAAGCCTTTCATTGATATTATAATGAAAACACCTACAAAAATGGATCCCAGCAACCGAAAAGAAATGTTCTGGCTCTGGTCAAAACTTGAGGACATTTTGGATGTCCAACAAGAACAACCCCCAACACACACACACACACACACACACACACACACACACAACAATCTTATCTATAAACAAGAGCTGTATAATAGAAACAGCCTCACTAGGGCTTTAACCTCCAATCCTACTCCCACAGTGCATGTATGTGTATGTGTGTGTGTGTGTGTGTGTGTGTGTGTGTGTGTGTAACGGGGGGTGGCATGTTTTAGTGTGTCAGTGGAGTTTGCAAATCTACTGTAATCCCATCTAATCTAACCCATTTTGAGAACTTCCTGTGGCAACAGCCATGCTTGAATTGCAAACACCACACACACACACACACTGAACAAATTACTTTCTTTAATCATATACTCATGCTACTCTCAAATATTGGAATTTTTATTGCCCAAAGATGTAGAAATGTGTTCTTGGGAACTATTCCCAAAGCATGCTGCTTAGCAAGAGTCATCTACTATAATATCTCTTTTCCCTTCTCCTTCCTGTACCTCACATGACCCATATGGACAAACATGGCCACTCGGCCTTCCAGACATCCCCTGTGACTTGTGTAATCAGGATTAAGTCAGTAAATTCATACGGGATGTAAAAAGTATGCCTCATATGGCCGGCAAAAACGGTCATGTTTCCCACGGCTGCATTTGCAATCCCACTGATTCTTTTTCCAGACATTATTACGCTGAGTAATGGGCCGTGCTGCTCAGAAAGCGGATCCTCTATAGGGAACACACATTAAACATCCCGTTGCTCTTATAATACCTTCACTCTTCTGGAAAGCCGGTTGTTGTGGAGTGGTTGTGTAGATTTGTGCTTGTTCATAAAAAGAGCTGTGTTTTCAAAGCAAGAACGTTAGCACCCATAACATATGTGTGAAATCGGCACCTGTTGACACGCCCCTCTCCAGCTGTTCCCAGGTCAGTTCGACGTTGTTGGAACAAGCTCCTTCCTGATTACAGCAGCTAAAGCCATCAGGCAGCTGTCATCACACCTGCGCATCCGGCAAATGGTGTTCTTGCCTTCGGCGAGCTCTCAAGACATTTGCCGCGTTCCTAAAGGACGCTGTTACAGTCAGGGATTATACGCTATAAATAAAAGAATCGCGACAGCAGACTTTTTTGCAGCCATATGTGCCTCTTCTCCAAAATGATAGCAGAAAGTTGGACAATTGTATAGATTGTCTTCTGGTGCTTTTACCTTCATATGAGAAACACCTCTTCCAGCTTGGCAATGCACCTGTGCACAAAGCCAGTTCAATGAAGACATGCTTTACATGGGCTGGAATTGTGTGAAAGCGCCCCACTGCTTTAAAGCGTTAACCCTCAACTCTATTGAACACTGACTGCACCCCAGGCCTCTTTACTACCTCTTTACTAAGACCCTTGTGACTAAATGAGCACAAATGTCCACACATTCTAATGGAACATCTTCCTAGAAGAGTGAAGGTCTTTATAACAGTAAACAGTGACTTAATTTGGAATGGGATGTTCAAAAAAGAGGCACAACTTTACTTTTTCAAGGTATTTAGTAACTAATTCTACTTTATGGACTATATTCAAATGGGCCCCAGAGTTATGATTGTTAACTTATGACTGATAATAGCAACATGACAAAATTGTAAAAAAAAAAAAAAAAAATGTATGGTTCATATGGCAGGCAAACGTATGCTCCGCTCTCCACTGGTGAAACATCCACCGCCAAATACATATACACTGTCAAGTTTATACATTACATGATGGAGGTCTCTCTTTGCAGCTGGGGACGGTTTCTCAACACCTTGTGGGGGTTCCATGAAATTCCGGAGTAAAAACAGGAGCTTTGAGGATGGATTTGGACTGTAGTTACTGTCAACAGAAACATTGACTCAGGATTAGTTTGCTCTGATCACCATCACTGTACACCGCAACATCGTTTATCTGTAATACATGGACATTCCGTGCAACCCAGGTGAGGATGGGTTCCATCTTGAGTCTGGACCCTCTCAAGGTTTCTTCCATAAACCATCTGGGGGAGTTTTTCCTTTACCACAGTCGCCACCGGCTCGCTCATCAGGGACAAACGTACACTTATAAAGAACATTCATTATCACATTATCTGTGTAAAGCTGCTTTGAGACAATGTTTATTGTTAAACATATATACAAATCAAAATTAATTGTTGTGTAAACTGCTGTTTTAATAAATTATATATTGTAATTTCTAACCCTAATCTTACACACACACACAAACACAAACAAAGGATTCATGACACAGTTTTGGCTATTTTTATTCTGTACATTTTTATTTACAATACTATTTTTTTGCATTAATGGTGAGTAAAAGGATTAAATGTAATACATAAATACGAACAGTTTGTCTTTTTTTTTGTACAAATTTGCATATAACTAATAGCAGAAATGAAAACTCCAAACAGACACGTTACGGTACGGTTTTGTCACTCCCGGAGCCGTTACAAAAAACACACACTCATGGAAAGAGGAGGTCAGTTATGGGTCCTAGTGCCCACTGACATTAAAGAAAGAAAAAAAAAAATAACAAAAAAAAAAAAAAACACTGATCCATTTGTTAAGATTTCAAATGTCCAAACCTAATGGACTTCTCACGCACACACCAAAAAATAAAAAAATAAAAGCCTAAATAACCGCACTCGAATGAACAGAAACAAAAAAAAGAACAAATACAACCCCCATGGTATCTGTAGTAATAACAATAATTATAATAATGATAATAGTATTGGCCGCACGGCTGTGAGCTCGTGTGCTGTGAGAAAAAATGTGAAGGAAAAAAGAAGAAAAGAAAAAAAAGCCAGAACGATGACGACGCCGCCTTCGGATCGATCATCCACCGGCGGGTCACAGTAGCATGTTCACATTATGAATTTGTTATGAGGGGAGGCGGCGATGAATGGATGATGACCACACAGGCAGCTTAGACGAAAAGTCTACCTATTTGACTTTTACTGAATAGGCTTGAGTGGAAAGAAAAGGCGTGTCTTCTAAATCCTGACTGGAAGATAATAGTAGCAGGAAAAAAATAAAAAATAAAAAATAAAATAATCCATAGAACGTCCTGCTTACAGCTCTAAATTGCACAACCTCGTTTTGGCAAACCATGTGATTTCTAGAAAAGCAACAATCCAATACTTAGTATCATGTATAGCTTGATATATACGTTCGCATCGGTATCCTGAAAAGATGCAGCCTTGAGTTTTCACTTGTTTTTTTTTTGTTTCTATCTTGAACCAAAGCAAAGAGCAAGACAGTCATTCAGCTCGTGAACGAAAAACAGGATTAATGGCTTCCTGAAACGCCATCTTGACCTACAAATCGAAGCAGAACTATGGCAGGGAGCTGGCATAGCAGTCAAGTGTCTTAGAAAGAAGAAAAAAAAAAATCAACTAAGAAAGAAAAAAAAATGACTAATTAATGCACAGGCGTCACACGGCGCAGTTGTTTTAGCAAGAGTCCCCCACCTCCGCCTTCCTTCTCGTAATAGAAAAACACAAGTCCGTTTATCCGATATCCGTTTTTTTCCCCTATAAATCTCCTTTTCCTGCATTTTATATTCTCTGGATCTTGTCGGCCACCACCACAGGGTTTTCTTTGCGGATCTTGGCGGCCGCTTCGGATTTGTAGTCGTACGTGCAGTTGTGCTTGTCCGAGTAGCGGTGGATGCCGCAGAAGAGCTGACCGCACCTACAGTCAAAACCTGCGGGACGAAGAAAAAAAAAAAAAGAGCCGTATGTATTATATAACGGATACATGATACGTAACTGGGAATGGGAATGAATTCTGAATTCTGCATTACAGAAAATATTTGTACCTACAGCTATTCACATACCCAGAATTCTTGGGGGGGAATACTCACCTGTGAGGCCGACCCTCTTGCGGCAGGTGAAGCAGCGGTTCTTTTTGGGTTTGCCCGAGTCTGGACTCTCTGCCACATCGCTGAGAGGCGAACAGGAGGAAGTTGGCTGGCTAACGACTGTGGGAGCAGGAGGTGTACAGACATAATTACATACTGCTTTTCCTTCAGCCTGTATCTAGTTACGATGGTTTGACTTCTCGATCGTAATAGCGATACGCCAAATTGTAAAAATATTTAGAATTTCACGCAACGGGCACAGGCGTACGGTGTACGATACGTTGAACGTGCAGTTGGGGTGGGCGTATCTCTCGCCCTGTGAGACGCCCCACTCTCGCTAGCGGTCGACAGAGTAAAGTTGTCTCAGTGTTAGTGTTTTTTTGTTTTGTGTCAAACAGCAATTTTAGTGATAAAAGCATGTCTTAAAAGTGCCAAAGTAGCGGAAAAAAGAAGAAGAAGAGGAAAGCCATCAGTTTTGAGCAGAAAATTTAAATAATAAATTAGCATGAAGCAGGAAAGTCTGTCATAGTCGTAGCACCATCTTCGAATTACGATATTTTTGACATACAATAGGGTCGTCGTAACGTATCTCCATATATATATTATACACACACACACACACACACACACACACAAACACACAAACTCGCTTATAAACACACATGGATGCAGGCATACATGTTTGTGTGTGTGTTTTTTTTTGAGATCTGAAAGTCTGACTGAGGGCTTTGGAAATGAGGCTACAATTTCACAGGGATGTGCCCAAAAACCACACCGCAGCAGAAATGCACACCCAAACACACAAGGGAGGAAGGAGGGAGTGGGGTAATGTGGAGAGAGAGAGAGAGCGACCAGAAAGATCTGGAAAATCTATGTTTATATTTTGTCTGCTAGCAAAAACCTATATAGACATGCCTCAGAAATAAATCCATTCTGTAAAAAAGGAGAAAAAAAACCCACATCTGTCCAAAAAAAGCAGCACATGATAATGGCTTTCAGGATCTGACTGTTACATCCGAAATGTTTAAATGAATGGTAAACATGAAATGATCGACTTTCTAACATGCGGTCAGTTTTTCCTTCATGTTATCAACTGCCATTTTTAACTATTGTACAAAACTCTAGCAACCCCTGAGGTATACCTCAGCCAACAAACGTTGCCTTAAATTGAAGTTCATTTGTACAGCGCTTTTCTTTTTTTCTTTGATACACTGCCTGAAGATCCCCAATGAGCAAGCCTTCTGGTAGCACTGGAACTGTATCTGGGGCAACATAATGGGGAAGCTGAACATGCTTGGAGGAGAGCACTAATTGAACTGAATATACAGCAACCAGGATGAGGACCAGCTCTTTCCTTTAGGTATAGACAGCTAGAACAAATTCCAAATTGCCATCTTTACTTGCACCACTGAAGAGCTTTTTTTTCCCCCAGGGGAAAAAAAAACACTATATAAACATAAACATTATTATTTACTCATATGTTTTGTAGGTTACCTGCTTCCGCATTGTTCGGTGCAGGAGACGGACTCTTCTCCTCTCTGGAAATGCTCATCTCAGTCATCTGTTGTGTGACAGGCAGGGAGGCTGCGGCGGACATGCCTCTGAGGAAACAGCACAGTATTTTCCGCTGACTTGCGATACATACACACAACCACTTGCACAGCTGCTGGCAAAGGCTTAAAGCACCTGACCATAACATGAGGCTTCTTGTAGACAGAGGCCTGAAAGCCTAAACTATACACACACAGAAGGAAGTACTCACAAAAAAAAATGAAGAAATGTAAACACCCAAAACACAGATTGCAGAACTCACACAAGTGAAGAGACACGATTATCAGGAGAAAAGACCGACAGATTGGTCTTCTTTTGCCACATAAATCGTATTTTCTTCGTTCACTAACGTGTCCCAACAAATTACTCATATGGTCATGGTCTTTCGTTGTGGTTAAGGCACTGGGTTACTGATCGGAAGGTTGGGGTTTCAAGACCCAGTATTACCAACTTGCCACTCTTGGGCCCTTGAGCAAGGCCCTAAAACATCTGTGCCCCAAAGGCATTGTATCATAGCATTTGTTAATAATTGGCTGAATTGTGGAAATGTTTTCTAAAGTGGCACAGTATGCGAATTTGGACAGTACAACCCAGACAGTAAATAATACAAATATCTAGTGACATTTTATCCACCGTAACGTTCTTGCTATTTGTTTGCACAACCCTGTGGTTTTGTAGGTTTCTTCCTTTTAAAAAAAAAATTTGAAAAAAATAAATGTTGAAAACTCACTCTGACGTCGATTCTGCGCAGGTTGTCTCTGCTTTGTTTAGGCTGCTTTCTAGTCTCTGCATGGCAGACGTCTCCGATGAAGGACTGCCAGCTGCTCGGGAAAAAGAAAAGTGCGTGGCGCTATAACGTCGGTAAATGTTCAACAATCCTCCCGAGGCACTCAAAACACAAATGGGCAAAATTTTTCTTTAAGAAACCATCAGCCCTCTTCCACATACTTTATATGTAGACAAATTTTGTGGACCTTTTTAAACATCCTATTCCACATTTAGTCATCATCTGCTGTTATAATTACTGTTCTAGTTACACTAGATTTTGGAGTGTGGAGATTTGTGCTCTTTGGCATACTAGGGACTGATGTATGTGAGGTGAGAAGGCCTGGGGTGCAGTCAGTGTTCTGATTGGTCCAAGCCACATATGGCTGGAAACGTCAGGTGTCTTTTGTCCAGATAATTTAGATTGGCTAAGGGTAAAGAGAGACCAGACAGTCCCTTCTACGTCAAGTCTCTCACAGACATCCTTAACACATATTTCAATTTAACAACCCAGAATGGAAAACCATCCCAATCCTGGTACGTTGAACCTGCTAGGGATTTTGTTACTGACCATTAGTTGGCACAGATGTCAGATTGGAAATGTTATCCATTTAAAAAGAAAAATAAGGCTCTGCCACAAGACTTACCCAGAGGGCTCACTGGGCTACGATCGCTGCTCTGCTGTCGACTCAGGTGTTCCTTGTAGCACACCGAGCACATGCCATTAGTCCTGGGGTTGCCATAGAAACCGCAGCCCATAGTGCACAGGATGGGAACCGGGCTCTGATTGGTCTCCTGGGCCATTGTTGCTGTTGAAATATTACTTGTGTTAATATATTGCTCTGGTATAGTGGGAGGAATAAAATCGATTGGATCATGCTATAATAGGAAAATATTCAACTTCATATCATTAACAACCTGAGAAGCTGCATCACAATACCCCAGCAGTGATTCATTACCTGTAACAGCATACCCCGAGTGTTTAATTCACTACTTTAACCCTATATGATAGATTTCTTGGCCAAATTTTATTAAAAAAAGACCTAGAGTTGGGGATAACCCAGAGTAAAATGCATGTGGTATCAATTTTAAACTTTCAGGAAAAGACTTGGTGATGAATACACAGCACCTTGAGAAAGAAGGTTTCATAGGTTTTTTCCCCACTTTTGGTACTAATTAATTCAAGATCGGCTGGTTCCTCCAAACATTTGCATGAATGTTTCCCTGAGGTGACTAAGAGCTGTCCAATCACTGCGTTTCTGTAAACATGTTGGTAATTAGGACACGTTTGTTTTGCTCCGGCCCATCTGACAACCACATCCTTTATCATGCACTTTGCGATCTAGGTCCCATTTTTGCTGTGTAACTCAAGTTTTTTTTAAACAATATTAATAATAGGTTATTTCCTGTTATCATTTATTATGATCTGCTTCATTTCCTATAGTAAATATAACTGACAAATACAAATTTAGTTATCACTGCTCACAAAGATTGCTAATCATTACTGTTCCCTTTAACTAATCACTAATTAACCCTGTCCCCAAGACTAATCACTGTCCCAAAGGACAAATTATTACTCACTAATGTTCCCTCCTGACAAACCACTAATCACCACTGTCCCAATGACCAGTCATTGATCACCAATGTCCACCAGGACTAATCACCACTGTTCCCCATAACTAATCATCGATTACTACTGTTCCCAATGACCAACAAATTCTCACCACTGTCCCCATTTGACTAATTACTGATCACCCGTTCCTGTGACTAATCTATAATCACCACCCTTTGTCCCACCCCGAACTCTTTTGTTATGTGATAACAACTAATACAACCGAGCATCTATATCCACTTACAGTGACTATTTCTTCCTCAACCCCTTTCTTAATAAAACATGAAATGTTTTTCTATTCCACCATGATCTATTCTACATTACATAACATTCATATTACTCCCCATATTTTATAATTTCAATACGCCAACGACCAGGACTGAAAAATGGACCAAAAACCCTTCTGTGACGTCACCTGACGACTACCAGTGCCCAGCTACCGTTCCCTGATTAGGAGTTTTATTACGGAAATTAGTATCGTGACTACCATGGGGTCACGTTTTCGGTGGTCTCTCCCACCCCCGACACGAAATGGTGCTTCTGAAGAGGCGATAACAAGGATGGGAGGGGGGCGCGCAACTGAAGTAACAAGAGTCGTGTTACACCAGTATCTATAATCGTGAGGTTTTTTTGTTTGAGGGAAATTTCACATTTGTTAAGGTTGAAAGTCTCGCGCACGGTCAACCGTTACGATTTGAAATGTAAAGGGTTCACGCGAGAGCTTATATTCCGTACACGCGCACAATATATATAAATACACCTCTCTCTCTCTGTTCAGCCTGTCAGAATGATTCAGAAATTCGCCTGAAGTGATTGTTACCGCTTTTATATCGAAATAGTTTACCATTTACACACCGACTAACCCCCCCCCAACAGCGATTATTCATCTCTGACCAGATAAAACTGGAAAAAAAGAGGGGGGGAAGCTAACGAGGCTAACGCTTTGGCTGTTTTTTTTCTCACCAGGTTTTGCTTAGCAACTCGGTAAGGAGAAACCTCACTCGTTTACTAATGAAATAAAGTGGATTGAAAATAAGCAAGACGACATATACATGAGTTAGTTTGTATTAGTTAATAAAAAAAACTGTCTCTTTTTGTGTGTTTCCCCCTGTCCTTTGTCCTTTAAAGCAGTACTTCCTTTTCACTTCAGACTGTAATTAAGGAAGCTAGTCTGGTACTAGCGTCGAAAAAAATACAACCCCGGCTAGCTAAAGAGGTTTTCCTCCTTTTTTTTCACAAAGAAAGCTTTTATTATTAGGGAACTAACCGAACAAAAAACAATAGACAATAAGAGGATTAGGGAGCAGGCCAGCGATTCATCGCCTCGACATTTGCTCTCATTTATCACTACAATTTTGAGGACATTTCAATGTCAGTGTGACTCAGTCTGCCAGGTGGTTAGCCATCTTCCATATCCTGTGTTGTGTTTGGTTTTTTTTTTATTTAAGGCAATACTATATTATAGAATAATGGTGGTTTTTGTTGTGTCTAACAGGACCCACCCGTACTCTCTATATCCTCTTTGTATCCCCCCCCTTCTCTCTCTATACCATCGTCACTTTGAATGTCTTACCTGTTTACTACACGTCAGCAAAACCTTTAACCTTCTTATTCTTTCAAATAATCCCATTTGAACGTCACAATCGCATCGTACGTACCTTTTTTTTAATCGATTAAAGAACCAGGACGGATCTGTTGCTCCGTTTGTTTGTCTGTCCACAGGCTTTGTTTCGAGGACAACGCTGTATGAACTACTCCAGCACAGCAGTCTCTTATTTTGTTCTGTTCCGTCCTGTCTCTCTCTCTCTCTCTTTCGCTCTCCCCCCACCCCAATCTTCCCTTCTTTTCTTTCACGCTGTTTGTTTCCTTCTTTAGTCAAAAGGCGGGACTGTACACGTCAAATCGGCAAAGTCGGCCCCCTATTGGTCACGCTGGATGTGAGGGCGGGGAAATGGGCTGAACGGAAATGTCATTTGAAGAAAAAGTATTCGTTTACCACATATGTCCTGATGACTAATGATCTTTGAAGCTTCCACTACTGCATCATGGAAAAGTGTCCACCGACAAGCAGATGATGAAATGAAAGTCGGGGCCAGAAATGTTGCAATCAACATGATAACAAATCCTCAAAGTGGCCATGCCAGTGCATAAACAGTAAACAAAGTGTGCTTAATACCCAAACACCCTTTTATAACACTGTGATAGGACCCTACTTTTTTTGTTTACAGGAACCCGGAAAGTGATGATGTTCGGTGGCGGAGGCAGAACCTTTCTTTAATCGCATGGTCTAATCTCATACAAGATCATTATCATTCAGTATATTCTGAATATCTTAAACAGGAGGGGTTTTTTTATTTTTACTTTTCACATGTACATTACAGTACATTCAGGAAGCTAACATCAGGATTAGCCATGATAAAGAATCCCTGAATCACAAAGTGTTAAGCCTAGCTTGACGGCCCAAGATTGGCATCTTGGCAATACTGGGGCTTAAACCTCCAACCCTCTTATCAATAACCCAAACTCTTGACCTCTGAGCCCCCTAAATCAGAATCCTACCAAAGTCCTAATAAGACTGAAGAGGTGTTTGAAGAAATTGGTTCGTCTGTAAATTCTTTGAAATGTTCCAGACGTACACACTGCTTTTTGAAAATAATGTAAATGCTTAACCACAAAAGGGCAGTTCTTTCTCACAAGCACACCAGGGGGGAACGAGCAAATGTGCATGAATTATTCGTGCATTTGGGGATGCTGCAGAGTGAAAGACGTATTTAGTGTCATTCTTCACGCTCTCACAGGAAGTTTCGAAACACTATACTTATGCTGCCACATTCGTACGATAAAAGTGTGAAACAGTCAACAAATGTTTTTAATGCATGTGCTTGTTTTACCACACACACACACACACAGTGCATCAATTGAAGAAGCTTTAAGGGGATGATGCATTAAATTTACTAAATAATGTTTTGCAATTTCCCATACAGTGAACGGGTTAAACCAATTCTCTAGTACATCCAGCCATTCAAGATATACAATAGTTAGGCTGTGCAATGTTTTTTTTTTAGTTTGTATTCTGGTAGACTTTGTCATTGAATGCAGGTACCCTCTAATGAACAAACTGAAAATGAAACCATAAAAAAATAAGGGGGTGTTTGAAGCTGTGAAGGCTGGAAATTGGGGACTTTTCTGGGGAAATATTGTGTTAGATCAGTGGTACAGAAAATGCTTTTACTTTTGGATGAATCAAAAAATATAGTCACTTTTTTTTTGGGAAAGATGAATACGTCTGTATCCCAACCTTTCTCCCATACTGACATCGTTTTCACACCGATATCGTTATAGCTGATCACGTTAACACACAGGCCACAGAAAGTTGAAAAGTCACAGTAAGATTATCAGGGAGCGTGAAAGACTTGTCTAAAATGAGGAAGTTGTTCATGCCAAGCGAAGCATTTTTCAAGATGTAATCAGTAATGGGCAAATCATCAGCAGATCAAAAAGCAGGATCATTTGTATGTTGGTGTCTGTACGGTTTGAGATTCCTTCACGCCGAAATACGAGCTCGTATTGTGAAAATGCAGCTGTTTTGCTGGGTGGCTACACATCCACAGCGAAAGGCTTGGTGTAAAGTGACTGATGTAGATTTACTATGTGAAACTGATTGTATCTGTTTGTATCTGCCTCCGCTCTTCACATGCTTTCTATCCACCTGATGTACCCGCATTCGTCTTTCTCAGAACTCGAGAAGTTTTTTTTGCTCAGCGTCTGGACTCGTCCGGCCTCGGGGGGGTTATGAGCTTACTTTTCACTAGTTTTAAAATAACTGAAGAGCTATCAGTGCCTTGAACCTTGTTCTGTTGACATTAGAGATGGATGTCGCCTCCTATAGTTTTGATTGATGAATTATATATATATATATTTTTTTTTTAATTGATGCATTTATTTATATATTTGTGTCTCCCTGATACTCAGATCTATAAAAAATTTGTAATAGAAATAAGACTTGCTACAAGTTACATTTTTGGCTTAAAATGCAATCCATAGTAACATAATGGTTAACCCGGTTGCTTTGCAATTTCTTTGTGTATTGGATCTCTTTTGGGAGGCGTAACCTGAGAGAGCTGGCAAAAAAATAAAAAGTCGCAGGTGTCTTAAGAAAAGTGTGTGTGTAAAAGAGAGAAGGGAGTGGGCCAGGAGTAGAGTTTAAAAACAACATGTTGAACTAGTTTCGGCCTGTTTCTGCGACAGCGTGTGTGTGTCATCTATCGTTGGGATGATAATCACTTCTGCCCTGATGCATCCTTGTTTGCTTTGTATATAACAAAGATGACACATCAATCAGTAACTGGCTCTCTTTCTCTGTCTTTTACAGGGTTAGCATTGTATAAAGCGTCACTTCCGCATATCCCTTCCTTTGTCACAGCTGCTTATTTGCATGTCAGGGTCAGGTGCACCACACGGTTCCCTTTCAACACCTGGACATGGTGGATGGTCTTTATTATTTTGCATATAATTTTGATTGCACGTTCATCTTTCAGTGGAAACAGACTGCAATGATATACTTTAAAATTTTGCACAATTTTGGGATTGAATAGAGACAATTGGATTCCACCTTAATAGGTCTTCCCAAGACTTTTTACTCATATTTAGTCACAACAATGAGCTAGCTAAATGTGGTTTTAGTTTTTGTTTATTTGAACATTAACAAGGTTCCTTGAGATGCCTGTACAGATTGTACTTGTTATTCACTGGACTGTATTGCATACACCAATCAGGCAAACCATTGACATAACATTATGACCGACACTGATTATCTCTTCATCGTGGCACCTGTTAGTGGGTGAATATATTTATTTGGCAGCAAGTGAACATTTTGTCTTCAAAGTTGACGTGTTCGAAGCAGGAAAAATGGGCGAGCGTAAGGATTTGAGCGAGTTCGACAAAGGCCTTGTAGGATGTTTCTGGTCTGCAGTGGTCAGGATTTATAAAAATGGCCCAAGGAAAGAACAGTGGTCAACCGGTGATGGGGTCACGGGCGGCTAAGGCTCTATGCATGTGGGGAGCGAAGGCTGACCCGTGTGATCCGATCCAACAGACGAGTTACTGTAGCTCAAACTGATGAAGAAGTTAATGCTGTTAATGTTCAACGGGTCAGGACTGTTTTGCCAGCTAAAGGGGGACCGACACAATATTAGGCAGAGGGTCATAATACTATGAATACTAAGAAATACTTTCTCAATACTATGAAATTTCCCCACTGTGGGACGAATAAAGGTTTATCTTGGTTTATCTTATGCCTGATAAATGTACATCTGTCCTGTGTCAGCCAAGTTAGACATAACCAGTGGTTTGGAGCATGCTTTGTTGGTGGAACTGGGGCTTGTCTCTGGGATAGGGCCTGACTGACCCTTCCTGCTAGATTGCATGAGTGATGGTGTCTGATGTTGAAAGACATGCACTTGATGACCCCTTGTTTACCTCACTGATTATGTGCCCAAGTTTGTCTTGTAAGGTTTTCAAACTAAGCAAAGTATTTCATTCTTTGATAACAATCTAAAGAAGGTCGCAGAATTATCGTGTTTATACTTACAATGTTAAGCAGGCGTTTTATTAGTGATTCAGCAAAACCTCTGAGATGTTTAGTAGCTTGCTTACTGAACAGAAATGCAGGCTCTCATTACCTAAGCCCAAAAAGGCTACATTTGGGCTTTGGCGTTACACGAGGCAGAATCCCATATACATGATCCTTTTTTCTCTTCATTAACAACCTACTGCAGGGACTTCAGTATCTTCTTACATACTAAACTTCCTCAAGCAGACTCCGTTCCTCGAATATCGTGCCTTGTTTGTATAGGCAAGGAAATGTCTGTGATATATGATATATGATGTATCACATTACAGTGTTCCAATGTTGTGTGCTGGTTAGTTGTTTTTTTTCTTCCTTTTATTGCTCCACATGCTCTTACAGGCACTGCAGTTACTGTGCATAAACAAACACACACACGCAGTCAGTTTTCCCCGCGTTTGTTTTCATTGCTTCTCCACCCCTCGGCCCAGCCTTCGACCTACTCTAGATCCTGCTCACGGCTCCTTACTCAGTGCCTTGCTTGCTGTCATGCGGCCAGGTCCCTCCCTCTTTACTTCACTCCTTGTCTCTTTAGGAGTCCATGCTTCTCTGGGAATATTACGTCAAGCGCATTTTACGTCAAGTCGGATATTTTTAGGTTCATCCCCATCTGGATAGAAACAAACCGTATGAAACGTAGATTCTCCCAAAACGAGGCTTAAGTGAATCAAAGATTTGCTTGTCCTGACTCTCCTATTTCAGTTCGATACGTCTTTCATAAAATAATTAGAGCAGCTGCTGAGTCAGTTCTGTCCCGGGACTGTAATCTTAAGCCTCTCCCACTGCAGTTAGATCATTTTCTCGTTTTTGTTTTTTTCTTGTTGAGTTCAAGCTGACCCGAGTTCCACAATCAAATACGAATACTCTGAAGAGGACTAGGCTTCTTGGAAGTGTTGGAATGTGGCCAGCTGGTTCATCTGTCATCATGAGCACAGCCCAGCCTGATGATCTTTCTGGCACACACTCAGGGACCCTCTAAGACTGTCAACCTGAAGTGTAGTTTTTAGACTTTAGACTTTAGATTTGTGAAGCAGTGAACAGTGAAGCATGATCGGAAGCAAATCCAAGTGACCAAGACCTGATGCTCAGATGTGTCATTTTGCTGGTATTTTCCTAACCTGACCCAACATTTTCTATGTGTCTGCTCCTTCAAGAGCGCCCATCTTTCACCCCAAGTTAATTTCTCTTATCCCAGTCACAAACTGCTTGACCTCCTTCCACCAAGAAGGAGATACAGGAACATGTGCACCAGAACCAGCAGGGCTAGGGCCAGCTTTTTTCTATCCACCATCACCCTACACCATTAGGACACTGTAGGACACTGTGTATAACTTTTGTACAGTTGTCAATAAAAAACAACATTGCAAATTTATATATGCCTTATTCTCTAAACATATTGTGCCTTACATTCATCTTGCGCTAATAATTGTACATACAATATATGTATACATAAGGACTGTCAATCGATTCAAATATATAATTGCGAATACATGATTGTCATCACTTTTCTGTTCTAAATACTCTTCAATTCCACAAATGCTCATTATCAGTAAAACCACACTCAGCATGGTGCAAGACAAAATGTTCAATGTTTTAAGGTAATTATGGTTTTGAATTATGTAAAACTGTTTTCACTGTGTAGTGGGATGAGAAACAGGAAAAGGGAATTCTATAGACAAAAGAGGGAAAGAGGAAATCGGTGTGAGAATTACAGGCTTTTGAAGACAAGAGTCCCAGAGCACTGCAGATTCAGGACTCGGCACACTTAGATGTCGCTCGGATGATTACAGTAAAAGTGGCCCTCTCCTCCAACACATAGAGCTTTTTTAGGTTACGCAACGGGCAGTGTGACCTGCTGGAGATTTTTGGTGATTACATTGTTGAGAGGAATCAGCTATTAGTTTACAGCCTCCTGAAACAGAGTTGTCTGGCTTTAATTTAAGTGTGGACAGAAATGGTCTCAATTGAACTGCCTCCTCAACCCTAAGCAGAGAATCCCGACACACAAACCTCAGGTAAAAGGATGAAGTGTGCATCATATTTCATGGCCTGTGCCAAAAACATCCTGTCTTTCGAATAAGCCAAGTGGTCTGTCTGAAGCAGATTTGTCTAGATGAAAAATAGCTCCCCCTGTGGCTGATCTTTCTAAAATAGGTGTCTGCACCAAGTCACCTGTGCATGTCAGGCTTGTCACACACAGGTTCAGGTGGAACAGAAAGCCACAAGAGGGTAAAATATGTGTGCGTGGGTTTCACTTGGTATACAAAGCACACCATTTCCTTGTAGTTTCAGCTTGAAGATACTCTGAACATCGCGTTCACACCCTCCAGTGAGTCATGGGAGAACGACTCATATGAATGACTTATACTCATTTATCCTTAAGTTGGTTGTATTTGACAGGGACTCATTGTTTGTGCACAGTCTTGTATCTTCAGTGCTGGGACAAAATGCAAAACTAAACCAGTTGATTGTTATACACTTTTGTTTCTTTTGAGCAGGGAGTCCAGTAAAAAAAAAAGTCTGTCTATAAAAAAAAGATATTTAGATAAGCTATAAACATCATGGCGTTGGCTCCTGTTTTGGGAAGGTTCTGGAAATATTATTTTGAGTCAGGCAAAGGCACCACTCGTTTGCCGGCAACGTAGACCTCCACAATGTTTCGATCGTCACCTGTGAGTGTGAAATCGAAAAACTAAATGAAATAAAACACTGAGTGATAAATGTAGCTTGTTTTCCAAATATAATGTTTATATATGATTAGCTAAATTTTTGTTTATGAAATACATATATTGCATAAGATTTACAAGATGAATATTAAACCCAGTCTTACCCAGATTTAGAAACTTCTCCAAAAGAACCTGAAACCAAGCACAAGAATGATCGCATTAGTATATATATTGAGGACCTCAAATATGCTATTCTTCTTCTTTCGATGTCTCCCATTAGGGGGCGCCACAGGAGATCATCCGTCTCCATACCCTCCCCTGTCCTCTACATCTGCCTCTTTCAAACCAACTGCCTGCATGTCTTCCCTCACCACATCCATAAACCTCCTCCTTGGCCTTCCTCTTTTTCCTCCTTCCTGGTGGCTCCATCCTCAGCATTCTCCTACCTCTAATTTAAAGCTACTAGTCTGGTTTACACATAAAAAAATAAAGCACACTGATTCTGTTCTAACATTTTGAAAGCACAATATGTTCTCTTTAGTTGCTAATTGTAGTACATCCTGTTAAAAAAAAATTATCAAATTTTTACGCCAGAGCAGGGCAAACCTCGAGGTCATCTCCAGGAAACACATCGATTGGGCTTCCAGGAACGCCTACGTTCACACGGAGGGCATCAAAGTCCTTTCCCACCTCAAAGTTTCCCAAGCAGTCATCCAATGAGAGCACTGTATAAATATGATCCAAAAAATCCCATCTGTAGTTACAGATTACTTATGTTTTGTAGAAATGTAGAAATATTTTAATGAAAACTGTAACGCAGAAAGCAGACAAAGCTGTAGTAATGCACTTTTATGCAAATTAAGTTAATCGTGTCTTTAGTTAATATAATGAATTTCCGTACCCTCGCTGCCTCCAAGCGTAGCCAAACGGAAGGCTTCTTTGTAGCTGAGGGGCTGAAGCTGGGCATCCTGGATGCACAAGGCTTTAGAAGTGTCCACAGCTTTTCGAATAGCATCCAGCATGGACGAGGAGTAGCCACCTGCCACATCTGCCCAAAAGATGTAAGGAATATCCGTTTAAGGTTAATTTGTTTTTTTTATTATTTGTTTGGGTTTTTTCTTAGTACACTTGGTACGCCATCAGAACAAAAAAAAAAATTGGAATCATAAAAATCCTATTTAACCCCCTCGATGAGTGAGGAAACTTTTTCAAGATTCAAATATTCTTTTGTTCTGATGGTCACAGCTTTATGACAGTAAACTATGATTAGTATACCTTTGTATTTTTTTTCATTACTGTGGCTACATTTAAATGTCTAAATCTAGATAACCTCCCGAATAGTCATTTAACTTTTAGTAAACCAATAGATAGCAAAGCAGTCAGATCTTACCAGTGCCCAAGCCCAGCTTGACTTTGTGGTTTAGAACGTTCCTAACATTAAGCAAGCCACTAATTAAGCTGAAGAGAGAGAGAGAGAGAGAGAGAGAGAGAGAGAGTTAGTTACTACTTACTAAATAAGCACTGAGAGAGAGAGAGAGAGAGAGAGAGAGAGAGAGAGAGAGAGAGAGAGTTAGTTACTACTTACTAAATAAGCACTTAATTGACCAAAGTGCATCACAGATTTCCAACACAACTGGTGACTAATGTATGAAGGAAATGTCCATTATCCACATGAATTCTTTACATAAAGCAATATTTACAAAAATATTTTTGGCATTTAATGCATTCATTCACTCCAGTGGTCCATTTTAAAGAGGTAGAATTTAGCTTTGATTCACTCTATCAGAATTCTAGTCATTTAACAGTTTACCAGTTTAAACATTTCTTTGAATAGTTTAGGATTCTATAGAAATTAATATAACGACGTTTGGAAGATTCTAATTATCCGATTCTTGTAAAATGAGGCCATAATAATGTTACATAGGAAGGGGAAAATGGTTTAAAACTGAAAAACACCAATCCAAAAGCCTGGAGGACTTAAGAAAACATGGCATCACAAAGAAGGAGGATTATCCTGATAGAGTGTAGCAGTGGAAAGTTACAACTTGGTCACAACTTGGACAATGACATACCTAAGCAAAGCTTCAAAACTGTAACAAAATTACAAAGGAAAAGCACTGGAATGGTCACCACAAAACCCTGACCATGATACAAAAAAAATGAAAATATGTGTCCAAGAGAGGAGGCATTGTTTTTAAGGAAGAAAAGGCCACCAGCTAGGAGCCTGATACATAAAAACAACTGTCACAACCCATTAACGTGAAATTTACGGCAACACAAAAACAGGGCAGGTTTGTGAAATACGAGGCATCACTTACGAGATGTTGCTGTTGGGGCAGTGAGACAGTGCTGCTCCTTTTTCATGGAAGGTTTCAAGCTCTTCGTCAGTCAGGTGGCAACCATGAGCCATCACCGTCTGTCAAATCTGCACTGTTATATTCATCATCAAATCTCTACTCAAATGTTACATTCACGTCTATAGGCCTGGGCGCGGAACACACGCCACATAACCCAAACCAATCCTTCGGAAAATGTCGTTTGCACTTTTGCAATATCCCGAACGACATGCGTATTTCACTTATCTAGATCTTGGATCGGACTACGGGTTGATTTGTACAATTCACCCTGGATTTCCTTTGGGATTTCTGGTTTCTTCCCACCCCTCTAGTAATATGCTGGCAGGTTGACTGGACACACTTTGTGTAATGCGCATCTGAAGTCTCATCCAGACTCTATACCCAGACTCTGGAGCCACCACCACCACCCTGACCAGGATAAAGTACTTACTTGAAATCATTGACTGTCTTGAAGTACTTTTAAAGGGTTGAAACAAAGCCAGGTTTGTCCATGCTTTCAAAACTGCAGACTATAATGTCTTAACCTGGTCTTTGATAGCTAACAGAGCAAATGCCAGTTTCAGTAAAAATCCAATAGACCAACAGTCTATTCATATCCTCAGAAACTGTGGTTGTTCTTGGAATGTGGCAGGAACCCACACAAACAAAGCTGATAAATGCTTTGGGAAGTATGTTGACAGGAAATGATATCACAAACCACTTTGAATGTACAGCACAGCTTTGACATGTAGTTACTTGTCAACATCTTACAGTTTAACATGCTTGTAGAAACAAACTCCTCTCACCTTGCTGGTGAGCAGGCCGTGCTTCACGTAGACGTCTGTGTAGGATTTGCACTCCGGAAAGAGCGCTTTTACAAACTGCACCTCCTGTTTGTTCTCACTGATGTGACTCTGGGAATGAAGAGGTGCAAAATGGTCATAAAGACAAATAACAAAATCAGAGCCCAATAGATTGGTTGTGTGTATTTCGGAATCTGATAATTTTAGGAATTTTCAGTTCAGGAAATGTTGATTGTTAATGTGGGCAGATATTTCACTTACTCTTGCATTTAATATATTTTGTGTTGGGCATATATTTTTGCTTTGGTAGGCAGATAAAGCACTCTAGCACTTGTACAACCCAGGCTTAGTCTCTGGTCTTACAAGTTATGCAAGTTCACAGATTCACATACACAGCTGTAACCTGACCTGTTTTTATCTCATAAGAACACAGAATAATCCCGAATGTCACTATTAAAATGCTCTAGAGGCAGGATTCACTACAAGAATGTTAAAGTATTTTGTTATGGCAGCAATAATTTGAATATTGTTCTCGCAGTTACAATGCTGAACTGAAAAATAAATCCTGAATGTAATAGTTACTAGGTAATGACAAAAAAAACTATTGTTGTCAGTGCACCTATACAACATAGAGACTCGACTCGGCTCGACTAGACGACGGTCAGCAGGCTGACAATGGCAAGGACGACAGCGCCAGCTGCCATACCTGCAGGTAGCCAAATAACATTGTACATAATCATTGTATTGAAAATGACATCATTCTAAAGGTTAAAGTCAGTAGTGTTTTTAGTGTTTGGGAGTCTGGGGTGTGTACATGGAAGTGGTGGCTTCGTTGTTAAGGCATTGGCCTTTGGATTGGAAGGTCACAAGTTCAAATCCCACACCACTAAACTGCCACTGCTGAGCCCTTGAGGAAGGCCCTTAAGCAAAGCCCTTAACCTTCCCCTGCTCGGTTGTAAGTCGCTCTGGATAAGTGCGTCTGCCAAATGCTGTAAATGTAAATACATTCATTTGTATATCTCTGTTTAGAGAACAGTATTGTTTTTGGTATCCTTAATATCAGCCATATGCCAGTTATTAATAGCAGCTCCATCCTATATTATTGGAGGTCTCAATTAATGCCAATTTTGAATAGAGTTATTATTTGTGCTTGCGTTTGTCTTTAAAAAGTCTTACCTGAATATGGAGGTCATTGTTCCTGGCAGTTTTTCCCAGGTTGCTGAGCAGGGCGGAGGAACACGACATGGCAAAGCGTGGAGTTACTATTGGCTTTACAAGAGCATACTGAAACACACACACACACACACAAGCATGCATTATTGGATGTAGTTAGCTTCTACACTGATGAAGTTGGACAATGTTGTAAATGTATAACATTTTTGCAACTAAACAATTCCCCAACCCTGTTTAATGTCTTTCTCAAAGATCTACTTTCAGATCAGGTAGTTTTCCAGAATAAGAAAACACCTGTGCGTGGAAAACATGCTCGATTCGTTTGTTTCTGAGCAAAATCCACTGAAACCAGTATATATACTTTTTTGTATTTATCATATTTGCCTGCACTCATTATGCGTAATTTGCTTACGAGTGCCGAGTGTGTTTTTTAGCCCACCACTTGTATGGAAACATGATGTAATTAAGCAGAACGAAATGTGGTTCTGTACTGATACCCAACGTCCTTTTCGTGGAGATTTTACGTTATGTAATGTTAAATAGAATTTAATCTTTTACAGAGTCAAGTCGCCCTGAAAGCTAAAGAGCATCCGATTGCATGCGAGTTAAAAAGTGTTTAGTCATTGGGAAACAGAAAGCATGTTTGTGCCCGATTAATATTGTGACTGTACCTTTTTCCTGAGTAGTTCAGTGATAAAACTGTTAAAGGAAAAAAAAAATAGCTTTGAATGACAAATATCCATGATCACCTTCTAGTCATGGTATAACTCTGATACCGTAACAATAAGCACCAAACGATATCCAGTACCAACCAAATCTCCACTTTCACATTAAATACTCTCAAATTTGAGATGGATATTGAAGCCCTCCTCATCATTCCTCTGAATAAAACATACCGATCCGTCTCCTCCTTGCTTTCTTCTGTGAGTTCTTTATACTCTGGCACCATGGGGTTAAGGTCCATGCACACCTTTCCTATGAGAGCCCTCTGTCCAAAGTAATCTGCAGGACAAGTGACAAAATAAAGAAATAAACACACCAAGCTCGCATTTCAAATCCAAAATATTAACTGTTAATCGGCTTCGTTGTAATTGGTTTGCTCTTGGTGAACGGTTTTCTAGTCACAATATTGTATGACCAGATGCTAGTGGGGTTCATGCAAAAGCAAAAATCTGTAGTTCATAACTTCTATTCTGGAGAGAAGTGCAACTGGGTGCCAAACTCTCTTTTGCACAATCAAACAAGACTGACTGAAGCAAACTCCAAAGGCTGAAAGGTTAGAACATGTGTGTGTTTGTTTTGGAGCTACCTGTAATTTCCCCAAGCAGCAGCGAGGCCTCTGTGTGTATAGTGGCAAAATAGCATGCAGTCGTGGTGCCGTTGCGTAGTGTTCTTTTCTGTAACCAATAAAAAGAAAGCATTTGTAAAACAGAAAATTAATTTCTGTGCTACACACACACACACACACACACACACACACACACACACACACACACACACACACACACACATTCACAAAACACACAATATTGGTGCAGGTGCATAATACGCCTAAATTTAACTAGGGTCTACAATAAATAGATAAATATTTACCAGTCATGTAAGTTAAAATTGAACAAATATACAGTTAGATTAGTTACAGATTAGGAATCAGGGTTTACACTGTAGATACTGTAAGGAAGAATGTTTACAGTAATTGGCTATGAGATGAAAACGAAAAAGTAATTCAAACGAATTAAAAATGCTATAGATTTTTATAGACAATGGCTTGGACTATAAAGCATGAAAGTGCTGTAAAAAATTTTCATTTGTTGAATTTTGTTCGTTTCAATAGTAACCACCCTTGAATTGTGGATGATCCACATCCAACAATTTGAAGTTTTGTATGTTAAGATCAGGGATCGGTACTGAGAACCGTTTTTATTCAGGACCAGTAGGTTATAAGGACAATACCAGACTACCGATAAGCTTCAGGACAAAAAGATACCCTTATAAATACTTGCGTTGTTTAATCTCTGCATTTATTGTGATTTAATAGAGAATTACTGTATTTTTCGGACTATAAGCTGCTACTTTTTTTCCACGTTTTGAACCCCGCGGCTTAAACAACAAAGCGGCATATTTATAAATTTTTTCTGGGTTTTTCCCGGTTTCACAAACTTCAAGCCAAAAAACTGAACGACATAACATTAGACCAATGAAATTCCCGAACGGAACTGAAAAAACGCACCTCACCTGTGTTCTGAGCTGCATGGCATCAGGAGAAAAAAAGTTTTTTTTAAACGCACGTCGATGCCAAAAGATAAACTCCAGAGAGTAATAGTTGTGAAAGGAAGGAGGGAGACAGTGAAAGATGACTTTCTTGGTAGGCTACTGTTTAGATACAAGCCGTTGTAACGCTTTGAGTCTGGGTCAAGGGATAGTTTGCTAACTCCAGTTGCAACAGAAATCCTATAAGCACAAGGTTTCCAAAACTCATGCTTTTTTATTTTTCTTGGCAACAGCGTTACGGGTTAGTCAAAGAAACTTAGAAATGAGCATCAGAAAATAATAAGGACATATTCCTCGGCCTTGCACACATGCAGTAATAGCGGAAAAATGCGACGGCAGGCTATTCCCAAAATGCCGCTCTGCTCTTAAAGGAGCCACAACATAATTTACCCGTTACACCGTGTAACAGACACTGTCTTTCGTTAAAGCCTGTGTAAAGTTCATATACACAGGTGCGGCTTATTTACGTTTAAAATAAAAATATTTGTCAAATTCAGTGGGTGCGGCTTATATATGGGTGCGCTTTATAGTCCGGAAATTACGGTAGTAGCTGCTGCTCGTCATTTTACATACCAAAACGATGTCATCACGTGGCTAACGTTCGCTCCACATACAGACGATATCCGAGTGCATGCGCAGTGTATGTTTGTGTGTCATGCTAAAAAACTAAGTGACGCCAGTGTCAGATGCGAAAAATGCAGTAGTGTAATAGCGAACAAAGCAGGTAAAACTAGTAATAAAATAAAACATTAACAAACAAAATACGCTTCTACCTCCAGCAATGCACTGCATTTACTATGTCGTTTCCCGGCTCTAACTTCAACTGCAACTCCCTTGTCTCAGGCTCTAACAACATTCGTTATAAAGTTATACTCGATACCTCAAGTAGTCTTTTGGGGAGGAATGAGACAGACATGGTATTAGAAACACCCAGGAGCAGTCCATTCACCATAGCGATATGCGAGAAGATGACCAGTGAAACAAACAGCAGTGTGTCATTCGCTGTCACTAAATATATAGTGAAAGATTTATTGGGATAGGTGTAGTATAGTATAGTATAATTATAGAGAGTAACAGTGTCAATAAGTACCAGTATCCATAAAATGAAAATGATACCCATCCCTAGTTAACACTGTTGGTCATGCGTCCGGTAAAGAGATGTTTATGTATAATTTTTTTTAAGGAGTCAGCTATCACGCTGAAATGACTCACCACCACTTTGGTATAGGCGTCCTTGGCGAAGTCCAGGTCCTCGTAGCGTGACTCCAAAGGGAAAGTGTATATATTGAGCCAATCCAAAAGCGGCAAGTCCAAATGCGTACCCGAGTACGCGTACTGCGAGGCGTGAATGTGCGTGTCCACCATCCCCGGCATGAAAAACTCACTGCGGAGGGGCACAAACGTCAACACATCAAGGCGAAATAAAAGTGCTTAATTTTTTAAGTGAAGTCAATTGAGTTATAATTTCACTTTTACTACATTTTGGCAGACACCCTTATACAAAGTGGCATACAATGACCTCAGCGGTCTTGCTCAAGGACCCCGCTTGGCACTTAGGTGCTGCTAGGATTCCGATCAGAAATCCTACATCTGAGCTACCACTTCCCTTTGCCACCACTTTGTGAGTAATGTCCGGCTTTAGGAAGTTACTCACTGAGGCCCGAGTTGAACAACATCTGACATTTCAAAGCCCCATTGGCATGAGAGGCTTTCCACATTGTGTCCTTCCTCACAAAATGCGATCTGTAAGGAAATAACATTTGAAAATAATTACAGCTATTAAACATACAGTATAAAGACACTGTTATGTAAACATTACGCACCACTTTGCGCCAACACAATGGTATTTGAAATCGGCTACACCAGAACAAGAAAGTCTTTTAGCCTTATTGTCATAAATCTTGTAGCCAACTAAAGACAATTCATTTGGTTTTCCTTTCTAGACGAGCTTTCCATTGTAGAAGGCAGTAGATGCGTGAGCTCATTAACAGCACTTCAAATTGTTTTTTTTAAGATGGCAAACTTTTTTGAAGTTTTGTTTTATTTTTTATTTTTTTGTTTTAATTAACCCTTTCAACAATTCTGGATATATTGGATATTATGGGTTGGAAATCGAGGGATGTTTCCAACCCACCCCTGGTTAAAGTACTGAAATTGAATTGGGGAATCAAATTGCTGCAACTTTTTTATACAACATCCAGAGGTACCATAGACATACTTTATACTAGCTAGACATGAATCTTCTTCTTCTTCTTCTTTCGGCTTCTCCCAATACGGATCATCGTTCTACATACCCCCTGTCCTGTACATCTGCCTCTCCTCTTTCGGCCAACGGTAGCCCAATTTCCACGGGTACCCTGTTGGCTAACGATACCTGTGGCGGTCGTTGGTAACCCGGACCTCGACCGATCCGGTATAAAATTCTGATTCCTGAACGGCATATTTGATTTGGCACAGGTTTTTATGCTGGATGCCCTTCCTAATGCAACCCTCCCTATTTATCCGAGCTTGGGACCGGCACTAAGAGTGCACTGGCTTGTGCAACCCTAATGGCTGGATTACTGGCTAGACATGAATGCCAGTGATTATATATATTTTTTGGATAAGAGCACTTCTAGTGTGAAACTGCATTTAATGTTCATTCCACCACCTTGGCACCAGTACACTAAGATGCCTTATCTAATAATTGGGTATGTGAATGCTACGGGTTTCCATGTATAATTTTTTTGCAAATACTCCTCTGCAATAACAGTATGTCTGGACTGAGAAGAAGGGTTTATTGGGTAAGTGTTGGGCTATAAACTCCACCGCACCCATGTGAACAATGTTGCTCTTTGCCTAACAATAAATCCATAATGATGTATATATTTGTCTTCTGTAAACCTTGATAAATAGATACAACTTTATTGTCATTGCATTGTACAGGTACACAGCAACGAAATGCAGTTTTGCACCAGAGTTGCAAAAAATTCCGATAAATATGTAGCATATTTACAGCATGTGATATATATGTAAACATGTACAGTGAATAAAAATAAAGGCTATAGCAGTTAAGAAGTAAGATAGATAGTTGTATGATTATGGCAGTCAAGAAATGTGCAAGCTGAATAAACAAGTCTACTATATATACATATAAAATAGTGCAGATGTCATGAGGAGTAAAAAACATATAGTATGTAATAATTACATTGAATGTATAATTGTACTGATGTTATATACAGTGAGATAATTGACACAACAAATATTACATGAACACACAGTTGATTTGTAGGCTTGCAGTGATAAAATACAATGTTGTACTTTAAACATCACTATAACACGATTCTACAGTTAATATAAAACAATAGAATAGAATATATCGTTCATTCAGTAATATAAGAGCTGAGTAAATATCTTATTTTTAGTCAATAACAATGTATTTACCCACCTTGCCGCGAGCGTTCACTCCCAGCACGCAGTCGGTGAGCACGCGCAGCGCCGAGTCCCGGGTCGAGTGCGCGAAAGCGCCGCGGTAAACGCGCGCGACGCCGCCACCACCACCACCGCCGCTGCTGCTGCTGCTGCTGCTGCTCATCGCGCCCACAAGAGATCAAACGAGTATAAAGCGCCGCGCGCGCAGAGCCTCCGGTTTTTATACGGCGCGTTCACGCGAGACTCTGTGTGTAACGCCTAGAGACCTTAGGCGCGTGTTTCACATTTCAAATCAGATATTAAATACAAGGACAAATACAGTACCAGTCAAAAGTCTTGGCACACCCCTCTCCTATCTTTATTACGTTCTACATTGTACATTAATACCGAAACCATCCAAATCATGAAAGAACACGCATGGAATTATAAAGAAGTAAAGAAAGAAGTGAATGTTTTACAACCCAGAATATTCTTTTTTATTTTTTTTAAGCTGTGCTTTAGACTATCATTTGTTTTGTGCAGAGGAAATAATGAATACTAATAATACATTCTACTACAACTACTGTACAAATCCATATTAGGGCAAGTAACAAGAAAAGACAATCCATCTTTACTTTAAGAAATGAAGGTCAGTCAATCAGAAACATTTCTCACAGGTTCTCATGAGGACCTTCCCCAGGAAAGCAAAACCAAAAGCTACCTCTGCTACAGAAGATTAGTTTATTAGAGTTGCCCGCCTCAGAAACCTTTCGTTTACATAAAACCTCCCTGAAGTGGCAAAAATCTTTCCACTGTTCAGTGAAGACTTCATGTGTCAGGCCTGCATGTGTTTTCATGGAAGAATTGTGGCAAAGAAACCATTACTTTGGACGAAGTGACTTACAGAAAAAAATTGCTTGGGCTCAAAGCACAAGAAATGGACATGAGATCAGTGGAAACCTGTCCTTTGGTCTGAGGCCCAAATTTGAGATTTCTGCTTGTAAATGCTGTGTCTTGTTATATGTACTGAGGATGAACGGACTGTTCCTGAATGTGAGGTTCTCACTGTGAAACATAGAGGAGAAGGTGTGATGGTGTGAAGGTGCTTTGCTGTCGACTTTGTTGATGATCTAGTCAAATCGGAGTGCACACTTCGTAACCAGCAAGCCTACAACAGCATTTCGCACCGACATATCATCTGTTTTGCAATTATTGGTACCATCATTTGTTTTCCAACAGGAAAACCCCAAACACACCAAGTTACTATTCAAGAAGGACAGTGATAGAGTTCTGTCCTTCAACTGTCCACTGTCCTCAGGACTGGAACCTATTACAGAAGTGGTCTTCTGCAGTTGTCCACCTTGAAACCCTATAGGCATCCCTCCATCTTGATACGTCACCAATGTTTTTTAAATAAAAAATCCTAGGAGGATTTTAACACTCAAATCAGTCCATCTGACCCTATAAACCATATAAAGTATAAAAGTGACATCATGTCATGACATTACTTCTAGATGACAGCAATGCTTGTGATCAGTAATTCTTCATTTGCACTTCCTCTTCATAAAGAGGAATCATGGCAGAGATCTGTAGTGAAGTTACGAGAGTAGACGCGTTTGCGCAAATCAGAGCAGGAAGTCTATTGAAACAAACACACCTGTTAATCTAACAGCAGAACAGAGCAATTTTTACACTTTTTTTTATCTTTGGACATGAAACCATTCCACTTCAAATCGTTGCACTTTTACAAAAATGAACAGCAATAAAACAGCATTGTTTGGAATAAAAATTGAGCTGAAATTTACAGCTACGGGTTCATTTTATTTCTATATTTTTTCGTAATGCTCAGTATGTGACGTTATGTGCCGAGAAAGTCCTTTCAGTTCAAAATTCTGTTTGTGCTGTTAAAAGATATCAATGATATGGTGGTGTATTGTGACCCCAGTTGTGTATTATTTTCCAATAACATGTAAAATGGAAATTTTTTCCAAAATGAACCACAAAGTATACTTTTTAACAGTGTTGTGCTCGTTACTAAAAAATAGTAACTAGGTACAGTTACTCGTTACTTCATTCAAAAAGTAACTCCATTACTTTGTTGATTACTTACACCAAAAAGTAATGTGTTACTGTTAAAAGTAACGTTTTAGTAACTTTTTTAAAAAACCTTCTTTGATGTTCCCATTAATGCCCTTTTATGCGTTCTGATCTACAAACACAAAACTGACTTAAACACAAAGTCATTTTTAAACACTATTTTATTAAAGTCAGAGCAGCACAAACTCAATATATCACAAGGTTTTTTTGAAATAAATAACAAAACAAGCTGAATAATAAATTAAAAATCAAAAACTAAAGTGGCTTCTGCTGTTGTGTTGAGCTTTAAAAATGTTCCTTTCACAGCTGAAGTATGAAAACTATCAACAATGTAGCACAGAACACCGGGTTAGCTTCTAGCTTCTAAGGCATGGAGGTCCTGGAGCAGCTTCAACAGATTGGAATTGCTGTTTATGGCAGTAGATACGAGCTTCGAACTTTATACTCAACTAAAGTGAAATAATGAGCATATTTACACTTCGAGAATCTCGTCTTGCTCTCGCCTCGACTCGCCATTACTGCCGCACAGGCCTGAATAAATGGAGAGACCCCACAGTGCGTCTTCTTAGTGTTTACAGTGGTTCATCCACCAATCCTACAATGTGATGCTGCGGGTAACGCACCATACGGTAACGGAGTTACTTTATTTTTAAAAGTAACGCGTTACAGTATTAATTACTGTAAAAAGTAATGCGTTACCACCCAACACTGCTTTTTAACCTGGTATAATTACGTTGTGGAAGCATTTTGTCTTTGGCAAAACTCTGGCACTGGAGACTTCTTTCATGAATATACAGTAAATGTTTTTTAAAAGGTGTTACAGACTTTACTATATTGCTAAGTTGTTTAGAGAGTCCCCAAAATGTCTAAATGAATTAACTAATTAAGATATCATTTTGATGTAATTATTAATTAAATGTAATTCATTGAGTTAGAATAAATCTCTTACTCTTTTTTTTTATTATTATTAGTCTTTCTATTCTAAAAAAATTCCAACCAATCAGAGTCTATTATTCGACAGCACTCTGGTATAAAGCAAATTTGAATAAGACTGATGTGTTTTCTACATTGAGACATGAACTCTAATGAACTGTGCAGTCATGGAGATCCATGGAGCCTAAGTTCCTCAGGGAAATAGTCTTAACACCAAAATAAATAGTTACATCATGATCATCATTAGATTAGCAGACCATGATAGAGTGTTGAGTGCACAGATATATTTCATACTCGTCACTGTGTGTATAAGGGGAAACAGTTAACATGATTCAAAAGCTTCGCCCAAATTTGCTATTATAATAACCTCCACTCCACTGGGAAGATGTTCCACCAGAGTTTAAAGTGTGCTTGTGGAGATTTGGGCTCATTTAGCCACTAATGTTTTAGTAGTCAGGCCATTGATGATCTTCCACTTCAAGTCATGTAAACCATATCTTTATGGAGCTGGCTTTTTGCAGAGGGGTATTGTCATGCTGGAACAGGTTTGGGTTTTATAGTTTAAGTGAAGGGAAAAATAAAGACATTCTATACAATTGTGTGGTAGCAGTTTTGGGAAAGAACCAAATTATGGCAAAAAAAAAAAAAAGGGGTGTCCCAATAAATTTTAGATCCTATTTTTTTGTGTTATAGCAGCTATAAATGGTCAATCCCTCGTCAGTTACTCTTTTTTCCCCCTCTCTCTTTTTTTAATTAATAATACAAACAAAAGCCATAATGTCAAAGAAATGCTGACAGGAATCGAAATGGGCAAAACCAACATTGTTTGTGTCAATGTTACAGATCTCCAAGGAAATGGATACAGAAAGAGAACAAGTAAAAAACACTTCTAATTGAGGACCATAAGCAAGAAATAGAGACAAGAAATGTAATGCAAAGGAAACATTAGGATCATCAGAGCCAAAATGTTTGAGTGTGTAAGAGAGGGTTCAGGTGCATCTCCTTCAACATCTGGAGATTGTTGGGCTTGTTACTTACATTTACATTTATGTGATGAGGTATCTGAGGTAAGAGGTTGCTGGTCCATTTTTGGCTTTGTAGGCAAGCATTAGTGTTCTGAATCTGATGCGTGCAGCTACCAAAAGCCAGTGAAGGGAGCGCAGCAGTGGAGTGGTGTGGGTGAACTTGGGCAAGGTAGAACACAAGTCACGCAGCTGTATTTTGGACCATTTGCAGTGGACAAAGATCATTTAGAGGAAGACCTGCCAGCAGATAGTTGCAGTAGTCCAGTCTCGAAATGACAAGAGACTAAACAAGCACCTGAGCAGCCTGTGTGGACAGCAATGGTTGAATTTCTCTGATGTTGTAGAGAAAGATGTGAGGAGGAGGACAGTTAATAGTCTATAGTTACCTCAAGGCTGCGAGCAGTGGCATTCTGAGATCCTGACCTGGAGATGAATCACCTGGGATGACCAGCAGTTAGATTTTGCTGGGATTGAGTTTTAGTTGATCCATGAAGATATGTCCTCAAGGCATGCCGAGATTCGAGCAGAAGCTGTGGCATCTGAGGGAAGATGATGAGTGTAGTCATCAGCATAGCAGTGGTAAAAAAAAAATAAAAAAAAACCCATGTGAGGATATGACCTTATCAA
The DNA here is from genome assembly GCA_024362625.1 of Silurus asotus. NCBI lineage: Eukaryota > Metazoa > Chordata > Actinopteri > Siluriformes > Siluridae > Silurus > Silurus asotus. The sequence continues at coordinate 555,214 of MU551562.1, read as the reverse complement.
GAGAGTGAGTATAGAGGGAAAAAAGAAGAGGACCAAGTACTGAGCCTTGTGAAACAGCATTGGAAAATCTGCGTGGGGCAGATGCTCCATATTACCTACTATGAGCGACCTTCTAGGTAGGAAGCAAACCATTTCCATACTGCTCCAAAATGGGGACCTTCAAGCTGGATTTTTATCTTTCGAAAAAGGAAGTCCATTGCTGTCCAATAAGAAATTGGAGACGTGGTACCACACATAGTCAAAATAGCACCGGTTGCACAGCTTCCTACCATCTGTGCTATTTGTGACTGTGCGTGCACCTTTGTGCTGCTATCTGTTGGTGGGGTACAAAACTAGTCTCAAACCTTTTAGATACCACCTCCTATACTGTATGTATATGCAGTGAAGGGACTGATCATTCAAATACCTGACTGGTGCTGTATTTTGGACTTGTATATTAGGTAATGCTATTAGTTAGTTTGTGATATCTGAGCAAAACACAGCTCGAGAATCCTGCACAAAAAAACAATGTTAAGAAATTTATTCAAACAAATTACATAAATTTTAGATAAATTTATGTTTAAAACTTCATTGTGCTGTGTGTAGGATATTGTGCAACAAAATTATTCTAACAAGTAAATAAATATAAAGTATAAGTAAGTAAATGTATATACATTTCCCAAAATTTCTCAGGTTTCCAACTTGGAATATTTCCAAAATTCCCCAGGTGAAGTTCTAATTGAAAGTTTCTGGAAATTTTCCAGAAATTTACTTGAAAACGTTCACCCTTTTGCAACCCAAATCCTGGGACATTACACATCTGACTCGTCCTCCAGCTTCACATAAATATCTATCTTCAGCTGATACAAGCTTTTTCAACACCTTTGCACTTTGAAACCCAAAGATAGGATCTTAAGGGCAAACATTAACCATTGACCTACCGTCTGTGAAACCTAATAAACCTTCATTTCCTTTAATATCGGGCCGAAGGTAATGCAAATAAACAGTCTTTAAAAACACGGCAAGCAGAAAGGCATCTCAGGACATCGCAGGATACTTTGATGGATGGTGAATGAGCTTCAACAGCACGACTAATCAGCAGGACTTAACTTTCCTTTCACAAAGCCAGCACCAGGCAGATATGCTTTACATGGTTTGGAGTGGAAGATATTGAGTGACCCTATGAAAATTCTGCAAATATAAGAGCGCCAATGAAGTTCAAGAGTAGATGTTTTGCCCTTTTTTGTACAAGCATTTGTTCAAAATCTATTAAGTAATGCAAATATGTCAAAAAGAGGAAATTAGGAAGTTGCAAAAATACGTTTTCACAGAACTGTATAAGAACTATTGAAACTCCAACGAAGGAACAAAACAATTAAGCACCCGAAGGAATAGAAATTAATGGAATCTAAAGGTCTAGAAGAACATCAATAGCATATGCTGTTTGATTTTTTTTTTTTCAAAATCTATTAAGTAATGCAAATATGTCAAAAAGAGGAAATTAGGAAGTTGCAAAAATACGTTTTCACAGAACTGTATAAGAACTATTGAAACTCCAACGAAGGAACAAAACAATTAAGCACCCGAAGGAATAGAAATTAATGGAATCTAAAGGTCTAGAAGAACATCAATAGCATATGCTGTTTGATTTTTTTTTTTTTTTTTTGTCACATGGCTTATTCCGAGTTTCCTCAACTAAGCACGAGGAGGCATCAGCTGTGAATTGGTCATACCCTGTCACAAGAAAAGCCTCAAGATCACACGTTACATCAACGTACACTTTTTACACATTTTTTTATTTTGTATGGTAATTTAAATATAGGCTTTAAATACTGTAAAACCAGAGATCCCCAACCATTAGATAGCAACCAAGTACCAGGTAATGGAAGTACTTGCTAGAATTCCCTTGATGAAATGCCTTCCATAATTAAGCCTTCTTTTTTATTTGATTTCTTTCAATGAAAATTTTGGTATTTCTGTTGTGTTATACAACATTTTTCATATTCTTTCAGTTGGAATCTCTTAAACATTCAATTAAAAGCCAATGAACTTCTACTACTACTACTAACAATAATAATAAGAAAAAGAATCTTAAAATCAGTTGGAAATCAAAAGGTTATTTTTAATAATAATAATATACAGAATATTTAAGCCGAGTAAAAAAAAAAACCAAACAAACAAAAAAACAGGAAGTAGCCCTGCAATAGCGATGGAGAAATTGTGAGATCAAATCCCCCATCACTGGTACATCTCTGGGCACATCCCTTTAACTCTGAACTGCTCAGCTTTGTGTGTGGATTAAGGCACTTTTAAGATGCGTTGTACAAAAGCATACCCCAAAATACACAAGTCTTTAAGTCTTTCAGCTCTGCTATAGTGAGACGCCATGTTCAGGGTTTATGAGTCCTCATCCATGTGACACCGAATTACATTTCCACTGGACATGACATCTTATTTTTCAGTCTCCTCAGACTCACAATCGCTGTCCAGGTCACCGAAATCGTCCAAATCGTCCTCCTCGTCCGGTTCATGAGCGTCTCGCTTTTTCCTCCTCCTGTTCCCTTTTGGCTCTTCTTCCTCCATGATTTCTTCTTCCTTTTTGTCCAACCTGCAACAGAAAAGCGTTTTGACGATTATTCACAATTACTGCGAAAACGTCATTGGATTTAGCTGAACAGACTTTAAATAAATGCAATACGCGATCGGTCCACTAGAGGGCAGTTTATGTACACAGCTCGACACTTCACTACATTTGACTCTACAGATCATCAGCTCATCAAACCCTTTGTGACATTTAACACAGTGGCTTTTTCTTCAAATAGTGTAGAAAAAAAAGGCATTAAAAAAATACTATAACTCTAATTGAACATTTAAAAAGTGTCTCCTACCTACAAACAAGTGAATAAGTTTTTCGAAAAATTTTGCTTAAGCACAAATAATCAGGTATAGTGTCTATATGATGTATAGTCATTCTTTTTTTAGTTACCCTACGGCCTAACTGTCAGCTTGGTGTGTCCCAGGCTTTAAGTTGTTATCCTTCATCCTTAATCTAGTCCGTCCCCTTCATCTGCCTCTTTCAAATCTTTCATCTTGGCCTTCCTCTTTTCCTCAGCAATCTTCTACAAATATACCTCATGTCCCACCTCTGGACATGACCAAACCATCTCAATTGATCCTCTCTCTTTGTCTCCAAAACATCCTACATGCATGATCCCTATAATTAAGATCCTCGTCACTCCCAACGAAAACCTCAACATCTTCAGCTCTGCTACCTCCAGTGCCAGCTCCTGTCTTTTACTCAATCCTGTCTCACCACAGTCCTGCCATCACTCTTCTCCACCCACTCCACCCTGCCTGCACTCTTTTCTTCACTTCTCTAACACACTTTCCATTACTTTGCACTGTTGACCCCAGGTACCTAAACTCCTCCACCTTCTCCACCTCTTCTCCCTGCAACCGCACCCCTCCACTGCCCTCCCTCTCATTCACACACATGTACTTACTCCTACCGACTTTCATTCCCCTTCTCTCCAGCATGTACCTCCACCTCTCCAGGCTCTTCTCCACCTGCTCCCTACTCTCACCACAAATCACAATATCATCTGCAAACATAATTGTCCATGGAAACTCCTGTCTGACCTCGTCCGTCAACCTCTCTATCACCACTGCAAACATGAAAGGGCCCAGAGCCGATCCTTGATGCAGTCCAACATTCACCTTGAACCAGTCTGCCATTCCTACTGCACAATTCACTGCTGTCACACTGTCCTGACTTTTTCCATACTTTTCCACCAACATTTTCAAAGCAAATATTGCATCCATAGTCACAACAAGTTCCTTTCTAGCCATCTCTCATCACTTCTGCAGTAGTTGCCCAATCAACCAGCACCTCTTTACCACCACCGAGACCCTGTCTGACCTCTTTCCTGAATCTCACACTACAGTCTTCCTTATTCGGTTCCCACCATATAATTTTTCTTTCAGTCCTCACTCTCCTCCTCTTCTTCATCTCCAAAGCCATTCCACAGACCATCTGATGCTGTCTAGCTATTATCCACTAGATTTAATAAGATGAAGGCAAACATATACATTTACATGATTTATTTTATAAAAAAAAGCCCTATTTAATAAAGTTAATTAAGAAAAATCCTGCAGCTGTGAGATACTTACGGAATAACCACTTCTTCGCTTTTCCCACATTTAGCGCACAGCTGCAGCTGGAGTGCACACGTCCTACACATGACGTAATACGCATCCTTCACCGTCTTTTGCAGGCACTTAACACTAGGGGGCGACAGAGCACCAGCAAACAACATGGTATTTTAACATTTAAATCCTGTATCAATCGACAACCTTTAATATCAAGACAGATCAAGCAGGAATTACAGCTTTACACACTCTCGGCATCCAGAGAGTAAAATAATTTGCCATGCATCTTGACAAGATTGTTGGTTGGAGATTTTTTTTTTTTTTTTAAGCTTCTGATTCAGTTCATCCCAGAGCAGTTCAATAGGATTTAGGTGCAGTGACCCGGTAGATCATTCCATGATAGTCCAGCTGACTGTTTGCTGTCTAAATAATGAGCTCAGATGTACACTTTGTCTTGTTGCATGCTGAAGTCGGTTCCAATGAGCGCAGTACAGACGGAATAGCATGGTGATGAAATATATATTCTGTCGGTTATTGTGGAATGAAACATTTCCACAATACCGTCCAATCAATGGACGTGAAAATGTCGATGTTATTGTACGTATTGATGTGTTATAGTGACTCCAGCTTGCAATCTGATTGGTTAAAGCAACATGTGCAGCACAACCAAAAAAACAGCTATGAAGATAATCGAATATTAGGAATAAATGTATACATTTTCAAGAATGAATCATGAGTGTATTTTACTTAATAATAGAATTAATAATTAAATGTCTCTTAATAGATATGTTGGAAAATAAAAAGGAAGTATTCGTGTCTGACCATTTGCGAGGTTGCGTGAGGGACTTGTACTTGTTGTATTTGACCTTCCACTCCAGGATTTCTTTACAGCGCTGACACACTCCATCATGAACCTTCGCATTGGCTTTCTGCAGAACATCAGGAGGAAGAAGACGCCATGAGCTCACACAGACCAGCTCTGCATGCTCACTACCAGATCACGTGTTCACGTTAGAACCTCTTACCTTGACTTGGGGAGTCGCGCCGTATTTATCGTTCTTAAAAGCGGTGGCGTTTTGAAATTTTTGACCTCGGGCTCGAGACCCAGAGCTTTTATGAGAACTCATTTCCGGTCACTTAGTAAAAATACTGTAAACGATCAGGAACCACACGGCATGGTGTTTCACTCGGTGACGTAACGCACCCATACCGGAAGTACACATTCTGACAAATCCCCCGGATGAAGCCTCCACGCGTCCGCCATATTGGAAAGGTCAACAGAGGGTCCGATCAATTCAAATGACAGCAGCTCAGTTCGTTTAAAACATTAATTATAAATAAAGTGATTATTAACAAATAATTATTACATTTATTTAATAAATTAACCTAATTTATTTTTAATCTCTTCATGTTAAATTACATTATATTTGTCCTTTGGTATTAAAAATCTGTAGCTACTTTTAATATGGTGGGAAGTCCATCAAATAAGTTAATATTATCAGGTACATTATAACACAGATTAACCTGTTTCCCAGTTTATCTCTCTTTTTTATTTTATTATTTTCCTTTTTCTTCCCTAAGAGGCATTCTGAGATATATATAATTTATTTATTTATTTTTTACTTTTATTCTGTAACTATTCGTTTTTCCCCCAGTAATAAATGCTGATTGGTTCACCGAATCGACTCCCACCTCCATTGCCTTCATATCATTGGCTGGCGCGAGCTGTCAATCATGTGATGTAGACATCCGGTACATTTCAGAGTAAAATAAGAAGGCGCTGGAGCAGAGCGGGAGCTGAACGGAGTCCCTGCGGTTGTCACTGGAGTGTGTGTCGGCCGCGTCTCGAACGGAAGACCGTGCTGGTTCTGTTTGAATACCCCTGTGCCGGGACTGGTTTTACTGTCAGATTCCTATCCGGATCCACTCGGAACACATGTTGTGGATCTCTGTACAACTCGGCCCGGCGGAAAGGTTACCGAGGCGGCGGCGGCGCATCACCGCGTCCCGAACGGAGGAGTGAAGAACCGGAGCGATACCGCGATCACGATATCCTTCATATCGTATCACTCGATACATCTAAAAAAACCCAGTGATATCAGAAGATTTTTTAGCTCACACATGTTGTGGATCTCTGTACAACTCGGCCCGGCGGAAAGGTTACCGAGGCGGCGGCGGCGCATCACCGCGTCCCGAACGGAGGAGTGAAGAACCGGAGCGATACCGCGATCACGATATCCTTCATATCGTATCACTCGATACATCTGATAAAAAAACCCAGTGATATCAGAAGATTTTTTAGCTCAGGAATCAGAAGATTTTGAATAGTTTGTGTTCAGGTATGTAAAAAAATTAGAATTAAATAATAATACTAAAAATATTTACACTTTTACACATTTATCAAGAAACACTATTACAATGAAAAGATATATATATATATAATATATAACTCTATTTTATGCTGTCTGGATTTTAAGACAGCAGCATCGATTTTTTTGTTTGTTCATTTATTTATTTTACATAAAAATCGTAGAGATCGTTTTGATTCATGATTTGAGGTCAGACTTACAGGTTCCCAGCTTACAGACCTGATGACAACATCGTGACGTTTCTGATTAAAATCCTTTATCCGCTAATCGGAGGTTAGTGTCAAAAAACGCAAAAGTCACAGGACACCTACGAGGAATTGTAGAAGTATTTATGGATGGAAATGATTTACTGATTGGAGCAACTCAAGAAGCATTTGGAGAACTACAATAGGGCTAAAATGACCGTTCTCTTGGTGGGTGTGGTGGGGGTCTATACACACACACTCTCCTTCGGCAAAGAAGTGTGTATTTTAGAAAATGTTTAAATAGTGGATGTAAATTGAAAATCAAACCGTCAAAAACTGGCTTCATTCTGCTTTTTTGTTTATGACGATGATGACAGGGTAATGAATGCTTGTCAGTCATTATGATGTCACTCTCGGGCGATGCTCTGAATGAAGATTTTTCGTTAGCGTCGCTGTCGGCAGGACTTCGTTTCCTGGGTTGCCTGGTAGCTTCATCAACCTGAACCGCACGACGACGCTTTTTCATCGAGGGCAGGAAACGTGATGCGTGACGAGAGCTGTAAAAAAAAGATATCATTTTATTAACCGTCTCTCTTTAAGTTGCGTCGCGTGTGTGTGTGTGTGTGTGTTTTTTTTTTTTTCTGCGTCCAATCCAAATGTGTACAAATTAAATCACGTTCTGTGTCCAGCACTAATTTCCCCAATATACTCGCTCTGACTCTTACTGTAGTCAGCAGATATGACGCACAAGGTCGATAAGTGTGTGTTTCCCCACACTTTGCCTTCAGGGCAGCATTTTACACACACACACACACACACACACACACACACACTTTCAGTTTTATTATGATTGGAAGCAAGAGGTAATTCCTGTATGTCAGGCCTTCAACCCGGTCACATGACCACAAGCTTTTGGTGCTTCTGCTAGGAAATTGTGAAGGATTTCCATTTTTTCATATTCTAGCGTTCTTTTATTTAAACAGTAGAACAGTTGAGGCGGAAGGTGGAGATGAAGCACCTCGGGAAGGAGCGATCGGCCGAATCCTCAGACAGACGCTGCGCACTTTGAGTATCAAGGATGTGACATTTAAACTCTCGTTGACTTGCAAAGTGTCTCGGTGCATGCACAAGCTCCACACCTGGGTGTCATTGTGTGTGTGTGTGTGTGTTTGTCTCGTCACATGACCATACATGGAGAGCTTGGAGCAACGTCCAGAGGGGCAGGAAATATCCGGAGAAAGGGTCAAATCCTTTTTTTAGTTTTTTTTTAGAGACGAAACGGGTTCACATCCGACTGCTTCCTGTTTACGTCTTCGCCTTCATCTGGGCTTTCTCTTTACACTGCCAAATGATGTAGCTCAAGGGCCCAAAAGTAGCAGCCTAGCAATACTGGGGCTTCACCCCGACCTTTTGATCAGTAACCCAGAGCCTTAACCACTGAGTTACCACCTCCCCCATGGTTTACCAACAAGCTGCCAGAGACATATAATATATTATCCCAATCCTGGTGATGGTGGGAAATAAATCAAGCGTATACATCCAATTCCACATTGAGTCCTCATTTCCTGTTAGGAATGACCTCAACTCTTCTGGGAAGATGTTCTAGATTTTGCAGTGTGATTTTGAAGATTTGTGTGAGATTCATTAATCCCGATTCTTTCCCAAATTCTGTCGGAGCGTTTACACGCTTCCCTCGTTTCAAAGCGATTTCCCGCACGTCATTTTTCTTTTTTTCTTTTCACGAGTACGAGATAAGAGTCACGCCCACATTTCTCCGAGACTCCGCTGTGGTTTCTCAGTCATTTGTGTCATTTGTTGACATCTTTTATAGATTTGCACGTTTTTGGTGTTTGGAATGCGACTACAGCTAGTTTGACGACTACGGCGTCTTGTGACTTATTTTACTTCAAAACGCATGACGCCGTCGTCGCATGTTTGTTTGACAGAAGACGTCAACGTGGGGGGGGACAAACTTTTAGCTTCGGCTAGATTCAAGATTTTCCATTAATTGTGGTAGAGAGTGAATAGGAAGCCTTCTTAGATTCGAAAGGCACTTTGCAAATCCCAGCTTGTTAGGACGCCAGAAGTGTCCTGTGCACAAAGCCAGGTCCATGAAGATACCATGGGGGAAATAATTATTTGAACCCCTGCAGAGTTTACCCCTTACACGTTTTTTTTAGGGTAGAGTTATTTTAACTGGGAGACAGAAAGGTTAGAAATTGAATTGCATTTGAAATACTAAATTAGCCAGAATTCTGCCTTCCACACACCCAAATTAGTCCAATCAACTTGTGTGAATAAAAGTCACCCATCACAGAATCAACCTCTCCACCATCATGGGTGAGACCAAAGAGCTGTCAAAGGACATCAGGGACAAGTTTGTAGACCTGCACAAGGCTGGTAATGGGTTAGAAGACCATCAGCAAGAAGCTTTGTGAGAAAGAGACCAGTGTTGGCACGATAATTCAAAAACCTACCATAAAAATCCTAGACTTTATTCTTTGTAAGCAGGTAAATGTACAAAAGCAGCATGAAATCAAATAATTTTTTACCCCACTGTCTGAGTTAAACCTCTGACCTCAACATTTGACTGCACCCCAGGCCTCCTCACCTCACCTACATCAGTACCTGACTTTATGAGCACATGTTTTCATAAGCCAAACACTCCAAAATCTAGTGGAACATCTTCCCAGATGCATGGAAGGTAATAAACAGCCAGGTTTGTGTTCGCCTGTAACATGAGCAAAAGCAAATGTTAAGCAGAACAGAACATGTGAGCCAACGAACCGACTGGGATCCTGCCTCAGGTGATGAGACAGTTGCAGTGTAGATGATTCACAGAATCAACATGAGAACTCGTTCGATTGTCGCAGTGTGGGCGTGATTTCTTTTCTACTCCCAGTAAGTTTCCCAGTAAGCAGTGAAAGAATCACAAACGCATATCCTGGAAACAAGTGTGTTTAGTAATTAGCGAATCTTTGCTATGTTTATTTCTTCCTTTTATCAGAATGAATCACTTGTCGCTGAGTGAACTGTGCTGCCTGTTCTGCTGCCCGCCGTGCCCGAGCAGGATCGCGTCGAAGCTGGCATTCCTGCCCCCAGAGCCGACGTACACGCTGCTGAGCGACGAGAGCGGCACGCGCTGGACGCTGCACCTGTCCGAGCGCGCCGACTGGCAGTACTCCGCACGCGAGAAGGACTCGATCGAGTGCTTCATGACGCGTACAGTGCGCGGCAACCGCATCGCCTGCATGTTCGTGCGCTGCTCGCCGAGCGCCCGCTACACGCTGCTGTTCTCGCACGGCAACGCCGTCGACCTCGGCCAGATGAGCAGCTTCTACGTAGGCCTCGGCTCGCGCATCAACTGCAACGTCTTTTCCTACGACTACTCCGGCTATGGAGCCAGCTCGGGGAAACCGTCCGAGAAGAACCTGTACGCCGACGTCGAAGCAGCGTGGCACGCCCTCCGAACCAGGTGAGCTTTTACACCCGCCCACATTCACCAAGCCCCGCCCCCAGGATCTGCTCTGGCTCACAGCATCACGTATCTGAACACAGTATTCCAAATTGGAAGTTTGTATTCCAACAAGACCCTTAGGGAAAAAAAAGAGAGATGGTGTGTGTGTAATGTCAGTAAGCACAGCTGCGCCTTTCGGACCCTGTGTGTCCTTATTTCACAAAACATGTCCCAGAGGACCTGCGGACAAACAAACAAACACGCACAAGGAATAAACAGTGAAACTGCTGATGGGTGTTGTGTACAGTTTCAGTTCATGCTAAATGAGGAAGTAAGAGTTTAAATATCTACTTCTTTAAATGTGCTTAAAATGTATTTAATTAAATGTAGGTCCAGTAGGCGGAGCTTCATGAACAATGTGTGGGAAATTGCTCCTTACTAATACACTACAAAAAAATGTTCCCACCTCCAAAGACGTCCTATACAATTGTGAGCTTCCATCTTTGTGGTAATGGTTTGTGGAAAATCCACACATGGCTGGAAAAGTCAGCTGTCCTAAAAGTTTTCTCCAAAAAGTCCATTGTCCATTGCTGTATGACAAAGTAATAAAACACGTGTGGACATGTTGTTCCATAGAAATGATCGACAGCCCGAAAGCAAAGCGGAGAAACGATTCCTCCACGATTTCTGTTCATTTTTAGTTACAGTTAACATTCTAGAAAGTCTGTGGGGGAAAAAAAACCAAACATTTCTGAGGAGCATCTGTCATAGGAGGGAGAGAGAGCGAGGGATAATTTATCTGACAGCTGGAGGAACGGCATAAGCGTTCAACATAATGCCTGTGATGTAACGTCCCTCAAAAATCATCTCGTCACTGTCAGGAGGAAGAGAGAGGCAGAGAAGATGAATGTGCAGTGTATTCTGTGCTCCACATTAAAATATATAAAGCCAAGGTTTTCATCTGCCAGTTCTTCCAGATCATTGGAGTGATAGAGTGATCTCTAAAGCTCAGTCAGGTTCTCAGACATCTCTCGCATCTCACTATCTATCTGTTTTGAGGGGCGGGGGGAGTCCTGGTTCCTCCAACGTCTGCTATTTAAGAATTATAGAGGCCATCATGCTCTTGGGAGCCTTCCGTGCGGCAGAATAATTATTTTGTAGCCTCTGTGCCTCGGAGACACAATCCTGTCTCCGAGCCCTGTACTCGGTTCCTTTACTGTGAGCAGCATTTGCACCCAATACAGACTGGTGCCTGCCTTTTCAAAAACCTGTCCAATTAATGAAGTAGCATGAAAAAGATAAGAGAAATAAAGTTAGTATCAAAAAGAGATAAGGGATCTTCAACGAGATCAGCCGCCGGGAAAAACGTCAAAACCATTCAGCAACTTGTGCACAAGATCCATTTGGTGACTTCGCCCTCTTCCCGAAGAGGAAGATCCTGTTTAATGGTCACCATTTTGACACCATTTTGGAGATTCAGTGCCAATTGCAGAAGCTGCTGGACACGGTCTGAAATTACTTAATTCAAAAATCCAATTAAACAAAGTGAAACTTGTAGCAAAACGCTGCAATAGAGACAATTGGTCGGTAAACAATTAATAGAAATGTATTACTTTTTGGGAAATAAGTCACTGCAAGGGCAAGGATTTTTAATCGCATGTTCAATTAGCATTAAACAGACCAAGTTGACAAAACTCAAAGAAAGTGGCATGAATGTTGGGGCGCTGTATTTCTGTGTGAGGGGACCCTTTTAAAGGTGAAGTGTAAATGTAGCTAAATAGAGTACTTTCTTGTAAATGGGCCTTGTCTCCAAAACATTTTTGATACCACCTCGTAAGATGCACATGGGCAAGGTTTCAAAATGTTTTATTTTTTTTAACTGGGTTTATCCACCAATTTTTTTTTTTCTTTTCCACAGGATTAATCCATCACCCTGACACCACAGGCCATAATCCGTATGAGAAAAGCTCCGGTACAAAAACGAAAGGCTTTAGGGAGAGCAGTTACGTCTGCAAATTGCCACCGGGTGACGACGTAATACGAATTGCACCGCGCTCAGCAAAACCCAAATGGTTACCTGTGAAGTTGCTCTATATAGAAATGACGACCCAGAACTGTTACGTGGTGAAATATGAAACGTCGCCGAGTCTTCTTTCAGCCGCGGCCCTTTATAATGTACGCTGTAAAAACGTCTACTGCACGACTTTATTTTTGTGCCCTGGTGTTAAAAAAAACAGGAAACCCGCAAGCGACGTTCTCTAGATTGGCTTGCGGTGCGTTACATGCGATATACAAATAATCGTATGTAACGCAGCTGCAGAGAATTCAAACACATTTACACAGTGACAATAATGACTTTAGGAGAGAACAGCCGATACACAACCCAGTGTTAAGACAGAAAGAAATTCTTTGGGGCTCACTGATGTTCATCAAACGTTTTCATAGAAAGTACACCTTTGAATATAACACTTTGGTAACGGGGTGTGCGGCTAACTCTGTTCCATCACATTCATTCGAGCTGCCTCTTTCTTTTTTTTTATTTTATGCTATTCCTATGCCAAAATTCCTGTCTTTTCCTTCTTCTAAGTGGTTCCTTCTTTGCTTCCTCTGGGGCCTCCTCCACGAGGGCTGGGAGTTCAAGGGGCGCAGCGCAGTGTTTTGCCGTTCCGAGGAATGTGCTGCTCTGAACCGAGGTCAATCGTTGTCATTCCTGGCGGCTGGCGGAGCCCCTGTTCCAGTTTAGGGGTTGCAGCCCCACTGGGACGTGTTTGGCTTTAACCTAGTTGTGAGTCCCTTATATTTCTCCCGCTTCTCATATTACTTCCTCTGGGATGGTTTCTGTGTCTGATCATCCTTTATCTAATGTAAAGTTCCCACAGGATCATAGCTTTGTACATATGCTGCTCCCTGTGGTTTTGCGCTTTTGGGCCCGGGAGTGGTCAACAATCCATACACAACGCCTGCTATACAGTTCCTGGCCACATCTTTCAGTGTATGCCGTATTTGTCTCCACCCAGGTACACTATTTAATTGTCTCTCTGTCTGTTTCATCTCTGATCCAGTCTGGTAGTGAACAGTGGAGACATCTGAGTCTAGCTGAGCACTAGATTTGAGCTAGTGGACTGGAGGTTGTGGATGTTAATGTGAAGACTGTTAAGTATGCAAGGGATACCGAATGGTGGGGTTGGTGGATCTTGAGTGTGTAAAGCGGTTGGTGGTGGGTTGGATGGTGGTGTTAATCGATCGTGAAGATATGAAGGGGTGGATGGTGAAGTTGATTGATCTTAATGGAATGAAGGAGTGGATGTTAGGAATAGTGGATTCTGAGGGTTTAAAGTGGTAGATGGTAGTTATGGTGTATATTGGAGTGGGAAGAGGTGATGTGAATGCATGGATAGTAGGGATAGTGGATCTTGAGGATTTGGGGTTGGTGGAGCTTTAGTGTGTGGATGGTAGGAATGGTGGGTTGTGAAGATGTGAAGGGGTAGATGGTAGGGTTGGTGGATCATAAGGTTGTGAATGGATGAATGGAGGGGTTGGTGAAGCTTGATGGTGTGGTTAGTGGGGTTGATGGATCTTGAGGACGTAACGGGATGGACGGTGTAGTTGGTTGATTTTGAGGGTGTGAAGGGGTGGTTGGTGGGAGTGATTAATCTTTATCTTGTACTGATTTCTTTTTTTGGGGGGGGTTGTCTGGTTGATTCAGGGGTTGGTAGATGGGTACGATGTGGATGTGGATTAAATGATGCGGAAGGTGACAGTGCTGTGGGCAGTAGATTTGGTATGGGGATATTGTGGATGGCTGAGGCACCGTGACTGGTTGAGTTAGTAGATACCTAAATTGGGATGGATGTTGGATGTGATCTACATTAGACAGTTGTTGATTGAAGTTGTGATTATTAGACATTTCTTAGTTGCCCCACAATAAAACAACGTGGAATCATATGTTTAAAGAAAAGACGTGTTAATAGGAATTCGATACTTCGCCCGGGGCATTTTTGCGGACCTCATCAAGTTTCGGCTCTCAAACTTCTAGTGATGCGTTATGTTTACGATACAAAGTGTCTCGTTTGTTTTCTGTCGTCTTTTAGCGCATGGTGTGCGTGGATGAGACTCGAACCTCTGTGTGTGTGTGTGTGTGTTCATGTAGTCAGGGGCGTTGCCTCAGTGTACACAGGATGTTCATTGAGCGAGATAGATCCACCCTGCTGCTTGTCTGTACAGGTGAGGCAGCCATGAGTAAGCAGGCGTGTCAGTTTAGACTGAGCATACACGCACACACAATTCTAACATGCAAACATTGTTGTGTGTATCTGGAGAACAGGTTCCTGTAAATGCAAGATGGTAGAGTTTAACCAGCAGATACGCTGGAGTAAGTCTCATCTTGGAGGAAGTGAGAGAGAGACGCAGAGAAAGGAAACAGCTGAGAGCGACAGAGTGAACAGAGAAAATGGGTAAAAAGTGAGTGAGAGATGGGGGGAAAAAATAGAGAACAAGCAAAAAGGATAATGATAGATTTTAGCATAGAGAAAAAAGAGATACAGAAAAGGAGGTTTTTGTTCGAGATCGAATCAAATAAAAATGGGAAAAGAGAAGAAGGGGTGGGCCAGGAATAAAGGTAAGCAAATGGAAAAAACTGTATAAAAGTAGGTCATAAAATGGCACTAAGGAATGAAAAGAAAAGAAAAAAGGGAAGAAAGAAATGACAAAGAAAAACGGAAATAAACAGAATTTGAATGGGGCAAAAATAAACAAAAAAGCATAAAGAAATTCTGAGAAAAAAATGGAAGATTGAAGAACGACATGGGGATAGGGGAAAAAAACATGCATAGAAAATGACAAATAGATGAGAAGATGGAGACAGAAGACATAGTTGGGGGATGGAGGGAACATCGAAGATGGAGGAATAGAGAGAGAATAGATAGGGCATGTTGAGTCAAATATTGATTGGTTGCCTGGCAACCGATTTCCCAATGAGAAAGTTTTCATGGGGGAGCAGGGGGGAATGGAGTGGAGGGGTCCTTTTCCAGGAAGTAGAGGGAGGAAAAAAAAAATCTTAATTGTACTGTTTCCCACAGCACACAGGGGGCAATTAAGTGTTCCTTTATATCTGAGACAGACATTCTGAATACATCAATGAGGAATTTGATGTTTCCTGGTGCTTCAAGCGAGTCTGTGCACTCAGGAACATTATGTAATCACTTGCAGATAAGAACTCGCACACACTTGAGCGTAAAAAGAATATATCCGAATGAGATGTTCAAAATATTAAAAAGTTCTGCCATGATTTTGGTCAAAATCTCCAACCAGGATGTCGAATCAGCCCCCGACCCACTGTATCTGCTGAGCAGTTTTCATATTACATACAGCATGAGCACTTGAGAAATGATCAACAGATCTGAATTTCTGATAAACCCCAGTGATGCAAGATAAATTGTAACCTTTATTGGCTAATGACTGGATATTAACACATGACTCATTCCTGCTAACTGGCACACGGAAAGCTGGCCAGGTTCTCACTTGTTTTTGAGCTGGTCTTGAACGCCTGCTGAGTGGTCTGTATGCTGGGATCAACATAACAGAGATGTGGTCTGAGTACCCGAGGTGGGGGCGGGTACTCACCAGGAGTGTCAGGATTACTTCCTTGTGTTCTCTTACAAGAAAGTGTAACTGATGATGATAATAATTATAAAGTAATAATAAAGAATAGCGAGCACTGGGGATCTGCGGGTTTGTAGATTTGATTGATACATGGTGGCCATGGTGTTTACGTTGTCAACAAGGCTTTGATCATTACTGATGTTTCAACCTCTTGCTTTGATTGGGTTTGGCTGGACTAATCATTTTCCCTCTGGCTTTTTTTGATGCCCTACATGTAAATAAAATTATTTTCGATTGGAGTCCACTGGCTGCAGCTGAGGACGGTTCCACATGAACAGTCTAAAGACCCCCGAGCTACTACTCATACAAGTTTTCCAACACTGAACACTTAATAACCTCAACACTGATAACACTACAATGAATAGACATCCAATGTCAATTCATTTTGAGTCTGGTTCCTCTCAAGGTTTCTCCCTTGCCACTCTCTCCACTGGCTCATTAATAGGTATCTGTCTGTCTGTCTGTCTGCCTATCTTAGTTATGTCTATATATTGTCTGTCTGTCTGTCTATATTCTATCTATCTATCTATCTATCTATCTATCTATCTATCTATCTATCTATCTATCTATCAGCTCTGTCTGTCTGCCTATCTGTCTATATATTGTCTGTCTGCCTATCTGTCTGTCTATATAATGTCTGTCTGTCTGCCTATCTGTCTGTCTATATAATGTCTGTCTGTCTGCCTATCTGTCTGTCTATATATCGTCTGTCTTTCTCTGTCTATCTTAGCTCTGTCTGTCTTTCTGTCTGTCTGCCTCTTAGCTCTATCTATCTATCTATCTGTGCATACATGGAGACTCGGGCTAAAGAATTAACAAGAAAAACCATTTACTCACTAATTTATAGACCCTGTCATGCCATTGACACATCTGGAAGGAAAAAAAACGTCAGTCTCTAAATTGCTCTGTAGAAAAATCCCAGCATGCGCAGTAGCAGGTCTAAGAAACTTCCTGTATTTCCTTGGAAGTGGCTGTTTAGACAAATCCCTGAGATGTTTATTTTTTCCCATTGAATGCACATCGAATTCATCAGGTCCTCGTTTATAAAACGCAAGGCTGCGATTCTTGGTTCGGATTTGTTTGTGTCGTAGCTGTTGGCGTGGAAAAGTATGAAGCAGTAAGACTGGAATTTAAATCTTTCTAAACACCACATTTGTCCTCACTTGCTGTTATTAGTAACGGCCACTCTTCTGGGAAGATGTTCCAACAGAGTTTGGATTGTATTTGTAGAGATTAGTGGAGGTTTTTATAAGACACATGGCTGTTAGTAAAGTCTCAGGTACTAAGGTAGGTGAGGTGATGAGGCCTGAAGTCCAGTCAGGTTTTAGGCCAGAGCTCTATAGCAGCAGATCTTCCATTATAACCCATTTAAAGTAAAGGGAGAATTTGATGATGCTGCATCTAATACTACCTTTGTTCGAAAAAGAACCACATATGGCTAGAAAATCGGGTGGCTTGATACTATTGTCCATATTTTGGCTGATATTCGAGGGCGATCTTTCTGATTTAGCGCATACTTTCTGTAATTTCATCTCCTGATCGTTGTACATTAGCAGCGAATACGACTGGCTTTAAAACCGGACATGTGAGACGGAGTCTTTTTGCGTGACGTTTGGTCTGGAGGTTTACTTTTTATTTGCATGTCAAGGACAGTAACGTTTGCCTACTAGGCGTCAACCCATGCTCGTGATCAGTCAGTAATCCTCTGGCGTTCAAGGGCTTATTCACATTCAGGCATGCGATTGAGATGAACGTGGAAAACATTTTTTTTTTTTTACCGGAATAAAAAATGTCTTATTGTGTGTTTCATTTCTCAGGTACGGTATAAGGCCCGAGAACGTGATCGTGTACGGGCAAAGTATTGGGACGGTGCCGTCCGTGGATCTGGCGGCCCGGTACGAGAGCGCCGCCGTCATCCTTCACTCACCGCTCACCTCGGGTATGCGGGTCGCCTTCCCGGATACCAAAAAGACCTACTGCTTCGACGCCTTCCCCAAGTACGTCCTTCATTTCTATTCCAAAAAAGGCAAGGAAACTAATAATTGATATTTTTTTAAGTATTTATTCATTTTTTTGCTCCGTTCCGTAGCATTGACAAGATTTCGAAAGTGACATCACCGGTGCTGGTGATCCACGGCACCGAGGACGAGGTGATCGACTTCTCACATGGCCTGGCCCTGTACGAACGCTGTCAAAAGCCTGTGGAGCCGCTGTGGGTGGACGGTGCAGGACACAACGACGTCGAGCTCTACGGCCAGTACCTCGAGAGACTTAAGCGGTTCGTCAGCCACGAGCTCGTCAACTTGTAGGACCGAAACGGACAGAAAAACACGCACACACACAGACACACACACACACACACAGACACACACACACACACACAGACACACACACACACAGCTCCCGACTGCACCAACACTGACAACTCCACAGCAGCCTTTTTTTTTTTTCTTTTTTCTGTTCCTCCTCTCCATTATAGACATATAGAGGAGTGACCCAGACTGCCTTTTCAAGTGTGTGAGAGACAAAGAGACAGGGGACGGGTGTAATAGTCGCCCATCCCAGTGAGGGTAACCATCTGTGTAAGAGCTCTTTGTGTGTGTGTGTGTGTGTGTGTGTGTGTGTGTGTGTGCTGATAATCATATTTCCAGTGATGTCTAACACAAAATCGCTACAGCAAACAGAACATGATTTCTACCTCTGTGGTTTAGTTGGGATGGGAAACATCTTCAGGGGCTTCTTCTTGTTTGTTCCTGATGGGTGGAAAAAATGACCCATAATTTCATTCTGCACACAATTTGGAGGAAACCGGTTGATAAAACAGTGACACTGATACAAGCTACTTTTTCTTTTTTTTGTTTTAAATGCAATATCATGTCAGTGTCATATACTGTGATAAAACTTGGTCCTGGTGCTGGCGTACACACTGTCCTGCACAAGTTAATGTTCCTAACATGCTTCAGCTGATTAATAGCGTTTCCTGATTTGTGTGTAAGTGTATGTGAGAGCAGGGAGTGTGTGTGTGTGTGTGTGTGTGTGTGTGTGTGTGTGTGTGTGTGTGTATATTTAAATATATATGTGTATATGAAGCAATTTGCATCAAAAATCCCCCATGTCTTTAATACTGTATTTCCATTTGTGTGTAAAACTGCTGTGTACTAATGTGTGTGTGTGTGTCTGTAGAAGTATTGCGAAAAAACTGAATGCACTCTCAGGTCGACTTTTTGAACCATGAAAAAGCTGCATGATTTGGTCGACGTTTCGAAATTTGAGCCGCACTGACTTGCAAAACAGCGACGTTTCAAAACTGTGAACTTCGCACGCCGGACGCTACTCTGTTTTAACGTTTTAGTTTAGTGAACGCTGCTCGTTCAGTGAAATGTTTCGGATCAGTGAACACTGCACATTTAGGGTGCGATCAGTGTAACGTTTTGTACCGGCGAACGCTGCACGGTGTAACGTTTTGGACCGGCGAACGCTGCAGGGTGTAACGTTTTGCACCGGCGAACGCTGCAGGGTGTAACGTTTTGTACCGGCGAACGCTGCAGGGTGTAACGTTTTGTACCGGCGAACGCTGCAGGGTGTAACGTTTTGTACCGCCGAACGCTGCAGGGTGTAACGTTTTGTAACGGCGAACGCTGCACGGTGTAACGTTTTTGATGGCCGAACGCTGCAGGGTGTAACGTTTTGGACCGGCGATCGCTGCAAGGTGTAACGTTTTGGACCAGCGAACTGTGCACATTCTCTGTAGGGTTTTGGACCGCCGAATCGTGCACATTCTCTGTAGGGTTTTGGACCGCCGAATCGTGCACATTCTCTGTAGGGTTTTGGACCGCCGAACCGTGCACATTCAGTGTAATGTTCTGAATCAGTGAACGCTACACATATGTAACATTTCAGATCAAAACTCTCATTAACGTGAGCAGACAAACGAGGCGTAGAAAGAGCAAGCCGAAGACTCTTTCACCTGCTTTAACCTGATAATGATGGCTTCATTATGATCCCATTGTTTGGTGCGTTTCATCAGATTAAATGTGGTTCAAGAGTATTAGAGGCTTTATTTTTTAGAGACGCACCACACTGTCCGATTAAAACTCCTCGCCGTTCGCATCGAGGGTGCTGGAACTCACGTTCTTATGTAGCTACACCAATCTGGCTGATCCCATTTTGAAGATCTCTGGATGAAATACTGAACACGCTGACGACTGTTTGTACATAGCTTTGGTTTGTATGCTTTTCTTTTTTAAGTCTTAAAAAAATTGTAACAATAAATTTACTAATATTAATAGAACTTGAAATGGTTCGTGTTAATAATAATTACAGTGCAGTGATTTTGTTCCAGGTGGACTCGATTATTATTTTTGAATTTGAAGATACCTTTCAGTTTTGGACGCAACGTGTCCCGTAGGTGCTGACGCTCTTTACGATAGTTCTAATAAAAGATTTTAACAAATGGATGAAGGATGAAATTAAACATTTTGTTCGCTCTCCTCTTTTGTTCATTGGCATCTGTGTTTCTAAGTGGCCCATTTATGTCATTATTGTGGGTGTCTTGAAATTACCCCCCAACACACAATTTATACCCAACACACAATCATTCCATAACCTAATAACAACCTTCCTAATATTATATAGTTCCTTGTTGTGCCACCAGAAAGGAGTCTTGACTTATCAGCGTGGCCTACACAAGATCTCTGAGGGTGTGCTGTGGGATCTGGGATCAAGATGACAGCAGCAGAGCTTTTAAGTCCTGTAAGTTTTTCTCCAGCAAAATGGAGCTCTGTGGAATTTGAAGGGCAAGTCATCACCTTGACTCCCTTAAGAATTTGGGTGAGGCTGAAGGCATTATCCTGCTGATAGAGGAGACATTGGTTAACACCATTGCTATGAAGCATCTGCCCAATCTCTGAACTGTTATTTTTTATTTGTCTGGAATTCAATTGTATTTCGAAACGCTATTTTACATTTGAAAAAATATTGACTGAAATTGAATCCTTTCATTATTGCAGGTTTATATGGTGGGGGTACAAAATGTTTTGAGGCAAACTCTGTTTACAAGAAAGCACTTTATTTATAGATGTTTATACACAATCACCTTCAAAATAGTCCCCTTGAACAGCAATCCAACTTTTGAAGAAGCGTGTCAAGCACATTCTGCGATTGGTGCTTGATGGTGTCTAAAAGGCGACCTTCGAACTGGATCTTTATCTTCGGAGCGAGGGTGAAGTCCGCAGGAGCCGAATCCGGGGGTGAGATCATGTGGATTGTTCTCCGACAGTCTAAGTCCACATTTTTAAATTTTTGTGGGTTGAGCTCATCGAAGGTCTTCCTGAACTCGTCGTCTTCCAGTGATGTTTTGTTTAAAACTTTTGTGCCGCATAAAAGTATGTAATTTCAAGCATGTCTTTTCATGATGTAATCCCAGACGTGGTCAGAACAGCACCAGTTAGCGCCATTAGTCTCAAAACTTATTAAAACCACCTCATATGCTGTACACAAGGGCTAAAAACGAACCCCCTACTTTAGTCTGTGTTAAAAACAGCAAAAGATTGTGCTTTTTAAATCCCATTTGCTGTTATAAAAACCTCCCCCATTTTCTGGGAAGATGCTCCAATAGATTTTCTGGAGATTTGTGCTCATTCAGCTACAATGGTGTGAGTAAAGTACTGATGTAGGCGAACTGAGGAGGCCTGGGGTGCAGCCCAAAGGTGTATCAATAGGGTTGACGTCGGAGATCTATAGCAGGAGATTTCCACTCTTACCCACATAAAGAATAGCTTCCTGAAGCTGGCTTTGTGCACAGGGTCATTGTCATGCTGGAACAGATTTTGTGTGTATAGTTGTATGTATATTTAATCTTAATAACAAAAACAAAAACAAAAACACCGATGTGAATTGTAGTAGAACATCTCCCCCTTGTGGAGAAGCTTCAATCAACTTAAATGTGACAATTCCTTTATATAGTAATTAAACAAAGCAAAAAAATCTTTAGACATGCAAAGAACAAATCCAACTAGTTTCTCGTTTATTTTACAACCCCGAGGTTGAAAAGGTCACTACTTCATCAGCCTGAAAGTGCTGGCCTTTAAACTCTAGAGCCTGGATGATGAATAGAGATGAAGATAAAAACAGTTCTTAAGCTCTTTTTTTTTTGTGTGGATTACATCTGGAGTTGCTGACTCGTGTGTCTCCTGAGGGTTAAGACTACCAGCAGGGTTCAGTAAAACAGAAGAGCAATGAGCTTAAAACTGTTTTTTTAAGGGCGTGTTAGAGAGATGATGACAAAATCAATACTAATGTATTCCTAGCATGTATAGAGTTACATTTTAAATGCACAATCTCAACAAAAGAATTGGGACTTCTGACTGTTTCCCCCCAAACTGTTGTGGCTGAATGAACACAAATCTCCACAAGCACAGTCCAATATCTAGTGGAACATCGTTGAATATCTAGTTTACCATCTTGGGTGTCCAAAAACTTGTATCTGTAGACGTGTAGTAGACGTGCTGCTTAATTCGCGCACACATTATGTTTCTCATCGTTTTCTAAGTCATTAAATCGACCATCTTATAGATCTACAAATCCTGGCTGTACATATCTGATTGGTCAGAAGGTGTTGGTTAGTTTTCTATAGCAGCGGCCTTAACGATGATAGAATTTCAAGGCAAATCACAGGTTTCTTCGGTAACACAAACATATCTTTTTAATGTATATTATAAATATGATGACAATATATGTAAAAAGTCATTGATCAGTAGGTAGATCACTATCAGTAGGTACTTGATCCTAGTCAGAGTCATGGTGGATCTCAATGGGTTTGAAGCAGGTATATATGTTTAGGGACGTATGTTTACCTCAGCTCTATATGCACACAAGATTTTCGGCAGAGGGTGATTCATTTTAACCGAGTCAGGTATTAGTTGGGAGTTGGGGGGCTGAGAATAAGGAGGAAACAAACATGGACATGGGAGAAACCTGCACAGAAACTCCTTACAGACAGTAACCTGAGCTCGGAATTAAAATGGAGCTGTGAGATGCCAACATTCTCAGCACTCCCCACTGGCAGAGGTAAAGCTGTAACATTTAATGGGAAAGTCTACAGGACCAGTGTGGGGGGTTGTGGGGGGTCACTGCGGTTTCTCAGTAACACTATCGGGTCGTTTTTTTGTGTAAACACAGAAGCTTGGTGAGGGGACGAGTAAATTATAGCTGCTATGAGGTAAGTGATAGTTTGCTTCACAGACATTGCGCAATGTAACCGCAAACAGATTAAAAACATTTTTTTAGAATGAAATATTTAATTCATGCTCCTGGGGATGTGTTATTGGAAGGGGTTTCGTCACATCAACACATTTATGATTATCTTCTTATAACAGCAGAAGATTGGCATGTGCTGTTTGAACATCCGGGTTTCCATTCCCTATTTTGCTGTTAGAATAACCTTCACTCTTCTAGGAAGATGTTCCACTAGATTTAGTGAAGACGTGTGCTCATTCAGCCACAAGCAAAATTAGGTACTGATGTAGGTATGGTGAGGAGGCCTGGGGTGCAGTTTAAATCTAGTTCAAGTGAATGGAAAATTTCATGCTGGCACATCCAAAGACATTTTATACGTCTGTTCACACTCCAAGTTTGGAGGAACAGTTTGGAGGAAGAACCACATATTGGGGGACGTCAACGTGAAAAAAAAGCTTACCGTGGCTTAATAAGATGCTAATGTTTAATAATTGATATACAAATAAAATACCAGACAAAAATTTATTTCTTCTTCCGGCTGCTCCGCCACAGCGGATCATCTGTCTCCATACCCCCATGTCCTCTACATCTGCCTCTTTCAACCCAATTACCTGCATGTCTTCCTTCACCACATCCATGAACCTCCTCCTTGGTGGCTCCATCCTCAGCATTCTCTTACTGATATACCCCATGTCCCTTCTCTGCACATGTCCAAACCATCTCAATCACACCTCCCTCACCTTGTCTCCCAAACGTCCTACATGCGCCGTCCCTCTAATAAACTCATTTCCAATCTTGTCCTACATGCGCTGTTCCTCTAATAAACTCATTTCCAATCTTGTCCATTGTCGTCACTCCCAACAAAAACCTCAACATCTTCATCTCTGCTCCCTCCAGCTCCACCTCCTATCTTTTACTCAATGCCACTGTCTCTAAACCATACAACATCTCAGGTCTCACCAATCCAATAAACTTTCCCTTTCACTCTCACAGATACTCTTTAATCACACATCACTCCTTCTATCACTCTTCTCCACCCACTCCACTCTGCTTGCACTCTTTTCTTCACTTCTCTAACACGCTCTAATTTCATTCTTCTTTCGGCTGCTGCCATTAGGGGTCGCCAAATATTTTCAATATCAATAACAATAATAAGAAAGATCCCGCCTTCGAGCTACGTTTAAGCACGTGTTGCTTTACGTGTGCGTTACAAGCTCCGCCCCACGCACGAGACCGCTCCGCCCCCTGCTCGAGACGCTGCGCGCGGCTTCGTTCCGCTCATTTCCTCTCTGTAACGCTGTTCGCCGCGGAGACGCCGCTGCTCCGGGATTCAACAATAACCTACTCCAATAACACGCAACAACAACATGGAACCGAAATGAACAAATAGACACATAGAAACCGCATCGGAAAGCCTTTAATTTGTGTTTTTCCCCCTTTATATTGGGTTTCCAGGAGGCCCGCGGATGGTGAGAGCGGAGTGAGAGGTCGCGAAAGGTAAGAGGAGAAAGCGTGGGGTTTCAGGCAGAGCGTCTCTGTAGGACACGGGGAAGTTTTACACTGAGGTCTAGGGGTAAAGAAAACCCACACTTCCTGTGGTTATAACTTGGGTTTTGAGTTTGAATGAAATGTTTCGAGATGGAATCACTGCAGCTGAGCAAAAACACACAAACTGAAACAAAATCATCCAAAACTGAGTGCTGACTTTAATATATGTTTATACACACACACACACACACACACACACACACACACATATGCATACACTTGATTATATTTGGTAGATTTTCAGTGCTTCTAAATTCTCCATCTCTTTCTCTAGTGCGCATTTAATGATATTGTATCTAAAATATTGTGCAATCGTTTCCGAAAAACACGAAAATTTCTCTCATTTATGCAAAAACAAACAAACAAACAAATTTCAATGACTCATCCTGCACTAGTGTTGTTTTTGTCCAATGAAACCCTCTTTAAACCGTGAAGCCACGCCCATGTGGGCGTGTCATATCCCACATTAGTAGCTTGTAAACAGCCAGTATGGTTTGTGTGTTTTGCATTTTTTTTTTCCTCCACTTACGCCACAAGTATATTTCCAGTCAGTTTAGAGAAGAAAAGTTTGTTCCGATTTGCTCTTTGTCTCTCCGGCCGACTTCAGATGGGCAGTCGCAGGATCCATCAATGAGAAATCGTCGATAAGCTCTCGTGATCTCGTTACTGTGCTCAGTAAGCCTTCGGCACTCTGTCGTGTCACTCTGACGTCCTGTATCAAAAGGATATGTGTCGGCGTACAGGCTCAACAAATGTGTGCGAAGTTTAGGACCGCAGTATAGGGATGAGCTAAAACCATTTACATTTATTGGCATTTGGCAGACGCCCTTATCAGAAGCGACGTGCAACTAAGCGGTTGAGTTATTTTGCCTTGTTCGAAGGCCCATCAGTGGCAGCTTGATGGTGCTGGTATCTAAACTGGTGAACTGTCGATGCCTAAACCAGTGAACTACCTTTTTTTACAAACCAGGTATCCAGTTTTGATTTCAGATATTAGAAACCATATAAATTTGTCCTCTGATTCTGATGGGCCTGTTTGTGTTGGTGAATCACCACAGCGACACGTCCTGACAGATATGAATCATATTTCCGAATAATCCCATATAGCACTCGGGGACGGTTGGTGAACGTGTTTGCGTTCTCAGCGTTGGACAAAACCGTTTCCTCCTTTTCGGATAGGATCTAATTGAATCCAGATGATCGGATTGGATAATTATCTGCATGTGACCTGTCTGATCAATCAGCTCACGTAAAGCGCGGTTCATCTTCCATTTCCCCCCAGCTAACTGGTATTAAAGCATCGGCCTGCGCTGACGTGCTCGGTAAGCGTTTTTCCACAGAATCTATGAGGTTAAGGTTCAAGATAATTAGATTGTAGTGACATTGGGCGTCTGTATACATGTAGAGGCTTGAAATTACCAGCGAGAGAAGGATTAGATTTTTTTTTTCTTTCATTGTCTAAAACTCCGAATCCAAGTTGTTCAAACATGCCTCTTAAATATCACATGCTGACGTGTGCCTTATAGTACCAAAGTAAAGAAACAACAATGAAACTACAATAGCTGCAAAAAGGGAGACCTTTTGTGAATCCTTGATGAAACAGTCCAAGACTTGGGGAGAAAAATCAATGCTGAAGGTTTGTGACGGCAGCTTGTTCGTTTACCTCAAATATGACGTTTATTTTATTCTAACTACGTGCACATGCCACGTGAACAAGATGGTTTTTCGTTTGGAAAAGGCAGTACGTTTGAGGGCAGAGATCTGTTCACAAAGCAGGAAGGTTGAGTTTGAACAATCAGGAGAAAATCTAAATTGAGCAATAATGTGACCGTAGCCTTGGAGTGTGTTCGTCTAGGACTGAGGGAGTGTACTGTTTCTCTCTCTCTCTCTCTCTTTTTTTGACTTAATGGGTGCCATGTGTTTGTGTAAATACTATAAAAATGTAAAAAATCCCCAATGCCATTAAAAAAAACGGTGCCAAACAGCAGCCTGAAAACTGAGAGCCATTTAGCCACAGTAACGTTTCATAACCATCTGGACTGAATGTTCAGACTTGAAAAAAAAAGGAAAAACAATAGAAAATTTTAAATGCATTGTTTCCTTTTAATCCTGTAGAAAGTGCCAGCCGGCTTCACCATGCAGGGGAACAGAGGCCCTGGGCGTCTTCCCCAGTTAGTGACTCCGTCCAACGGGGCGACACCATACAACATGACCCGGGTCGTTCCTTTGAGATCTCCTCCCCCTGTCAAGGCCTTGCCTCCGCCACCAGCACGTCCAAAACCGTTAGCTGTGGCACCAGCGCAACCACCTGCCGTTCAACCCCCGGACTTCCAGAATCGGCAGAAGAGGAAAAACACGTACATCTGCACCGGAGTCTTCTTCGCCATGTTCTTCTTCGTGCTCATTCTTTATCTCGGCCTGAGCCCTGGCCAAGTTCTCGATGGTGAGACACCACTGTTGTCCTGCAAGTACTTGAATATCAAAATAGTCGTATGTTTTTTTTTTTTTTTTTTCTTTCCATGAGACTCTTCTGCATATTACAGTGATTCCACCAGCACCATGCTTCACCATAGGGATGGTAATAGCCAGGTGTTTAGCAAAAGCTCAGTTTTTTCATTCGGTGCAGTTTTTGTCTCATCAGTGTCTCTCTCTGGGTCCACCATGACCACAATAAATTAAATTTTACAATAATTTCCGGACTATTAAACACACCCAAATATAAGCCGCAACCACAAAATCTTACAAAGATTTTTATTTTGAACATAAATACGCCGCACCTGTCTATAAGCCGCAGGTGCCTACATTTAAACTAATAACCTTTACACACGCTTTAATGAAAGACAGTGTCTGTTACACGGCTTCTATCTAAACAGTAGCCTAACAAGAAAGTAATTGTTCACTGTCTTCCTCCTTTCTTTCACAACTATTTCTCTCTCGAGTTTTTCTTTCGGCATCATCGTGCGTTTAAAAATCCCCATCGGTGAAGCTTTCCTCCCGATGCCGTGCAGCTGTTGTTTTCCGCATGACATCGTCTTTCCTGTAGACAGTCCGAGTGAGCGGCAGGTCAAACGTCAGAGGAACCTCATCCATATTTATGATGTGGTGCGGCCCGATTCAGTGGGAGCGCGTCTGATTTAATATAAAGAGTTTGATTGTTTCACCTTAACCCATTTGGCAATTTCATTTGTCTAATGTTATGGGGCTCAGTTTTTTTTTGGCTAGAAGTTTGTAAAACCGGGAAAAACCCAGGAAAAATCCATAAATTACTCGCTTCACTGTTTAAGCAGTGGGGTTCAAAGCGTGGGAAAAACGTAGCGGCTTATAGTCCGTAAAATACTGTATTTATTTTTGTTTATTCTGTAATTCTTCCATAAAGTTCAGATTTATGGGTATTTCTGAGATGGTTGGTACCAGGAAGTTGAATTAAGCTTTATTCATTCTCACGTACACCTTCTTGGGAAGCAAAAGTCAAGAATTTGTCCCCAAATAGAAGCATATGCTCCCCACCCCCGCATTTTAGTACGAAGAGTTATTGCAGTTTTTCATTAGCTCCATAAACACTCGGTAATCTCCCTCTAAATCCAACAGACAAAGCAGCACAGATCACATTTGCACACAGCATGAGAGACGTTTCATCCACCAAGTATTCGAAACGTATTTGTTCTAATGAAGTCCAGCACTTTGTACCGTAAAGCACTGGTCTAGCGATGATGGTGATGGATGTCTAGTTTCTGACCAAAAAAAAGTTTTGGTTAAAGTCTTCTGTAACTATTAGATGTTGTAATGAACATGAAGAGTTGTTTCGGTGTGTTACAGAGAACTGTCCTGACCACAACCTGAAACTGAGAAAATGGAACCCGGGACACATCCCAAAAAAGGATATGGTGATACACAAGGGAGACCTGTACAAATTGACAGCGTCGGCCACCTTCCACTCCCTGACCATCAAATCAGGAGGTAAGGCGTGAACATGTGACTTTGGACTCTAAATGATGTCTAATACAATGCAGCTGTGAATGAATGAGTTTTCACTCATCTTTTATTTTGCAGCCGTGTTCACTTCATACTCTAAATCATTTCGGTGCCTTTACAGGGTTGGTGGTGTTTGCTGATAATCAAGACGGTTCAAACAACATTACTCTACGTACCCACTATGTGTTAATTGAAGAAGGGGGTGCGCTTCACATCGGTGCCCCGAAGTGTCGATATCGATCCCACGCCACCATCACGCTGGTGGGCCGTTCGGACGACGCCTCTGTTCCGGTTGTGCCCCATTTCGGACGCAAATTTGTAGGCGTGCTTCCGGGGGGTACTCTGGAGCTCCATGGAGTGCAGCGGCCATCCTGGACTCTACTCACACGCACTGTACCTGCCACAGGCCTAGAAGCAGGCAGCTACGTTTTCCAGAAGAACTTCAGTCGAGGGATCAACATTCGTGTAGTGGACCAGGACACCGGTGCTTTGTTAAAGTTTCCCGACCGATTCGACACACACGACTCGCTGAACGACAGCAAAAGTCTGAACCAGATGCTGCAGTTGCTGCCAAAGGGTCGCATAGTTGCTCTCGCTGTTGGGGACTCAGCTGCCAAGAATCTCGAGAACGCTACCAGGGAGACCATCCGGAAGCTTCTGGGCAGCCACTACGTTAAGCAGCTCAAATACAGGTAATGTTTTATATTGTGCCAGACAAATTATAGTGAAAATAAAAGAAGCGTGAGCAAGAGAAACGGAAGTATGGACACCCATAAGGTCCTGACAGTTTAGGTCAGGGGTGTCCAATCTTTTTCACAAAGGGCCACAGTGAGTGAGGGGTTTCATTTCAGATATAGCCGTTGATTAGTTTGCATGAAATCCTGCACCCACATTGTCCCTTTGGGAGAAGTTTGGACCCCCTGGTTTAAGGGGTTTAAATACACTATATGTACAAAAGCACTGGGACTCCCATAGTTTCCAGACAGATGTAGTTATTCCCCAAACTGTCACCACAAAATTGGAGACACAATTATATAGGAGGTCTTCGGATGCAGTAGCATGATGTTTCCCTTTAGATTAACTAGGAGACCTGAACCTGTTCCAGCAGAACAATGCCCCGGTACATAAACTCTGTGAAGATATGGTTGGAGGTGTTTGGAAGATTTTGAGTGGCCTAAAATAATGTCTTTATTTGTAGTCTATTTGTAATCTGCTGAGAAAAGCAGCAGAGGAAATGAAACCAGCAAGTTTGCTTTGATATCTGCAGGTGAGAAATGTGGAAATGTTCTTATTTGATCCATCCGGTTTGCTTCATTCAGTCCTACACACTTTTATTAATTATTGTCTAATTGTTCTTTTCTTTTTTTCTTTTCTTGTTTTAAATGTCCCATTTCAAATATTAAGGTTAGACATTTCATTTGCAGACTTGATAAGCATTACTCTTTTCACATACAGCTCTGCATTACTGCTTAGAAATGCGTTAGAAGAGCATCTTGAGAATGACCAACATTCTCGTATAATTGTATATAGTATAATTATAACACGCAGCTTCCTGACACCTTTTATCACCGGCGTGTCGCTAATTTCGACATGAAATAGAACGGTACTGTGTGTTGCGTTATCAATCACTTTTTATTTTATTTTATTTTTTGTATATTGGCTTGAAAAACGCTAGGCTTAGAGATCTCGCTAAACTACAAGGACATCCAAGTGCACACACACACACACACACACACACACACACACACACACACACACACAGAATCACAAAGTCCTCCAATGTGGAACCAATTGAGATATTTGCCATATCCGTGCTCTAATGTGTCACTAATGGGCCTCAGATTCTCTGCAGCACAAAACCTAACCCCATCCTGGCATATTACCTTAAAGGGGGGAATGAACAAAAAATGGATTGGCAGCCTTTTCCATCTTTCCTCTCAGCATATTTGTACAGGAAAAGCACTGGAGGGTTTAGACGGCGTGTTTCCAGGATGTGTGCTGAAAAATGAGCTGACGTGTGTGAATTTCGGAACAAAACACACGGTCTCTTCTGACCTGGCAGTGTAAGGACAAGCTAAAAAGGACACACACACACACGGTGCGGAGTGACATTAAGGGTCTTGACGCAAACTTTTTGTACCCATTGAGCTCTAAAATGCTTACGCACACCCGGCCTTCATGCACACACTCTTTCCTTTCTCAGAAACTCTTTTTGTCTCTTTCTCTCACTTTTCTTCTTTTCTTCCACACATCTTAGTAGTTCCAGTGTCTTTGAAGGCTTGGCATGAACCCTCTCCTGTGAACCCCCCCTGCACAAACAGAAACATCTGGCTCAAACTTGTGTAACTCACAGGCCAAGTTCCCCCCTCTCTTTTCAGTTTTTGCCACACACACACATACGGATACCTCACTACACACCAGGGGGTAGTGTGTGTGTGTGTGTGTGTGTGTGTGCGCGCTTCATGAGCTTTCTGGTCAAAGAACTTGGATTTGAGTTTTACTGTGGAATAAGAAAAAACTCCACTACAGTTGTTATTATTAGAAGTTTTTTAACAGCTTTCTGGAAAACCGATGTAGAAAAGCCCCCAATGTCCAGAAGGCAACACAAGATGTTGGGGTTGTCTGCAGTTTCTTCATTATGATGCACAGATTATATTTCATCTGCATTGTAAACATTGTAACCGCACGTCTAATCAAGCTAAATCCGGCTCTGCTCACCACACGATGTAGTATTTAGATTAAAGCAACAATTTGATGTTTGATGATACCCCAGAACATGAGATGGGACCAGATGAATGTGTATATATATATATAGAATATATATATATATAATTCCCTTTGTCCTGAGGACTTTCTTTCAGCATTAAACATAAAGTTACAGCTTTACCTCTGGTTGGT
Source organism: Silurus asotus (assembly GCA_024362625.1). Taxonomy (NCBI): domain Eukaryota; kingdom Metazoa; phylum Chordata; class Actinopteri; order Siluriformes; family Siluridae; genus Silurus; species Silurus asotus. The sequence goes on along the minus strand of MU551562.1, from coordinate 523,760 downwards.
GCAAATCATGACACTGGAGACTCCTCCTGTTTTTGTGAAGCCTCAATCACAGAAATCAACTTATTACTAACTGCATTAAAGTCTGTAAAATAGAAGAGATATAAAATGCCAGGCAGTTATTGTGGTAAGAAACTGTAATTTTCACCTATTTCATTTTACATCTTTTTTTGCTTTTATATATATAATCTGTTTAGGGAAACACTACACCTTTTAAAAAAAAAAAAGAATACAAAATTCCTGGCTCGCTGCCAGAACTATACCCAGGTGGCTCTACTTTTCATTAAACAGGAAATGGTTGTCATTGCGTTTTGTTGGACTTTGATGGGAGAATGTACCCCTTGAGGTCAGAGCTCTGGACTGGGCCACTGAAGATCTTCCAACCAATGTAAAGCATACTGGAGCAAACTAAGTCATTTGTCCATAGGGGTGGTGTTATTCAGGGAACAGGTTTTGAGTCTCCTATTTGGTGTGAAGGTAAAATCTCATGCTACCACAATTAAAAAGAGAAAACCCCCCGTGCTTACAAATGCTAATCTTTGTCTTGTTGGAAACTTTCTACACTTTGGTACTAGTGTTTCTGTAGATGTTTTAGGCACCCACAGAAGCAAAAATAAAGCATGACTAAGAATCAATCATGTGTGGTGAATGTTTAAAATAAGCAGTAGCGTTAATAGGAAAAGCTAAATTAAGCCTAACCAACTTTTAAAACTCACTCCAGTGGCACTGAACGTAATCATGTTACTCTGTGTGTGTGTGTGTGTGCGCATGAGAGATGATATTCTGAAGACGACTGTGTAGCGAGTCTGGATTTCCACCCATGAAGTCAAGAATGAATATAATTTGCGTAATTTGCAGTTCAGTCGGCATTAAAACTATACGTTACACCGTGCTTATTTAAGCTGTCGCAGCGTTTGTGTCAGCTTTAAAGGAAGGAAGAGACTAATTTGTGTACTTCATCTGTCATGAATTGTGGTGCTTGTGGTCACCCAGGGCCGTTTCCTCTTTCTCGTCGCGGACCGATCGACGTCAGCACTTTGTAGCGCAGGGATCTGTGCGTTCGTTATAACAATAAAGAATGGCCAGTTTCTGTCGTCGGAGAAGCAGCGGGTTCACGTTCCCATATTCATGATGAGAAGGAACAGAAATCATGCAGAACTGTGGAAAGTGAAATGCTTAGAATTATAGGAGGATTCTTGTGCCCAAGTGTTCCACCACAGGAAGGAGCTCTAGTGCATTGTAGTTGATTTGGGGTGGGGGAAAAAAAAAAAAAAGATTGAGGCTGGCGGGGTGAACGGAGTTCCGTTAAAAAGTCACATGATTTCAATAGTAACAAATCTTCCTGAAGGGTTTTAGAGAACATAAATAAACACCAAACGTTATGACCGAAAGAGTGGGATGAAGTTTAGGATTTACAACTCAGGGTTTGATTAAAAAAATGCCCCACTGTTAAACATGCTGTGGAGCGCCATTAAATTCCGTTATTTTAAAAAAATTGAAAGAATACGCAACCAAGCAGGCCAAGTGTAACTCTGGGACAAAAGAGATTCAGGACCCATAACCCAGACACTCAGGCATTGATTTATTTAATAGGGGAGAAAAGGACGTCACTATTTACGCAAACTATATGAAATCTCTTTTGGGGAACAATTCGGTTTTTAACAGTGAACAGTTTAGCAGAAACCCAGGTATTAGATGCTATAATGATCAAGCCGGAAAAATTCCTTAAGATTAAATGAGGAAAAATCTTTGAGAGAAACCACACTCAAAAGGGAACCCTTTCTCATCTGGGTGACACCAAATGTCCATTCATTTTAGTTCTCTTATTCTTGAGGTTGACACATCAGTTCAAAAGTGTTGATGACAACTGCAGACTTAATCCAGTGTAGCGAACTGTTTCTATTAATTACAGTCCAAATCCATCTTCATGGTTCTTCGTAGTAACCTCATGAATCTTCAGGCTGTGTGTGTGCAGCCAGTCTCAGCAGCGTCGACTGGTTTCCAGTGTATAAGGACTAGAATCGGGGCATCAGGAAGAAACAGGCCGGTATTTTGGCAGTGAAGCATGGTACTGCTTATCACCATTCTCATAGTGAAGCATGGTGGTGGTAGTGCCCTGGTGCTTTTTATCAGAACAAACTGGTAAATTAGGCAGAATAAGGGGTGAGAAGGAAGGAAGGATGGATAGATTGTGCCAGGAGAATCCTAGGAGAACCCATGTTCTAGTCTGCAAAAGACTTGAAACTATGGTGGAGGGTCGCCTTCTAACAGGAAAATGGCACAAAACACTTTGTTGATTCTACACTTGAGTTGCTGCTCAGCAACTGTGCTCTCCATTCAGTTGACGGCGGTTTATTCTAGAAGAATTTAAGACAATTTTATTCCATCAATCATGTTGGATCAAGATTACAGGCAGAACCAGCGCTGCATGATATGTACACAAATAGCATCGTCATTGTTTTGCTATACAACGTGATTGTGATGGTCTTGTGATGAAGTAAACTAGAAGATAAATACAATACGAGATGCACTCATGATCAGACTGATAAAAGTGAGCGGAAACACTGATAGTTGCGGTTAAATCATTCTTTTCTTCCACAGGCAGGCGTGGGCGCTGGTATCGGTGATCGGAAGTGGCTTGTGCTCGGAGGCCGCACGGGAGCACGAGAACCATGACACCGGGGGAAAGGCGCTGGCCCATTGCAATTTCAGCACCGTGGATGGCGGACGCTTTTTTGTGTCGGCCTACAGCGAGTGGTGGAACGGCAAGTTACAAAATGCCATCGAATTGCACCACTTTTACTAAATCTAAATGGGTTTCAGTTGTAAATGACGACGTCGGTTGAAAGCATCATCACGATTCAGGGGAGCACTGAGTTACCTGTTACTACTTGTTTACTACTTGCTTATGTTCCATTGATCATTAGTGCTTCCAGAAGAAAGCACTAATGATCACTGTGGCTTGACCTCAAGGTCACATACACACTCGCATGCTCGTTAAACACTTTTATTTTTTTCAAAGGAGACTTTTTTTTAAGTTGCACTGCTGCTTCGTTCCAGCTGTGTGCATGTTATACTACCTATATTTGGCTTTCCTGTATTTCCAGTAAAACTCCGGAGTTAGCGTGCACTAATATTTAATGAACCAACCGGCTTTTTAGCATCTTATAGTATAATGTGGGGCCGTTCAAGTTTCCATTAACACCATGGCCCCGATGTGTTTTATTCCTCTCATTGTTCTTGTTTTTTTTCTTCATTGATGTTAAAACCAAAGAAATTTAAACCTATATGAATAAAATGTTTCTATAGAAAAGAAAACAAATGAAAAGAAACGCCTAATACGCACCTTATTTTCGCAAACCAACGGCAAATTCGTGACCAAAATCCTGAATTGATCAATTGTTCAGACCCAGAGCCAGCGTTTCTCTTAAATAACGAGATAGTGTCTGTTTTATACGGTCAAAAATAAACCCGTTGTTGAAACTCCTGATGTCATATAAGTGATTACTGGAAGTGTCCTACCAAGACACAAAGAGCGCTCTGTGTGTCATGCTGTTTCTCCTCTACACTGAATTCATCCACCTCCAGCTATTAACGCTGAATTAGGTCTGAGCAGCATTGCTCTGAGCACTGCTGTTAGAAACGACGATGAAGCAGGCTGACCCCCTCGAAACGACGGCTTTTTGGTCTGGAAATGTTGCTCGCAACGACAATTATGTCCAATTATATCCATTATAGGGTTGCCTCTGGGCTGAGAGTCAGACGCAGCGTTAAGACAGTTGTGGTTGATCTGTGGCTTCTCCAAAAGTACTCTTTGAGCAACACGTTTCGTATGCGTCGTGCAAGTTCCGCTTTTCGTTGCTCAAAGTCAGAAGGCCACAAAAATGGTGATTTCATTGACACTGATGCTTCATGAGAGCTTCTGAACCCCATTCATAATAGACAGAAAGTAATTCTGCCATAACCCTCATGTTTGACAAAAAAATCCCAGGAGCACTAAATGAGTAGAGTACATGCAGATCTGATACAAATTTCTCCTGAAGAACATCATGCATTACGCCAGAGTGCTTTGTCAGCTGGTGTATTGTTTTAAAACCCGTTTGTCTCCCAGGCTTTGCCACATCGGGATTCCAGGTGGACGTGGTGGACCAGATGGTGCTGAACATGCAGGACAATGTGAGCAGCTGGAAACCAGGAGACAGGATCGTGGTCGCCAGCACGGACTATTCCATGCACCAGGCTGAAGAGTTCACACTGCTGCCCTGCCCCCACTGCACTACAACACAGCTCCGCATACAAGGTGAGAGAGGAGGAGGAGGGGGTGTGTGTGTGTGTGTTTCTTTGTGTCTGTCTCTCAGTGTGTCTCTCTCATTGTATCCGAGTGTGGGTTTCTCTCCATGCTTTTCTCATTGTCTTTGTATCTGTCTCCCTGCCTGTTGTGTGTGAAAATAGTTTATTTCAAGTCTCTTCTTAACGACGCACACGTTCAACTTCCAGTGTCTGGAGACTTTTCTGGGATGTTCCCTGGGTTGTTTTCTTTTTTTTTTTTCATGAACAGCCTTTCTGTTCATTTAGTTCTCTACTTGCCTTCTGGAGGAGCTAATATATTTTTGGTTCGTCCACCTGCTATGTTTGTGAGAGCGTGTTGGCTTTACTGCAGGACGGGAATGTTGACAAATCGACTCGTTGGAAATTATCCACTTTTTTGGCAGATAATTAGCTTTTATGGCTGTGTTTTGGACGTAGGACGGCAGCTTTATGTCTCGATTGAAATGATTAAATGCTGGGAGATCGGAGAGTTTCTCAGGGCAGGAGAGACGTGCACTATCGACTACTGACTTAAACACTGTCTTCCTCAGAAGCAGGAAAAGGGTGTGAGCTCCATAAGGACCAATGGCCCGAGATTGTGAAGAGGCCACAATCTCTTCGCTTTGATGCTTTGGATGTCGCTGTGTGTAATCGCAACTAGACATCGTATTTGCACGTGTGGTGAAGGAAGCTATGGGTGGAAACTAGAGTCACAGTTTCAACATGATAGCTCTATGTTTCCTTCGAGGCTGCAGCTAACAGCGCTAGCGGCCATTACACATCATCTCCACATAACGATGAGCCACCTGGACTGCAAAAATGTTAAATAGCAGACTTGGTTGGTATGACCGCTAAAGATCAAGGTGACCCCAGTGGAGAGAGTAGAACGTTTCTGGTACCTAGGTGTTCAGATAAAACAGGATCTGTCTTGGTCCTGTCACATCAACATCTTGGTAAAGAAGGCCTGGTAGCATCTGTACCATCTGTGAGTCTTAACTTACTTTAAAACTACTCTCTCAGGTGCTAAGGACGTTTTACACCTGCACCATTGAGAACGTCCTGAGACATCTACACCAAACGGGGCCAGACCAGGAAGATAGTGGAAAAACCTCAGCCATTCCAACATTGCCTCACTTTTTCCTTCCTTACACAATTATCTTGCACAAATTATACAACGGTCACTTCAACGCTGGGCTGGCACAGCACTGTTTCAAGTCGAGTTTATTTCTATTGCACTTTTCACAACGGACATTGTCTCAAAGCAGCTTTACAGAATTTAACAGTGAAGGTGAATGATGTGTATTTATCCCTGATGAGCAGCCATGCTGACTGTGGCAAGGACAAACTCCCTTAGATGTTATGAGGAAGAAACCTTGAAAGGGAACCAGATTAAAAAGGAGAACCTCATTCTAATTTAGGTGATATCAAGAGTGTGATGAAAAGTGAGAACTAACATGAGCACTGGAATGTAAGATTTTGTGACTATCATAGAGCCAACACCAGCTTCTCCATGCCAGAGCCTTTAAACACTCAAAAAGGCCAATATCCCAACTCCACATGAAGTGAAATCTAAATGGCGCTGGTACGTCTCTGGATGGTGACGGTGTCTGCTAATTCTGCATTAGCACTTTTACTTACAGTGCTCTGTGTGTGTGTGTGTGTGTGTGTGTGTGGTGTTTAGGGAAGACTCAGTTCACTCATATGGGCGAAATCGTGGATGGTGTGGACATGCGTGCTGAGGTAGCTCTGCTCTCCAGGAACATCCTGATCCACGGAGAGATGGAGAGCTCCTGCTACGGCAACAACTGGTGTCAATTTTACAGCTATGACACCTTCGGAGGACACATCAAGGTCGGAGAATCGAACATGAATAACACAAAATGCATGTATTGCAGGATATTAGTTATCTAGTTAATTGTATATAATTTTTTTTGTGTAGATCCTGGGGAATGTCTCTTCAGTGCACATCTCTCAGGTGGAGCTGAAGCACATGGGTCAGCAGGCGGAAAGGGACAGCCACCCAGTCCACTTCCACATGTGTGGAGATGTGGATGAGAGCCACGCCTACCTCGACTCGCTCTCCATCCACCACTCGTTCTCCCGCTGCGTCTCCATTCACGCCACTAACGGCCTGCTGGTGCGTCACTAACTTTTAGGGGTCGTGCTGAACTTCGGAGACGTTCACAGAAACGCACACGGTAGTGAAGTGCTGCTGTTCTTGTGTTGTCTCAGGTGAGGGACACGGTGGGATACGACACGCTGGGACACTGTTTCTTCCTGGCAGACGGCATCGAGCAGAGGAACACATTTTATCATAACCTTGGATTAGTGACTAGGCCCGGGACCATCCTGCCCACCGAGCGCAACGACACCATGTGCACCAAAATCCGAGACCGGGTGCACGGTGGATACACACCATCACCTGCCACTGAGTGCAAGTACGAACACACACACACACACACACATACTTATATCCACACTTGGGGAAGAGTAGTAGACTGTTGATATTAATCACATTCCAAATCCATCCTCAAAGTTCTTGAGTTGCTCAGTAGCTCACTGTGTGCGTGTTTTGTGTTTCTAGGGCCGTGTCCACGTTCTGGATCGCCAACCCAAACAACAATCTGATCAACAACGCAGCCGCTGGCTCGCAGGTAAAATAGTCACCTCTGTTATCGCTGCTACCTGAATGACCTGCGAGTCTATTGTATAGAACAGAGATACAGGAAGTCTGACTGACCCTTCTGTTTTAGTAATCGAGTCTGAGCTGGAGGTTGTGGAAATGTGAAAGAGGTGCCTTCAGGAGAAAAAAAAATTACATTTGTATTTTTAATGCAATGTGATATTGTTTACTGATTCAGTATGCTGCAAGACAGCGAGTTCTTTTACATGTGCCAGACCACTTATAACTAAAGGAAAACAAGAATATAAAGGTTCTTCACTATCTGGGGTTTAAGAAGATACACATGTATGTTGCATAATATTTATAGTAATAAAGAGGGTTACAGGAGGGTTTTACGGTCCTACGACTGTAATATTGCATGGTATTAATGGAGATTATGAGGACGCTGCGTATATATTTTACTCTCTTATTAAAATTGTATTTGGCAGTAAACATCATGTTGCATTCCCGTGTCGGCTACTCTGTGCTTTATGAGCGAAAGCTTATGTAAACTTGGGCATGTGGCATCAGTTCATCCTACGGTTATTAGACTGAAGGCGATGAAAAAATGAGTAAAGAGCCATATGATTATGATTACAATAAACGATGAGGTTGGTGGTGTGTGTGTTCCAGTTTCTCCTACATGTGTTTGGCTGTTGTGCTTGGTGATGTCATCACAGAATATTTAGTGTTGTCGTGAAAAAGTGAGAACATGACTTGTATTCTTCGCCTCTCTCTAGGATGCAGGAATCTGGTACATCTTTCACAATTCTTCCACCGGAGACTCTCACAGGCTCGTACCAGAGACCAAAGCGGAACTCACTCCGCTGGGGATTTTCTACAACAACCGGGTTCATTCCAACTTCAAGGTAAACCGGCGCTCGAGGGGAAAAAAAAGCAGCTCCGAGTGCGTTAGTGTATAAACTCGAATGCTGAAGCGATCAGTGTTCTTATTTTTCGGTGTTGCGCAGAGAGCCGGTCTCGCTTTTTTGGAAATGCGCCATTGTTTCCGATCGAACCGGGTGGCAGTTCCCCAGAGTGTAAACAAACACACTTACTCTCTCACTTTATAATAGTCCTCTGTTTCAGCGTGCATTAGTAGGTCAGGAAATGGAAATGCGGTGGAACTAAGCCGTCTTTCTTCATATGCATATTACTTTGAATAAAATGACATTTAAAGCGAATTCCTAATGACATCTGTAACATGAAAATCGACTTTTTACAAATCTCCACGTGACCTTGAGGCACTTGCCCTGCTGTGCAATCCGTTCACGAGTTAAAAACCGCTCCAATCACTCGACTGGGCGTGTCACGGTTAGTCATGGTGTACGATCAGATGATTACCTCACTGCTCACTTTTTTCAGAACACAGATTAAAACACTTTTCCATCCATTACCATACTTTTATTTCCCTAAATCTCTTTTGGGTCCAGCTGCAAATTCCCTGAAGGCTCGGCCAAATAGCTCAACTCGGAGCGGAGAAAACTTCAGCGCTGAAAATCTTTGGCTGTTGTTCAGCCTGCTACTGTTGTAAACACGCTGTAAACGCTGATCACGAGTCGTAACCCTGTGAACACATAGTAGAATAGTAGATTTAAAAAGATCTAAATTTGCTGTCTTTTCCTCCAGGCGGGTCTTTTTATCGACAAGGGAGTGAAGACGAGCAACGCCAGCGCTGCAGATCCTCGCGAGTATCTCTGCCTCGACAACAACGCCAGGTCTGACCCTGATCACGCTTCAAAACAAAACACGCCCTGTGAAAAATGCTTCTGTAAATACTTAACTTGGGGGGGGGGGAAGCTGCAAAACTTTACCAAATATTCAATTCCAGATCATTCTCAGCAATTTATTATTTATAACTAGAAACATACAGTACCTGCTGTAGTAAAATAGACACACTGAAAGTATGTAATCCGATTCTTCGTAACACTGTGCCAGTACGAGGAAAACCATTTATTTTAGCAGACGATCAAGAAGGAAGGAAACGGATGAAGAAAAGTACATTTCACAGCAGCTGAGGGAGAAGTGCTGCTGTTAGACGTGACTAAAACCGAGATGTGATTTTTGGCAGCGTGATAAATGCGCACAAAATAATCACGTTTTTGAAATAAAACCACAGTGAATCTAAGCAGTATTTTTAGACCTATTTATAGATTGTACCTTGTAAACTCGTATTCGCAACCCCTTGGGCTATTATTGATTTCTATACCTGAGAAACTTCGACAGTGTTCGCCGTAAAAACAAGTCGATGTAGAAGGAGTTTCCTCTGCGCCCACTCACTGTGAAGTGTGTGTGTAAGTAAACAGAAAACCCCCCCAAAACCTCATGTTACACTGGTTTTGCTCTGTGGGTGTGGGTTTGTGTGTCTGTGTGAAATGGGTTCCGGTTTAACCAATTTATAATGTGCCTTTGCCTCAGGTTTCGTCCCCATGAGAACTCTGACCCGACCAGGCCACGTGTAGCAGCTCTGATTGACACGCTGATTACCTTTAAGAACAACGATCTTGGCGCCTGGATCCGTGGCGGTGACATCATCATTAGGAACTCAGGGTTGGTGACATCAGCAAATTAACACCGGCGTGATGTGTGTATGGTCTATAAAACATAAAACATTGCACTTTTTTTTCCCTCTGCCACAGATTTGCAGACAACGGTGTTGGACTGTCATTTGCAAGGTAATGTGTGTGTGTGTGTGTGTGTGTAAAGCATTTATCAAAGTGAAATATTTTTATGAAACTTCATAAAACATCCCCAAATTGTACGAAAAACAATGGTCATGGGGGTCTGGCCTAATATTCTAATAAGCACACTTAATTGACAGTCCAAGGTTCCTTCTGTCATTAAACCTGTGATTTGTTATGGAATGAATGCATAAACAAGTGTGTGTCTGTATGTGTGTGTGTTAGTGATGGCAGCTACCCTAAAGACGTGGGCTCCAGTCAAGAGGTGTCCGAATCTCTGTTTGTGGGTGAGAGCTGCAACCGCGGCACCAACGGAGGGCAGAATAAGTACTGGGGTGTTGGAGGAGTGGACGGCATCCTCAGGACTCTGCCCCGAAACAAGTGAGTAGAGAGAGAGAGATTTACCACTAAAAGACCCATTAACATCTATTTTATATTATATATATATATATACACACACACACACACACACACACACACACACACACACACACACACACACACTATATTTCCAAAAGACCTTTTCTGCTATACGTGGTCCTTTTTCGCTGGAGGCACCTAATCTTACAGAACGTCTTTAGATGCACATACTGTACTTATGACCAGGTGACCCGAAACTTCTGGAAATATAGTGTATCTTTTTTCTCACAGCAGTAAGGGAACTGGTGTTTATAATAAATTCTCATGTACCTGTTCGGGGCGTACTGGCAGCTGAACACGTGTTTATTGAGAAAACCCTCTACAGGGTCCCCAAGTAGTGCAACTAGGGAGTCTGGTGGTAGATTTTCATCGCAGACAACTGAAAGTAACAGAGTGATGCCAAGCCATGACAGGTGATGAATTGCAGCTTGTTGTAGTTGCAGGAAAACCACAAAGTGGGTGGTTAGGTTTTTTTCTTCTTCTGTGGAAAAAAGAAACCCTGCTTTATAACATTTTAGAATTTTTGTTCCAAATGGGTGTGTTTTGTCATGAACAGGACGTTTCCCATCCGGGGGTTTCAGATCTTCGATGGACCCTTGCGGCTGATGAAGAGCACGTTCAGGTCCTACACGTCGACACTGGATCGTTTCAGCAGCGCCGTAGGCTTCAGCCTCAAAAACGCCTGGCAGCTCACGCCGAGGAACAACCTGTCTTCGCTGTCCTTTCTGCCCAGTGTAAGTCTCTCACAGACACAGTCATTAAAAACGTGTAAAAGTTATTAATATACAGTTTGTGTCTCAAATGTTGCACTGCTGGATTGGATGGCTTGGGAAAGAAATGCACCAGAATGCTTTATATGAAAACAGCAGGCCAGTGGAGACAGTGTGAAGCTCGAGGCAATGTTCTGCTGGGAAGCCTTGAGTTCTGGCATTCATGTGGATGTTAGTTTGACACTAAACACCTGTCAAAGACCAAGTTACACCCCGTCATGGTAACGGTATACCCTAGCGAACTCTTTCGGCAGGATGATACTGCTTGATGCACTTAAAGATCAGGAATTATTTGAGAAACATGGGTACAAGGTGGCCAGTACTTTCTTTGGATCTTTATCTATTTAAACATCACAATCCAATCTATGGAGGTTCTACCTCTCAATGTAAGGATCTGAAGCGAATGCCTTATCAGATACCACAGCACACCTTCAGATGTCTTGTGGAGTCCATACTAAATAAGTCAGAGCTGCTTCATTTGGCACAAAGTGGAACTGCACAATATGAAGCAGGTGGTTTTAAATGTATGGGTGTATAGTGTTCTATCGATTTCACTCAATGCCTTGCACAAAAAAATAAAAAAATAATAATTAATCCACACTGCCATCTAGAGGATTTGACTATTCAGTGGTGTTTGCACATCATCCATGCTTTAGTAGTGACATTTTGTAAAAATAAAAATATTGTACATATTTTGGTGCTAAACTGAATGAGATTTCAAAACTTTGCTTATATTTGATCAAAAACTAAAATTGACCAATGCCATTTGCATATAAGTACACTTGAATTTAATCATCTAAGAAATATCATGTAATAAATATCCCTGTGAAAGGAACACTGGAAGATTTATGAATTTGGTTTGAATTAAATCCAGATATCAGTTACACACTCATCCACATTTACCACACACATGTGCACTACACTACAAGAACCCAAAGAAACCCAAAAGTCTGTTTGCTGTGAACCTTTGAGGACTTTAGTGACCCATTTCAACACCTCCTGCGTACCCAGGTGAGCCTCAGGGCGTTTTTTGGCCGTCCTGGTCAGTGGTTTGAGGATAACGACTTGGACGGAGATAAAAACTCGATCTTTCACGACCTGGACGGCTCAGTGACCGGCTACCCCGACACGTATGTGGTGAGAGCAGACAACTTCCTGCTCCAACACCGTGACTGTGTTAAAATGCCGGAGTGGAACGGGTGTGTGTGCAGTGGCCGCTACGCTCAGGTGAGGACGAACAAAAAATAGATCAAGACACCATGGCATAGACTTAACGTACTGTTGTACCGCTACAGTAGTTTTCATTTTACAATTTTGACTTATAATAATGATACAAACTATAGCATAGAGGTATAATCTTTGTATAAGCCTGTACAAACTATATACTGTTGATGTGCTTGTATTAGGGACTGATAAAATCAGTTCTTTCTGTAATACCCAATGCTACTTAATAACATGAGCTTAAAATCTAAAGTGCAGAAATGTTATAAATACCCTTCCCTTATGCTCCATTTAATTTTTGTACTAGGTGTACATAAAGACACAGGGCGTGCCCAACCTGAGCCTGTCGATCATCAGGGACGAGTATCCTGATAAGCCCTTGGTGCTAAGGGGCATTAACAGCCAGACGGCACCCTCGCAGCAGTACCAGCCCGTTTTGATGCTGAGCAAGAGTTACACGCTGCACTGGAAAAGCACAGCGCCGAAAGAAATCGTTCTCTTACTCGCCAACTTTGACCCGTAAGCACTGGAGAACCGGTACATGTGTAGCGTGATACAGGGCGTTCCGAGCAGATGGTGTGATATTTAAAAACCGTGTTGTGTTCTTGTAGAGGAGAGTGGGCGCTCTTTGGACTCTGCTACCCCTCAGACACGGTTTTCCAGGTGATGTCCGACATTTACGACCGTCAGAACAACGTGTTCGATGGCATGGAGGACTACGGCACCGTCTCCTCTCTGGCTGAACTGGAAAAGCGGCAGCAGGACAGGAAGTACTTTTTCGACCGGGAAACTGGGTAAGTGTGTCAAACTATTTTTTTTTCTTCTTTTAGAAGTAGAGCCTTTATTTGTCACATATACATTACAGCAGCATGAAATTCATTTCTTCCCATATCACATAGATTTTTAGGAAGCTGGGGTCCAGAGTACAAGGTCAGCCACGATACAGCACCCCTAGATCATAAAGGGGTTAAGGGCCCCAAAAGTAGCAGTTTGGTACCAGGGCTCTTACCCCCCAACCTTCCTATTAGTAACTTTAGACTCTACCAGTGCTGAGACATCAGTGAAAATCTAAATAAAGTTGTATTTAAATTAATGCAATTAGAACATTCCTATCTGTATAATTCAATTAAACAGGATTATCTGATTATAAGGATGATATTCACTGAGCTCTGAAGGGGAATCAGTGCGTGAGGTTTAACCTGCCCTGCCACTGTGCTACATCAGTGTTTCAGGCTCTGGGTTACTGTTTGGAAGGTTGGGGGTTCGAGCCTCTGTATCGCAAAGCTGCCACTCTTGGGGCCCTTGAGCTAGGCCCTCAATACTCTGTATGCTCTGGGGGGCTGTAACATCGTTGACCCTGACTCATTTTTCTGTGCTGTAAAGTACAGCATTTGAAAAGTATAAAGCATCAAATATAAGAAAAAGCAGACACCTTTAAATACTGATCACATTAAAATTTAAAGGAAACTCCTGAGGAAACCTACACACACATCCAGCTTTCATTTGCCTTCGTGTTTATGCTTCATGATCCGGGTGGTAGATCACTCTGATCCGATCACAAAGTCCAGATGAAAATACCGTCGTCTTTTGTTCTTATTTAAATGTTGCTGGATGTTTAATATAACAGTATTAAAATGACTGAACTACACAACAATCAAGATTTCCTTTAATAGAAACACCAATTTTCCCACCTCTTTTAAATGAAGGCTTCTATCATCGCACAGCGCTAAACATATATACACGATGTAATAACCACCAGCCATGACACTTGAGATGATTTTCACTGTTCTCCCCCAGTTTGCTGTGGCTGTACACTCGAGCACGGCATCCCCGTAACGGCCACAGTTACTGCTCTATTCGAGGCTGCGAGCGGGTGAAGATCACCGCCACCATGAGCAAACAAACGCACCAAAAGTGTAACTTCACTACTGCTGCTAACGCCAAGGAGCCCAGGGCGACAGTGCCCATGCCTGCAGCCGTCACAAAGCCCTGCGACAAGTGTGGCGCATCAAAGGTGAAGATGGTGCAATTAAAGTGGAGCAAGAAATAATTCACTTTTCACATTTCTCCGCTGTTGTTGATTATTTTTCGGTTGTTGACCACTGCTTATAGATGCATTTATAATCTGGTATTGGTCTTTGTGCAGCTGATCATCTCCAGTGACCCGTGGAACAACTACCTCCAAACACAGATCAAATCCCTCAGTGTCGCTGATGTGCAGAAAAACGACACGCAAGCCTTCATCACTGTGAGCTGCCACAATTTTCCCCTGTAGTGTAGAAAGCAAAACTACATTATATAGCTAAAGATGCCTTATTTCTCTGTCTGTCTGTCTATCAATCTATAGGTAAACAGCAAACAATTTAACCTCAGTACAACGGGTTTCCTCGCCGTCACAGTAGACGCCTGCACTGGCAAAGTCATCAAGAACACGGTTTTTCTGAAGCAGGACTCCAGAATGGCGCAATATTTCGCAGCAGGAATTCCAGCACGGTAAGCTTTATTATAGTACGTCAAAATTGATCAGACACTGACAAGAGTTCTACAACCCCAACTTTCCACCAATCTATAAATGTATTAGAGGTCGACTGATCAGCTCAAACGAGTCTTTCTGCTCTTCTGCCTCGATTCTCGATTTGACTTCCGTTTTCAAGTCCTAGAACTTTTGAGAAATCGGTAAGTAGGTGAGTTGTGAGGCAGGACAGACGAGTTTGTAGAGGGGGTTTAAAAGTGCTTGAATTACTCGGGTTGGCAGAACATCTGTTGGAGCCACATATGAAGCACTTCACTTTCTCAGCTGAGAATAACTGTGCCTCTCATCTTCCTCTGACCCAAATCAGCTTCCTGCAACCCAGTTCAATTTGTTCAACTCTGCCCATTTTCCTTGAATCTGTGGATGCCTGTTTTGCTAACTTAATTTAAATGAACAATATAAAAAATGTCTAATTCCTCTCCCAGGTCGATTGTCCTGCTGGCCTCAAGAGGACAACCTGATGGATTTGCTGGTGTTGCGCAGTATCTCACCCCCCTGGGAGCAGCCAAAGTGGCAGATCTGCAAGGGAAAGGTTTGTTGTGAATGACTGTATGTGTGAAGCTGATCCTGTTCTCTATCTGGGCACTGGTTACTGGTGTTCAGGTTGCACAAAGTTGTCTTGTGTATAATTATCATTTTAGAATCGGTACCTTTTATAGCCTTCATGAAGTTTGAAGAGATGTTAAGAAAGGTTTTAAACTTCACAAAAATACATCCCAGGAGAAAAAAACATAAAATTCAGAGCACACAATAAAACTTCAAATGCCACAAATAAATAAATCAAGAGAGTTGACAGGTTTGTTTTCTCTACAGTTTTATATTTCTCCCCTGAGGACACACGTTTTCATGCTACAGGGTCTGCTCACGAGGGCTCCAGTGTAAAGAAAGGGGAAAATAAAAAGCATTTCAGTGCCATTTGGAACACATTTCAATGGATTGCCAACAGATCTGTGTTTTTCTTTCTTTCTTTCTTTTCCTTCAGGGAGTCTGTCATTTTTTGGCTTCAAAGGAGCATTGTCGTCTCCGGCATGGGTCTCCCTCCTGATGAATCAGGGTCAAGAGGTTGTGGAAAAATATATCCCTCTCGCCCTAGACGAATATTCTTGCACTCCGGACAGGGAGGAACCACAGCGCAAAGATCTAGAACTGCTTAAGAAAGCTCTGAGTTAAAACCATACAATGTGAACAAGACAGGCGACCCCCACCCAACCCAGAGAGAGAAAAAAAACGATTGAATGTGAACTTTATTTATTTATGGCAAACTAAACACCATGGGGGGTATTATTATTATTATTTTTTTTTATAGAATACACTGTGCGTTTTTATGCGTGTGTTTTTGTCTCGCTGTTGTCTCAAGTCCTCGGCGCCGCGTGTTGCACTTTTACGAAATTCAAGCAAACTGTCAGCAGAAAAGATTCAGAAAAACTAAGAGGACATGGACAACCATTTCAAAATACAGAAATGAACACTTCAATGAGCCTAAACAAGTCGAAAGCGAACAGCTGCACAGTAGACACAAGCAGGAATCCAACCAAAACTAGTGAACAGCACTTAACGTGGAAAAAGCTAGAAGAAACACTTCACCAGTTCAACATGAACCTCGGTAGTTACAGCAGGTTTCAGTTCTATTTTGCCTCAATCCTCATTTAATTCAATGCCAAACACTAGAGGGCACCGGGAAACCTTCTAACCATACGCTCTGAAGGTGTTTCAGTCGTGTCGTGTCTGTGGCCGGACCGTGTCTCTGGCTAGTCCCATTCGGGAGTGCGGATGTGCTTCAGGTTCTCTTTCCTACTCTGAGAGATGGCGTGTGAATGTTTGATTGTTGTGATCGAGGAATGTATTGCAGGATAACGTTAGCAGTGAATCTGCGACATGCAGCTAGAGATTGTATTTATTTAGTGACGTAATTACCAAAGCTGTTTCTGCAGATCTACTTTCTTACAGAATTGCCTAATCCAGCGCAGCAAAGTACATCAGAGTTCTGCTGTCCATGCAAATTCAAGCGGATGTACGACAGACGAGTGAAGAGCTGTATAGAGCCGGCTCAGGTCGCAGGCTGTTAATAAATCCCCAACATGGGACAACTACATAGCGCTCACTTGTGAGGAAGTGACTTCCCAATGGATTGAAATAACTTTTCCTCTAACACTAGTGTTTCTCTACTGTCCACACAAACTGCTCATCTTCCTGAAAGTCGTTGCTGTATCTATACTTAACGGTTCGGGTTTTGTTCGATTCGATCATCTATTTTTTTCTTTTTTTTCTCTTTATTTATTACTCTGTATGTCATTTTTCTTCTCAGACAGTATAGTATAAAAGAAATGCTGCTCCAAAAAAAACCTTTCACACCTAATGCATCATTTCATAGTAGGACAGAGGGTGGTATTACAGTTCGTATCCTAATCATTGCCAAAGATCTGCAGTTGAAAAAAACAGCTTTTTCAAAAATCTCTCATTCAGTGTACAGTATTAGGAAATGCTGATAAGGGAAAAATGATCTCCAAAATGAGGGTATTTGAAAGTGTCCACAATAAATATATGCACTGGACTCTCTTCTCATTAAAGAACCCCTAGGTTGTCATGTTACAGAGAAACAACTTGGTTGCAGCTTTACCTCCGTGCTGGCACAGATGTTTTGTTGCAGGAAACATCCTAGCATACATATTATACTGTTAAATAAACAGTATTTTACCGTTTTCTGCCCAATTAAATGTGAGAATTCAGCAGCGATAGTGTATAATTTATATAGTATAACTGAATTGGTGCATGCCTACTTTACAGTATTTCGAATATAATACACTGTGCTGGAGCGTGAAATCTAGCACTTTATACAACCCAGATTTTCATGCCAGATCGGAAATAAAACCTTCTGATGTTTTCAGTGTTCCTTTTATCGTAAATGAAATGCCGAATGGTCCGTATTGCTTTGAGGGAAATTGCCTGTTTGTTAACCACTGTATTGATAAAAATAATTGTGTGATAGGTGTTTTTTTTTTTTTAGTTTTTTTGATCGGTGTTCTTGTTAAAGGTATAAAGACGCTTGCTCCGGTTTGAGGACTTGACATTATATACGAGTGCCTTTTGCCCCCTTTTCAAGTATTACTTATACTTTCTTTTTAAATGTTCAAATGCTGAGTTTCTGTTTTCTATATTATTGCTTTTGTGCTGAAATTTTGATAAACATTTATACTTTCTCATGTAATTTTTGTAAACGTGTTTTCTTTACAGTTTTTTAGCACGGTGGGATATTTTAGGGTTTTGTCCCCCTAAGTATTTATTAGTAGAAATGTAATTACAGACACTTTTGTATTTTAGAAATGATGGTCTGCATCTTTTTATCCGACTTATGACCTTATTTAGAATATCCAACAGTTTAGAGCAATCCGAGGTATGTCTAGGCGTTACTAATAAAAAGAAAATCCTTGTAAGTGACGTGCAGAGGCCATTGACATTAACAAGAGTTCGCATTTTTGGTATCATTTTACACAGACATTTATAATACTATTTATTTGTAACAGAAATTAACTAAATATAGTACATCTGAAAAAAAGCCAAGAAGGATCACTCATCTGTGGTTGAAATGAGTTATAGAAAGCTCAGGTTGCTTATCATGACTTGCAGGTCTGTTCTTATCCAAATGCAGCATATTTACATGTCAAGAAATGTCTCTGTCCACAGAAGGCGAGAATAAAGTTTTCTGAAATCTCTTCACACTGCTCCCCTTTCTTTTTCCTGTTCTGTCTCCAGGAAGATGCAGCTCTACCTCTGCCATGTTAATCTGTATTCTATGTGACTCTCAGGACACGCCTCGAGCTCCGTAGTGTTGTGATAATTCATTCATGTAGCAGCAGTGATGCAGAGAAACAGTTTAGCGAGAGGAAATCAATCTACATATTAAATGTCGGTCACTTTTTTAATAATAATCGACTAATAATTATATATAAATAATTAGGTTTTAACTGATGTTACAAATGGCAACTTCTATCTGATGCACACATCGTTAACTTTTATGCCGATGCGCCGATGGGAATCTTACCGTTCTTTATGTGACATAAACCCTTGTTACTTACTAATGCCCAGGACTGTTAAGTGTTTTTTTTGCACTAGAGGGACATAACTGTTTTGGAAATGATTACCACTAAATGCCACTTGCATATACAATACTTAAAAAGAAATTAAATGGAAACATGCACTCATATTAATAAATGTTACTTATCTTCAACGTAATGGATGTGACAAGTAGTGTAGCATTTTATATTGGCGAAATATTAAAACGACACTTGGTAGTGTTAAGGACATGTATGTATAGGCTGAGTGGTTTGCATGTGTTTCCTTTAGAAGGAAAAATAACTAGTATTTAGGATCACCACTGGGGGGCAGAGTGGTTTGTCTTTCTCAAAGGAATCTCTTCTCTCCCCCTTTCTCAGTCGCACAGGACACAACAGGTCTTCAATTCAGACCAAATTATCCTTCTGTATTACCTCCGAGGCGTGCGTAGCCTGCAAAGCGAGTTATTAATTTGATTTATTAATTCCTGAATGGATGTTGACAGGCGGTCCGCTTCGGCTCCATCAGACCTCGTTGCTTACATTTCGCCTGGTGATGGTGTTTTGCTTTGGCAGCTACATTCCCCCACATGCAGTCTGAATCCTATATTTTTTACATGTTTAACCTGGTAGGGCCCCAGACACTGACATCTGAGTTAGTGGGAGTTTCTAAGTCTGTTGACCTTCATCCTGTCATGAAACGTTGGAAAAAAAAATAAAAGAAAGAAAAGTGACGTGAATAACACATCTCTTTACAATGGCACCTATCAAAGGTGGGCTCTATTAGGGAGCAGTTGATCAGTCAGCGCTTAGTGTTGATGTGTTGGAAGCATATAAATACAAAAAAAAAAAGCTCTTGGTTCTGATATGAAGGGATTAATACTTATGTGATGGGAGCAGAGGAGCACAATTTACAATGTCCTGCTATAATGTAAGCAATAACAGGAACATACAATTTACAGACATTCCACACATAAAATTGAAATATAAACAGCTAAATAAATGTACAAATATAAATAGTGCTGGAACTGTCGACCAGTGGTGGTGGAAAAGAGCAGTAAAAGTAGCTCTGCTTCATGTTTTTTTTTTTTTGTCCCCCAAAATATGTTTTCCGAGTTAACTATCAGACTGGTGTAGTCTTTAATATTAATAGTATTGTATGTTAGTAAAATGGCTTAAATCTAAAATCACCCTGATGTATACTGAAAATAGGACACTTTTCTTTCAGGTTTTTAGCTACAATAAAGAAAACAGCGGACTCCATATTGCCAGCTATAACACGTTTTACCAACATTGAGAGTAATGCCACTAGCTAGTACCTGGCATGAGTGCATTTGTGGTGCTTTGTGCCTTTGTGTCGAAGTGTTCTAATGCAGGCTAATAAAATAGTAAAAGTGTCAATCAGGCTTTAGTTTAGTAAAAACCCATACAGTTTGACAAACCAGCCTCCTGCAGGTTATAGATAAACCGGTGCTTTTGTTGAAACGACACTAAAATTCATTTGTTTAGCTATAATGAAAAAGTTCTTTTTTTTAAATAAAGAAATAAATAAAAAAGGAAGGAAAAGTCAGTTCTGATTGAACAAAACTGGTGTTTCACTTCCCAGCACACATTTCTTGACTGTAATTAAGGCTTAAATCAAAGCTCTCCAGGAACCAATATTAAAGCAAAAGGCACACCATGTCTTTCAGGGATTATGGCCAAATTAAGTTTGCTGTCAGGTGAAAGGTTTTAAATCGCGTTTGATTACACTGCCCTAAACCCACAGACTACATCGTGTAGTTATGTAATATATTCCGTAGTACATATCATTATTACTATACACTATTATTACTGTTAATAATGAAAACATTTCATACTAAATGAAGGTTAATATAATAAAAAAAATGTGGTATACATAAACAGGGACATTGAAAGGAAAAAAAAAAGAGCACCAAATCATTTCCATGGTTATGGACTATAATATTTGACTTGCTAATTATCATAGTTGTATATGTGGCCATGGGGAAAAAACGTTTGCCATGTTTACTGTCATTTCGAGCTCGCAGATGACCTTTACACACTGTGTGCCAAAAGAAAAACACAACCCATGAAGCCTTAGTAATGGTGTTTCTTTAACGTGAAACCAGATTGTAGTGTGGATAATTAAAAAAAACCCTCTGTCATGAAGTAAATGTTAAAAAATGTAACATACGTAAAAAAAAAAAAATATTTTTTTTCTTTTTAGCCACCAAAACTTAAAAGTGGCCTCAGTGTTTGCACAAATAAAGTTACTAATATTTTAGAAATGGGTTAAGTGTGTGTGAATGCACCGTTATTGCTTATGCAGGTTATCCTCTATAAGATTTGCTGTTTGAACCACAGGGGTTTAAGACCACTGACCACTAACTCCTCCAGAGAACCCCCTATATCCTAAAGCCCCCTAGAAATCTCAGATTTTAAACCCTATAAATTATGGATTTCCTACATATTTCTATAAGGGGGGGATTTTTACTATACATGCCTGACACAGCTCGGTTTGCTAATGAAGCTGAATAATGTACTATAGATAGATTGTTATAGTTTTACCACTTAATTTTATTAGTACTTATAGATCTTTGCTTTGCCTTGTGAAAAACAGAGGCAAACAAACAAAAAAAATAATAAATGGATAGACTATGGATCCTAAACTTAAACATTCAATATTCATGCAATGTTGTAATATGGCCAATTGTCTCTCATGCAAACAATGTTCTACTGACTCGTAATGAGTATTCAGGGATTTCGCCCCACAATTTTGCATACATACTAACATCAGGACATCAGGGTTATTAGGAAGCATGTTTAGTCTGTTTGTTTTATTATGCTGGTGAATATAGCTGACTTTGTACTTTGTGTGTGTGTGTGGTGCAGCAGTCGAGGATGTTCCCGCTTAGCCCAGGCATGGGGTTGTGAATAATTAAGTGGCCCTGAAAGCAGGATAAGGGGGCGCTGCCATGGCGACGACCTCCCATAGCCCTGGCACTTGGTGGGGTAATGTAAATGCCGCCACCTCTAATGTCAGCCAAGGATTTAATAAAACACACAAACTACTCCGTTAATCCTCCAAAAAATAAATCGGAATTATCCCGCTAAGGATCTCGGAGTTCATGTGTGCAGGAGATTCCTGGTCGGCTTTAAATGGCACAATCTACAGGGGTTTTTCCCTTTTCTGAAGTCGAAGATTTTCCAATAATGGCACAAGCGCTTTATTTCCTCTAACACAACAGCAATTCGCCATCAAATTACAATCATAATCATAGAGCATCACAGAGTTTTTTCTGTGTAGGACAAAACTACTAAATCCTGTCAGCAAGTCCACAAAATGTTTTATATATATATAATTTTATTTTATTCAGATCATCAAGCAAATTTTACTATCACACACAGATAACCGGAGTAAATACAAAATGTTTTTTTTTCCCCTCAATGATTTTATTTCTTTTAGTTGTCCAAACCTGCCTGGTCTTGTGTGAAAAGTAATTGCCCCTAAACCTAATAACTGATTGTGCCACCCTTGGTGGCAACAACTGCAATCAAGCTTTCGTGATAACTGCCAATGAGTCTTTCACATCGCTGTGGATGAATTTCGGGGGCAATTACTTTTCCACACAGGGGCAGGTAGGGTTGGACAGCATTTCCCCAGCATATATATATATATATATAAATCAGAATCATCAAAATCGTTTTTTCTAGTAATGCTGAAACATGAATGAAATGTACACATATATGTACTTTACACCACCTTCCATTTTGCTTGTGCATGCATTCAGGAGTGTATGAGACTGTGTGTGAGTGGGACACGTCTCATGTGGTCAAACGACTGTGTTGTCATCATAACTCACAAGACCCTGGTCTTAGCAAAGCTTTCAGAGTCATGTGAGTATGCAGGATATGAGTGTGTGTGTTATGCTAGCTATAGTTGGCAGTATCGACACTGTGTAACTGTTTTCTGAGCTGAGAATTTCAGCCCTACGTGAATCTATCAAGAACCTCTAGGAATCCTTTTCCTTCGCCCCGGAAAGCGCCTGTTCCAATTACGGTTGCGCCGTGAGTCAGTTGCACAATGCCAGCTGGAAATGTAGACACAGCTAACATGGGCCTGATGCCACGCTCCCATACCAGGCTTGACTCATCTTGTCTGCACCGAACTGTATCCACTACATGACCTGGTGATTCTCTAAATCACAAGTTGGGTTTTCAAAAGAATTATTGTTGATACACTGTTCAGTGATGGGGCTTATAGGTGATGGATTTTATTGCCTGTTGCCATGGAGCCGTTCCTCGTATGCGGGTTCGGCGTTGCTCCATTTGGGCCTCTGATGGGTTATGGATTTTTTTTTTTTTATTTGTTGTTTTTTGTTTTTTTTTTTTTTTTTTTTTTTTTTTTTTTTTTTTTTTTTGAGGTGGTTAGAAAAACACTCAGTGTTGATTGGATTTTGGCATCGTTTAAGAGCTTCAGCTCACTCGCGTTCCCTTTGCCTCTCTTGATTCATTTCATCTCGCCACGCTAATGTATCCGAGTCATCTAATTATGGAAATCACTAGGCACAATCGCCACCAGTTTCACTCTCGACGGCATCTTCGAAATGTTTCAGGAAAGGACCGAAATGATATCGCAGTAAGCGAGTTTTCCTTTCTGCTTTTATGTTGCCACTAACTACAATTATATGGACACTTCAGAACTGATTGGAAGATTCTTTTTTTTTATTCAGAGATTTAACGATTTCCGTCCTAAAAGAGACAAGAACTCTCTGCTGGATCACTATACAGCATTTATAATGCCAAATTATGCATTATAAAAGAGCACTTTTGAATTTGCATATTTTGATCAGCAGCTCGGACGGTAGTCCTGCATGTAAATCAACGTCGCAAAGGTTTACATTAACGCCCTCATCCTCATAACTTATATTAATGTGTTAACACGGACACACTGTGTTCGATGTTCCTCATCACTGCATAACCGATAAGAATCAACCGCATGTGGGAGAACATCCACTTTACTGGCAGGAATTTGATCTTGCCAGCGTACAAATGGTAGATTTTATCAGCAGGAGGGTGCGTGTGTGTTTCCTAAATCAATAAACAATTATACAAATCTGCAAACTGCTCCCAAGCCAAACTCTGAGTGGACACAACACAGGCTCTATGAGGCAAAACAAAACAGTGCTAAACTCACTGGAACCCTTCTGAAGGGCTCATCGGATCTGGTAACGAGCATGTAAACACGGCTGTGTACCGGAAAAAATCCGGCGCTACAATACACTAACACTTAAAGTGAATCCCGTTACAATTCTGTAACAGATCTCGCTGGTTCCGGGTTGGAAGAAAGAGACAGCAGGCGACGGTTTAACAGACAAGAGCTTTCGTTTACTTTTTCACTTTTGCCTGCCACTTTTTTTTTCCTCAACGGCAAAACATAACCGGCGCACCGTCACCTGGCAACCCCCGGTTTCCCACACGCAATTTCCTCGATAACCAACCAAGTGGACTCGCGATTTCATTTACTAAATCGCAATCGAATATCGCAATATAACCCACAACCCCAACTCGTGCAGCCCTGAGCATGGCCCTAGTTAGGAACCTATGGGACAAAGTAGGACTCAGAAAGACCAGCCATTTACATCAGTAAAACAAAACTGCCTGTTGGTAGAGGGTCATGGATTTTTGTGTGTGTGTGTGTGTGTGTGTGTGTGTGTGTGTGTGTGTGTTCATACCTAGCAGTGATTGGTAAATGTCTTCAGTCATCAGTGGATCTTGGTCAACATCCCTAGTGAGTGTATGTCCCAAACCGTCTCAATACTGGTGATCAAGTCATGAAGCGGTTCTCTGAAGCTGTGTTAAAAAAATGAACAAATTAAATCCATATTTAAGTAAATATTTTTTTATTACTGAACCGAATTACTTTATTTTTTTGGAAAAAATATAATTTTTCACCACCTTTGACCAATTCCGCAATGCATTAATAGCTCCAGTGACAAATAAAGAATTCAACAGTTCAATTCAAGTATTTAATAACATTTAAAACCTAAATATTTCTTTAGAAACACTTTCTCCCAACACACTCAGTCACTCCTTTATAAACTCCACCAATGAAACAAAAATGGCGGCCGTTCTGAGAGAAAACTGAGGAAAAAAGTAACTTAATATATTTTTTGGACCCCAGAACTCACAGTCTAGTCTCCCACCTTTTTTAATAAGTTTAAAACGATGTAAATCCACATTGCGAAGTGTTTTAGTACATTTAAATAAATTTTTATCTTTTTTTTTTTTTTTTTAACCCCAAAACCTGGAGTCGTTTCTAGAAGTTTCCCTCACTGTGGACCCTGACAGGACTGATTAGCAACCAGGGCTAACAGTTACACGGAGGAAAAATGACAACTAAACGATAGAATTGAAACAAAAATAAGACCTTATATTATTAAAAACAACCTTAAAGCATTTTATATATGATTTTACAATACCTGTGAATCAGAAGAAAGTATTCCTCATGTTCAAGCAAACGTCGGGTTAATTAATGAGATGCGCATGCGCATAGCATCTAATTGAGCCACATTGGGCGGAGAAGCGCCATCTATAGCCTAAATGGTGTAATTACACATTGGGGAAAAATATAAGGTTTAGAATGAGGTTTAAAATAAGAAAAAAATTAGTTTTTATCTTTTTTTCGCTACATGCACAAATGATCTCCATTTTTAAGGATTATGCAGTTTGCATTTGCACAATCTTTGAAATCGCAGTTGATCGGATGAAATAAAGGTTTATATTTTGGTCCGTTCTTCTTACATAAGGCCTCAGTGATAAAAGGGGCACATAGGTTGTTTTTTATTTTTTTGTTCATCCAGAATTTTCTGGACACGACGGATTTAGAAGCGAAGTGAATCAAAGCCGAGGGCTGCACTACAGTCGACAGAGCATGGAAATGAACAGAAAAGCGAGAACGATAAAGAGAGAGAGAGAAAGAGAGAGAGAGAGAGAGAGAGAGAGAGAGAGAGAGAGAGAAAGGTGGAGAAATAGTAAAGGATATTTTAAAACTGAGAGAATGCAGTTAGTTAAGAACTAGTACATAAATAAAGGTAAATCGGACATATTTACAAATGCGGTCAAACTTATAGAAGCTTCCTGTGATCATAGTATGCTGTCAGTCAGCAATAGCCAATCATATCCATCTTTAAGCTCCTGTATGTAAAAGAGGGCAGATAGCAAGTACGCTGTTTCTTTCTTTTTTTCTTTTAGCCATATTCCTTCCTTTCTTCCCTTCTTCCTTCATGCTCCTCTTTTTTTTTGTCACAACCTCAACCGTACAAAACTTTTTTTTAAG
Source organism: Silurus asotus (assembly GCA_024362625.1). Lineage (NCBI taxonomy): Eukaryota > Metazoa > Chordata > Actinopteri > Siluriformes > Siluridae > Silurus > Silurus asotus. The sequence goes on along the minus strand of MU551562.1, from coordinate 497,780 downwards.
GTTTTCTTGATTCCTTCACATGTTTTATCACTCCATCCAAATTTATTCCTTATATTTTATTAATTTATTTACTCTTTTCTTTCTTTCTTTCTTTCGAAGGAGACACGACATCCCTGTCAAAAGTCCAGAAGTTATCGAATGTGTATTGGTTGATCGTTTCATTAGAATTTGAAAATATCCTGGTACTATTTTGTTGACCACCAAATTTATGTGAAAATGGGCATAAAAAAACCCCCAACAACTCTAATTTTAAACAGCTTGTTGAAAATCGTTGTTGCGTATTGACTGCTGGTTGGACTTAAACACTGCATCAAGTCCCTGTTTTTAATAGACCATCTTATTCTCCCTCTCTTACCCACTTATCCTCCTTCTCTCACAGGTCAGCAGGGAGCTCGTCATTTATTCATCACCCGATCCAAATTAGCACTCGTTAGCCTCCGACTGTTTGCTTTATTTTATTTGACATCATTAGCCCGTCCTCCTCCAAACAGGAGTGCTTATGGCTCCCTCGCCTAGCAACCTATACCGAGGTTGTGGCTTTTCCCCCCCTTGCCGGCTTTCCCCTGCACCCTCTCTGGGTGTTAAACGCCCATGTGCTGCCCAGGTGCCACCTCCCAATGACGCGTGACACACGTTCTCTCCGCTTCATCCCTCCTTTCCTGTCTCTCTTCTTCGTTTTCCATCTCCGGTGCAAGATTTTGCGGCCTTCTCAGCACATTCACTGTACAGTAGAATGGGCCAACTCCAGTTAAAGTTGTGATGGAGATGAAGAGAAGGAGTCGACACTTTTAAACTTGGTATTTTTCACGATCGGACGTGACGCCGAGTCGAAAGGACACCTGCCAGTGTCATGGGGTCAGCATGAACCTTTATTTTTATTTTTAAACAATTTTTCGCCAAGGCAAGGCCGTGACCTGTGGCCTTTGAACCAAACCTGCTGCCATTTCGCACACTCTTTTCTAGGACCTTGTGTGGGATTCACGAGAGAAGACTCGTGAATATTAAATAAAAAGAAGGACTTTGATACTGGTAGGTAGTCTGAGTTTAAATATATTTAAAAAACAATTGGGCGTAAATCATCAAAATCATAATCTCTGCTATATATATTTTTTTTAATATGAATGATTTTTGCTGTTTGCACTTGGCTACTCGAGTAACGCAATTCGCCCGGATGAGTCACGCGCCGTGTCGAATTCACAGTTGGGTCAAAAGAAAATCTGCTCCTGTTGATTAACCATCGTCGATTTTCCCTGTTGTGTGCGGTAAATAAATGATAGCTGTTATTCATTCACCATCTGTGGCAATGTGCTGTGTGATTAGAATGAGGGTTTCTCTACCATATGCTTCGTCTTGAGGAGAAATCACTCCATCCAAAGACTTTCCCTTTTAGCTCCATGACTAAAGCAGAAAATTGGTTATGATGTGTATTTATGTTGTGAGTCAGCAGCCTGACTGGAAATGTCAACGAAGATACGAGCATCTCTCTATCTCTCTTTCTCTCTCTCTCTCTCTCCCTCTCCCTATCCTCCACTTATACACACAAACACACACATATTTGTACACATGACTTCCAATGAGGAATGTCAAAATTCTTTAATTCTTTATTTTTAATAAAATACGTATGATTCCATACCCTGCTGCTGATATTACATTTGAATAATTCCTGAGGCAAAATGTTTAAATCCTGATTTTTTTTTTTTTCTGTACCATAACAAATGACAAATTGTTTCACACCAACACCAGCATTTCCATCATAGAAACAAACTATAAAACCAACGACTTATGGGTATAGTTTTGTTGCCATGACAACTCTCAAAAACCTATTCGTTATGATCTCCAAGCCAGAAAATACAAATTTGTACAAAAAAAATTATTTTAGGTTTTTTGTACTTTGGTATTCAGTGGTCCGGTTCTAAATGTGTTGGTTTTTGTCATTGCAAAATTAAGTAGTTATCTAATTATCTGAGACGATCACGAAGTGTTGGGTGGAGCGTTACCTCGTAAATATACGTCATTAATCGAGCACGACGTGAGCACTTTTTGAAAAATGGAAGCCTGTCAAAAGTTTATTAGGCATAAATTTTTCAACGATTGTATCAAATCGCTTTAGAGTTTTTCACGCTTTGAGCTACAGTGGTCTTTATGAGCAATTACGTTGTGCTTATATTGTAAATTGGGTATTATATCTCAAACTCAGAACTTCTAGTATTACCCATTGAGTACGAATATGTCATTTGTGAAATATTTGGATGTTTGGGAGGCAAATCTTTGTACAGATCTAGACATTGTTTAATATCAAAGATCGTACATTGTGGTGTGTCAATCAGATGCATGTAAGGATACTTTCCATAGATGCTTTCATAATTCCTTTATCGCCATAAGTTAAAAAATGAAAAAAATTAAAATCTTTATTAAATGGAAATGATCACATTAAGTGGAACGAAATAAACTTAACTTATAAATGAGTCATTTAATGATTTGTATTCATTAATTAAAAAAAGAGCCTGAATATAATTTTTTTACAGTATAAAATATAGATATTTGATGACCTCGTTCAATGCTGAAAGAAACTATATGTGCATTGTTGACATATATGTGCATGTAACAATATAATAGCAATTACTTACCAATAACTACTATTCATTGCTATATATTTCATTCTAATTCATGTCACCACTCTTTCATCATGGACGCAGACCTTTTGAACTCTGCATGCTTTATTTATAAAATAAATATTCTTAGGAACTTAAAGAAAAAAAAAATATATATATATACATTTATATAATAATCTGAAAGAGAACTTAAAGAAAAAAAAAAAAAAAAGTAAAAAAATATACTGTATATACATTTATATAATAATCTGAAAGACAATCAGAGCTCAACTGATTGAAAATCAGCAAGTGAGAAAAACAACTGTGTCCGATTTCATTTGCAATCGTAATGGTTTCATTACAGGCTTGCACGAACATGCCGCCTTGTCGGTGCGGCCCCTGAATTATTGATGGCTGTACACTGTTCAAAAATGCAGCCTCAACCTCTTTAATCGTTCATCAAAAGGATGTGCCAATTAGACTGGCTGTTAGAAAAAGATAAGGCAATCGTACGTAAAGCTTGTGGATTGTGTGCTCGTGGATGACACAAATTCCTTAACACCGAAACGGCCGCCGAATCTAAAACAGAGCGAGGAAAGCACAGTTTGTAATTAACGTCAGTGCAGAACGGTACTGTCTGAGTCCTCGACAGATAATTGAGCTCGGAGGGCTGATCACCTGACAACTGTGTGTGTGTGTATTTGTGTGCTAGGTAAGAGAGGAAAAAATGACAGAAAAAGGGGAGATACTGTATAATGAGGGATGAGCTGCAGAGGAATAAAGTGGCAATGGAGGTCGAGGGTCATGCACCCAACAGAGAGAGAAAGAGAGAATGTGAGTGATGAAAGAGATGAAGGGAAGAGCGAAAAAAAGGGTAAAATCGGACGAAAACAAAAGGGAAAGTGGATCGAGCACTCCCAGGTGTAACACCCACACTGTTCGCGCACTGAAACACAATTCTTGTAATGCCAGTGAATGTGGGTGGAAACTGACCACACACACAAACACACCTAAAACAAATTGTTGAAATATTAGAATTAGAAAAGGAATCCAAAAGGTGACATATACTTTTTATACACTGTGTATAGAAATCTTATATGATGGGATGCATACAAATCGCTAGAACTGATCAACTTGGGTAGACTATGCAATGATGACACCTGTCGTATTGTAGGCTACGACGCTAGCTATTTTGCAATTTTATTGGCTAGTCAGTAGACGTAAGTCTTAGAATGTCTGACACTGTCTGAAAATCCAAGTTCGTGACATTGACATCCCATCTTTTACTGCCTCAGAAACTCAGAAACTGCCTCTTGAAAATCAACAAGAAAAAAGGAAAATCCAAGACCAGCAATAACAATGCCAGGTTTAATGTTCTAGTAGAAAACATTAGTTATACTACTGAAGTAACGTTATATTAGTGAACCACAGTCATATTCGTGTTTGTGAATATCATAATGCAGTAGATATTGCAATATGTGAAGGAATCCTCAATACAAAAATGGCAATACACATTTTATTGGCAGGTTATTCATTAAATATAACACTTTTGACATTTTGAACCAGGATTGCCAGGATTTCTTGTTCAAACCTCGTCTTTACTCCTCCATATTGCAATATCATCGAAGGTTCTGCTATGTAAATAACTTTGGCCTTTTGAAGCAAAACAAAATAATTTGCCATTTTCCTCTCTCAATCCACCAGAGAACGAGATCCGATGAAAAGAAAACCCCAAAGCCGAAGAGTACTGCAGTCTCACGGCACCGACATGAAGGTAGGAAAAATGTCCAAAGCTTCCTGTTGGCATTGTCGATCCTGAGTGCCTTTTATTCAGCAGATAATATATTTCTTATGCTGGAAGATCAACAGGTTTTCGAAAATTGCTTTCTGACTAAACACTTCCATTGCCAAACGTCAGGGTTTTTTTTCTAATGGCAGCTGACCAACATCACCGAAGGGAGCTTAGCTGTTGTTTTGGTCTTGTATTCTTGGCTCTGACAACCACAGTTTTTTGTTTTCTTGAAGTAAAATGACTTCCAAGTGAGATGAATTAGACCGTCATCGAGGGATTAGCAGCAGGTTACTTGCACAGGTTAGAAAACAAAACTTTCCAAATCTTCAAACACACACAGACACCTCCTGTAGCTAAGGCAAGAAGATGTGTGAGTCAGTCCTTTATTGCCAATGCATTATGAGTCTTATTGAATCTCGTAAACGCACCGCTGAAAGAAATGCTTTATGACCCGATATATGAAATCTCATCACATCAACATTGTAGCCTGGAAATATCTTAATATTCAAGCTGACATTTGAGAAGGATATCTGGAAGATTATTCCCAGCTTATTTGTAATGTGTATGTTGAAGTGATGAAGGGTTTATTGGTTAAATGGTTGATCTTTAACGTAATCAGTTCAGAAAAAAACTACTTTTCCCCCAGTGGTCATCTGTCCAGTTTCGGTCAACGTTGTTGCATGAGATTCCTGTTCCTTAGCGGCTACAGCCTAAAGATTCAAAGTGTGCATTTTTAAATATTTTTCTGCTCACCACAGATGTAAAGAGTGTTTATTTGATTCACTTTAGTCTTCCTGTCAGCTCAATCCGGCCTGACCATTGTCCTCTGATCTCTCTCATCAACAAATCATTTCAGTTCACAGAACTTTTGGAAGTTTTTGTAGCATTTTATACAGAGATGGTTGCCAGTGTGGTCAAAGCTACAGAAATCACACTATTTCCCCATTCTGGTGTTGGCTTACATCAGAAGTGTAAAAGTATAGCCAACTTACCGCAAAACGTAGAAGTCACTAATTCCAATATGAATTTTAAGTATTTGACTCATATTAAACGTAGGCTTCAACATGCACTAATCCTCAACCCCAATTCACATGTTTATAACAACAGTTGATTTGTAAGGTTTTATTTCCTAAAATATAAATTAAATCATGCACCTCAGCACTGCATTAATCAACACAACAGCCTCTTTAACATGCCAGAATGAAACAGATATAAAAAAAAATCAAAGCAGCAAAGCAATCATTGAAAAATTTATGTTTAATTAACAAATACAATTACAGAATCATGTTACATAGAAAAAGAACCATTAGTATTTAATAGACAAATAAAATTAAAGTGAATCGTTTCAAATAAAGTAAAAACAAATATTCCGAGTTGACTGGGATTCGATGCAGCTCTCAGTCTTCAACAAATTCAACAAATGCGGGTTTTCAAAGTTGTTGAAATTTATTCTAGCACGTATTGGTTTGAAAATAAGGCCAGCAGAGATAAAATGTCACTCACAGGGCAGCAGATTCAGGTAGAAGAGTGTTGACCCTTGATGACATCTTCAACAGAGGTGTCAAATGTAATTGGTTTTGGTCATTGCCAGTTAAAATATAGTGAACCATCTATTGAACCAAAAATGGAGTGGACTGGAGAGTGAATATCTTTCAGACTCATTAAAAAAGTACTAAAAAATAAATACACTACAGTAATGAAAACCATTTACTCAAATACTTTACCACATTGGATTATATGCATTGTGCTGCTTCCAGACAATTGGCTATTTGGATTTGGAACCGACGTTATTTGTCTGGTAAGGTTAGATTTTATGGCTATTTAATACAATATACATATTATATCTGTACATGTATTTCTGTTAATAGTAAGTGTACCGTTACAGTAACAAAGATTTGAACATCTTTGCATGATGTATCAAAATAAGACCATCCACTTCCAGTGGTGTTTCATTCTTTCCAACTTCAATGTTAAATTCTCTTGACAATTTTTTGTTCTCATTACGATAAATATACAATACAAACTGCAAACAGTTGCTTTGCTCCCTTCTCTGTTTATATCTCTACTAATCTGTATATAATAATATAAGTATCAACTATAATGTTACAGAGATGAGGAAAAACCCCTCAGCTCACCCCTCCCTCCCTGCCTTGTTGCTATCTGAGACCACAGCACCAATCCCAATGGAGGGAGTCGTTTCTGTTTTCAGAAGGTAATGCCAGGAGGTCTTGAGAGACCCGTTCGGTAATAATAGCAACCGGCAGGCGAGTTTTAGGAGTTTTTAGGAGAAGAAGTGTTCATCGATAAATACTACGAGAGATGTCTTGGCTAGAAGGGCCTCTGTTTTAGGCAACTCCCAATCGAGGGTCTTAACTTTGGTGCTTAAGATTTGTTTTATGCAATCGGTATCCAGTGGGTTTTTTAATACAGGGAAAGTCTTGCTAGTTTTGAAAATGGTTGGATTGCATTCTTGTGACGATTAGAATGCAACAGAGACACAGGAGGAAGCAAAGGAGACCGGTCGGGAAAACAACGAAGCAGAAACCTTATGGAACTGGAAACATTAAGCTTCCAAGCATCTGTTGTGAAGAACCCCTTGGATCCGTGTAAGGGATGGCAAAGCAATATGCAGGTTAAAAACTACCCTGAGGAACCGATAGAGTGGCAGGGAGGGGAGTAAGGGAAAGGGAAAGAGAGAGAGCGTAAATGAGGGTGGAGAAAAAGAGTGGGGGATGCTGCACTTGGATCACGAGTGACTTGCTCAAACGTGGAGATCGTCTTTGCCCGCTCAATTTAAAGCCAACGGGAGGCTGAGGCGAGAGGAAATTCACCTACCTGGCAAGCCTGCAAACACACATACACTCACTTTCCAGGACTCTCTCTTTCTCTCTCTCTCTCTCTCTCTCTCTCTCCCTCTCTCTCTCTCTTTCTCTTACACACACACACACTCTCAACCACATGCTCCCTTCTCTCTCTTTCTCTCCCTCTGACTGAAACGATAACCGAGGCAGCAGTGGCACATGCAACAGGGTGCGGAAAGCAAACTCATCTCATCTTTTCCCCCTCTTTCCAAGAAGAGGAGGGGAATGAGGAGAGACAGAAGAAGCAAGAGTGGGACGCTGTAACACACCTAAGCCAGCTTCAGGGAAGAATTAACAAGATAAAAGTGTTAGACTGCTTTTCGAAACGATTCCAGATTCCGGTTCCAACGGCGCCTCGCCGTTCAAGGCCATGACCAAGCGCAAGTGGGAAGGAAGAAGAGAGGGTTTCAGGGTGAACACCACCCGTGAGGAGGCTCAAGGGCCGGGCCGCCCCACCAGCAGGGGGCGTTTTTCCGAGTCCTGGAAAAGGCTGAGCTCCAGACAGGGGTCCACCAAGAGGTCAGGACTGGCAGCGCAGCAAGCAGCGGTAAGAACCGGAATGGCATCTGTCTGTGGCTTGACAGGAGGCTGGCATGGGTATGGCAAGGGAATAGCAAGCCAATGTGTGAGGAAATGAGAGAAGGCGGAGGGCAAATGGTGTGGTTGCCACATGGCGTAAAGGTCTGCGAGGGGGGCAGGAAAGAATCTGGCTTAGGCAGTCTCTTCTAAGGGTCCCTGATCATGTCTGATTAGTTTACAGGGCTGTGTTTGGAGTACTGTCAATTTTAATTTCTAGAATGCACATCTATCTGCATTAAGACCAACAGGGAAACTGTTTTCAAAAAAGCCAAATTCTTGGTCAATTTGTACATAATTTAGAGACGCATCAGAACCGAAGTTTTGAAGCTGTGCATGTCGATTGAGGAAGAATGATAGAAACTTTAGCGAATGAATGAATGAATGTATGTACACTATATTGGCAAAAGTATTGGGACACCTGACTATATACAGGCAATTGTCATTACCACGATGTTGAAGATGGACATTTGGATGCGGTAGCATAAAACATTCCCTTCAATGGAGTCCAAAACCTATGCCAGCATAACAATGGATTGGAAGTGTGTGAACGTTTTTAATTAACCTTCTATAGAACTTCAGACTGCATGTTTCCTCACCTTACCTACATTAATACCTGGCGGTTTACTATTGAATGGGCGCAAATCTCCCCCAGAAGATCGGAGATTATTATAACAGCAAAAGGGGATCACATAGGAATATTATGGTCATGTGTCCACAAACTTGTGTCCATATAGTGTATGTGAACTAGTTTTTTTTTATATATCAGAAACAAATGATTCTTATTTCTTCAGCAGAAAAGCTCCTTGTTACATACCTGCAGATTTGCTTTGCACTTAAAGCAAACCAAATGACAGTCACACTCTTTCTGTTGAGATTTAGAGTGTTGTGTTGAGTTATATAAAGACACAGACTATCTTTTCTTGGAGTTGGTGGTTGTGCAGTGCTTCTTTGCTGGAATCCATCCTCTGTGAATTCGTTTGAAGTGTGTTCAGTCAGACCAGTGCAGCACGGGCCCTCTGAGTATCACCGAACTACAAAACTCAAAGTTTTCCCTCCAGTAGCATACGATGCACTTCCTAGGGTGTTTATTGTGTTGGATATCATGTGTTTGTGTGTGGATCAAAAATGTCCCTCTGGAAGATTTTGAGAGTCGACTGTTTACCCATATGTACCTGGAAGTTAGAGAGGGCGTCGTCTCTCTTCAACTCCTTCTCTCTTCATCTTTTTTGATTCAAGATCATGGCTAATTATAAAAAAATAGGTGTTCTCTCTCTCTCTCTCTCTCTCTCTCTTTCTCTATCTCTCTCTCGCTCTCTCTCTCTCTCTCTCTGTGTGGTCATACCCTGCAGCAGTCCATGCACCCTGGACCATCTGTCTCGCATCATGCCCTTCGGCTTTTCTTTTCCCTCTGTTCCTATTCACGCTGTTCCACTTCCAGCACTTTGCATTAAAACTTCATAGTGAAAATTTCATAGTATGTTGTTATTTAGGATTTTGACTTCATGGATTATTATTTCTGTGTAAAAGACCGTTAAATTGACAACTATTTTCTTGCCATTTTAACTTAACACCTCTCAATCTATCATTAACACTAAATTATGTATCGTTAGCTGGCAGTTTTATTCATTAGCTTTGACTGTTAATGTTGTACATTATGTCTGTAGGGATCATTTGGACCATTTCACATACTTATAATATAATAACAAAAAAAATGCGACAACTGATGATATTTTTGCCACACTGCTCAACCGAAATTGTACAAAATAAAGGGAATCAAATATGGTGGTGGTGTACTAAATGACACCACCCAACATTGTCATTTGGAGACATTGTAAAGAAAAATGCAGAAACATTCTTGAGAATCTTCACCAAAATGGTTGTGCCTCCAGATGCCATGTGAGAACTTTACAAGCTTGAGGAAAACCATTAGGTTGGAAGAGTCTTACTAAGTTGTCTTATGTTCTTTAATGGGCAGACTTATTTTATTACACTGTTCATCATCTGATTATAATAAAATAATATGTCTAGAATATGCCCACAAGCAAAAGAGTAAGCATCAAGAGACTTCCATGCCTTCAATTTGTCTTTATTAAAAATCTAGCTCATATTTATCTATGGCATCATTACAATTTAGGTGTAAACCATAAAGATGTTCAGAAGTTACGGCACTTGAAGGTGTACATGCAGACAAATAACACTGCATTTTACTGCTTATCAATAATAAACAACAACATTTTAGTTAACTGGTTGATAGCTTTTCAAAAATAGTCAACTGACTGGTGGATAGAAAATGGCCACATTTTGTCAGCACTTGGTATCGAAGATGATGTAATTGGAATTGATGTGACAGTGAAGGGATATAAACATACATGAAGTCAGGGGGCACCTCATTTCAGTGACCTTTAGTGCAGGAAGTGTGATTTTATGCTCAGCAGACTGAAACAAAGTCATGAGCACTAAAGTCAACAGTCAAAAAAAAATAAGCAGCACATCATGTTGCATCGTGGGATGGTGTTATAGTGATCAGTAAATAGGAGAACATTCTGTTTTAAAGGCAGCCACCTTTTTATGTACCAAAAATATCACACTGAGACAAATATTAGCGTGTCAGAGAAATGCAGAATGTGCTAAGCTTTAGACCCAACAGGTTTTTTTTGTTTTATAGACCTTTCTCATCTCTGCTTTATCATATGATTCTAGCATTGGCAATTGACTCGATGTTTTTAGCTGTTTAAAGTAGTAAAGAGGTGCCACACTGACTGACATGATACAAGTACAGGAGTGGACAAATCCAAGATTTATGATTTTCGCTAGCTCACACAAGTAAAAACTCATGTGTACTGCCCAGCTTCATGTTTGTGTGGTTAGTGTATTGTTAGCTAGTTGGCTAGTTAAGTTCATTCATTTGACATAAGCTGTTAGTCTCTTTCTCCTTGCATCGAATCCAAAAGTCTGGCAAGAAATGACAAATAAATAGGCAAATGTTCAGATAATATGTCCTGAATATGGTTTTGTTATAATAAGATTGTCGTCTTTATACAAACACACTAAACGTTAAATTAAAGCGAGGTGGGAGCTTATTGGTTAAGACTCTGGTTTACTGAAGGTTGGGGGTTCAAGGCCCAGTATCACCAAGCTGCCACTCTTGGGCCCTTAAGCAAGGCCCTTAACCTTCTTTGCTCCAGCTGTATTATGGCTGACCCCAGTTTCCTAACATAGCTATAATGTAAATGTGACAAATAAAAGGCACCCTTTAAAACCGCAATTCAATAAAGATAAAGGACCCGAGGGCCCAATCAAATTCCAGAGGGTCTAATAAAACTGTAACCTACTTTAACCTGTGTTACCCCTCTTTATTTACCCTCCCACACTTTTGCTCCCTCTCTGGTTCGTTAATCCCTCTCGGTTCGATCGCAGCGAGGGGTAAACGGATCAGTTCGGAATTAGCTGCAAGTGCCCCCTGGAAGATTTTGAGTTGGGCTGCTACAGGGCATTAAGCTGGTTTGGATGTAGGCTACTTCTTGGTTGTCATGGAGACCATCTGGGATATAGCCCAACACAACACGACATTTTAATAGTTAGTCGAGCAGACGATCTTTATAATGTCTTAATAATAACGTTCTAATGATTTCTTCCGAGCCGTAATGCTTTATGCGCCGTTCACTCTCATTCTCTTCTGTGGTTAAAAATTCTCTGATTTATTCATCCGCCTTAAATAATTAATTTCACTCGACAAACAAATTCACATTGCTATATTTTCCTCACACAGAGCTCGGATGAATCATTGAGTATCTTACAAGACGCAACAGTTTTTAAATACATCAACGTTTGGATTTTTTTTTTGCTTAAATTTCCCTTTCAAACTATGCAAAGCAATAAATAGGTTTAGCATTTCTGCATCATTTTTTTGTGTGTTGTTCAGATGGACCTCATTCTAATGTACTGCAGTTAGCATCTTCAATTTTATTTAGGCACTGGACTTAATATTAACAGGAGGCATCTGACTATATAATGTGAATATAAAGTTACTACTTGCTTGTTGATGTAACACTAGACCACTGTACTTTTCTATAACAACAGATTGAACTAGCAGCCATCTTCGCTATTTGTTGTATGATAATTAGCATCTACGCTGGAGTGAAGACTACCTCCATTGTCAAAGATATATAAATAAATCCAATGTGAACTTGCTGGGACTTACCCAAATACTGTTAATGCCTCAATACATTTCTAGGATTGTAAACATGTTTCTTGCTAGTGTGTTATCTAGTACATTGCTTTCATGTTGGACAATATCAAAAGATCTGTCTAGCTAATCTAGCTCACTCAGATAGATAATGGCCTACATGGATAGAAGATTACAGGTGGGTCACTTGGGCCAGAAATGCTCATGTGTCTACATTGTCTTAGACATCAAATATAGATTTTCTGCTTTATTTAGAATAGGTTTTTAAAATAAAAAAAATATTAAAATAAACAATTCTTGGGTTTGGTCCATACTTTCTTTTTTCGTGACTACTACCTTGAAATGCATTATTCTCTTTTTACTTTGTACAAACAAACAATGAAGTGAACTATGTTTTATGAAGTACAGCACCAGAAGTACTTTTTAACTTTCTACTATGACACTGATGACGTCGTTTAAATTCACTTGCCTTTCTTTATAAGCCCTTTGATTTAACATTGGGAAGCTAATCCGATGTAGGTTTTACCAGCTCCTTTTGGGTGTCAGCTCAGCTTTCACAATGCTTGTTTTTTTTTTATAACAGGCGTGAATTGGAGAGTTACCCTGTGCTGCAAGAGGCTTCTGGTATCTAGAGACATAGAATCTGGCTTCTAAGCTGGTCCATTGGGATGCCATTGGTGCTCGTGGCATTCTAATAAGCTTACAGTCCTGCCAACACACTGTTGATGTAAGCCTCATTTGGAAGTCCAGGATCAACCACCAGTGACAGAAATGACTCTAGGCTTGGACACTGAAATAATTGGTTGGGGGCATATAACCTGCACAAAGCATAAAAGCCTGCAGTCAAGAGCTTCAGCCAGAAATATATTTACATTTATGGTGTTTGCCATACACCCTTATCCAGAATGACTTACAATTATCTTAAGTCGTTGAGGGTTAGGGGCCTTGCTCATAGGTCCAACAGCTTGACATTGTTTTGAGTTGAGCCAGTGCACTTCCAATTAGAACCTTGCGACCAGAAGTCCCACATCTTAACCACTGAGCTACTGAACTAGACAGCCTATGATTACTTTTCTTGGCTGACGGGATGTACACCTGATGCAATTGACAAGTCTGTGGTACCTCAGATAACCAGAAATGTATCTCAGAACTTACAACAGGTGAAATACAACAATCATGCCTTAGTCATATTCTGTGAATCTTAAACAAAGCTCTTGACTTGAATCTAAATGATTTTATGTGATGCTATCACATGATTGGCTGATAGTATAAATGACTAGAGATATGGGGGTGTTGTTAAACTGGTCTATTAGCAGTGGCCAGTGAGTGTATTGTTAAAACAGACTAGTTTTCAGCTGTTTTATATGAATTTTCCATCAACAGTGGAACGGCTATGGGGTTCGTACCCTGCATATCAATCTTGTGCCAGAGACATTGCCACAGCTAATTATCCAGTGTCATTTACTGGTATGTGAGGCTGCTTTAGTCTGAACCGAAGCAGGTCAAGTTCATATTACCATCCCTGCTAAATTCTATGAATATCTAAAAGTTAGTTTGCATATTCTTTCCTCATACTAATTACACACATTGCAAGACATCATGAAGTGAATTTGCATTGATTAAGCAAGGTCAAGGCTTATTTCCACATGGACCGTTTCGATTTTGATTGTGCCAATTAAGCCAAAGAAATGGCTAATGATTTCTGTCTTGACAACGAAGTACACATTAAATAGATTCTACTCAAAGAACAACCGGTTCAGCAATGACAGCATAATTTGTTTTTTTTAGAGCCTGATTTAAATAAAAATAACAAAAAAAAAAGTTTCAAATGTAAAGATAAAAAATCAGGCTGATGCCTAAATTATTATTCAATTATAGACAAAAATAGTCAAATTTGGCTCGCCAATTCAATTCCTGGAAGATAATTAGCAATTTCGGCAAAAGAAAATTGGCTGCTGTGCCATCACATCTGCCTCCTGATTACTGGAAAAATGAAAAATCTAAGGAAGCCCCTAAAGGGTAGGGGCAAACTTTGGTCCTGGATGAACTTCAATGATGCAGATTTTAGTTATGGAATTAAATCACTGATTAATTAAAGTGAATAGTGACTATATATTGATTATACACAGGTAAAATGTTATACTTCACAGGATCAAATGGCTGAGTATAATAAAATTTTAAACTGCATAGCCGCAGACGTGGGAAAAGTTTATTCTTTTCATGCTGTTAAACAGCTGTTTCAGAGCTGAAAAAAAAAAAATTGCAATTAGTTATTTAGAGTAAAGGGGTTTAAGCTACTGTCGATTTAAATGTTGTAATACTCATAACTGCAGGTCTGCTGCAAGTTTAGTTAGCTTGTTTTGCTAGCCTAAGTTTAGGTTAACATGAAATACAGTTTTATACCAAAATTACTACAATTTATATAAAAAAAATGGGGACATTACGAAAATTAGTGCCAATCAACATTAGCTTAAACCAGTAAAAATAAAGGCTTAGTGATGATCTCTGAGTGTCAAATTTGTTTTGATTACATTTTTTATTATATTTGATTTACACCATAATCACCTTATAGATCAGTGATGTTGAAAAGGTGCTTATGTACTTTAATGTACTTTATACCAGGGCTAATCCTAAACCTTAATTGCTGGTGCTAAAAGCAATCCTAAAGACCTGTAATGTACATCATATAAACAAAGGTTTGTAGACACCTGACCATAAGAATCAGTGCTTTTTTAACATGGGAGGTTGTTTCACTAGGTTGTAAAGTGTAGATATATGTGGTCATATTCTGGTTTTGCTAGAAAATAATAAGGAAAGTCATGTACTGGTGTCGGTGATGTGAGGAGGCCTGGGGTGCAGTGTTCAAATTCATCCCAAAAGTATTCAATGGGGACGAGCTCAGAGTTTTTTAGCAGGCCACTCAAGATCTTGCACTCCAAAGCCGAGGTCACCAACCTTTTGAAACTGATGGCTACTTCTTGATTAATGTAAAGAGCTACCAGTTACACACAAGTCGAAATAACATATAAGTTCTGAAATATCTGCTCAATTTACCTTGAATTATATGTTATCATTTATAATGAATGATAGTCATCTATATTTTAATATTGTCATTTTCAAATTCACACCAATGCGAGTGTGATTTGAAAAAGAATAGCAACAAAAACAATTTGATGCAGCTCACTGGTAAGTGGCGCTATGGTGAGCTATTCCTAGAAAAGGCCCGTGGGCGACTCATGCAGTGGGCGACCATGTTGGTGACCCCTGCTATAAACTATCATAGAGCTGGCTTTCTGCACAAGGGCATTACCATGCTGGAATGTGTTTGAGTGGTAACAGTTTGAGGAAGGGCTACAAATGGATGGAAAAATCATGTGTCCCAATATTTTGTCCAAATAATGTATATAACTTTTAAACTTGTTTACATTTGGTCTAAACACTTCTGTTCAGCACCCAGGACCAGGGGCATATAATGCCAGGATTTCTTTTATCAAAGAATCCTGTCTAAACTATAGATCAATCGTGCAATTCAATATTATTACAGCGTAGATGCAATTTTTGAGCCTACAGGTTTCCTAAATGGTAGCGACTAGTTTCATGCATTTTCTCTTATTTATTATTTTCCTTCATAACACACTGAACAACCCGGGAACAGTGATTTTGGATTTATGGATCTACATATTATAAATCAGTTTATGAATTAATCCAATTCTTCAACCAACCCTATTCCTCAGATTAAGATACATAAAACAGGAAGTAACCTGCAAGGATAAGGCGAATCCTGTCAACATGCAATGAAGCTTACACTTACCTAATGAGTATCACACCATGCTTTGGTTTAAGCAGAGCCTAGACCAGGGGTCTCCAATCTTTCCCAGAAAGGGCCAGTGTGGGTGCAGGTTTTCATTCCATCCAAGCAAGTCCACACCGAATCCTACCTGTTCAAATCTAATGATCTTCATTTTCAATGACTATCAGGTGTGACCATTGATTGGTTGGAATGAAAACCTGCACCCACACCGGCCGTTTCTGAAAAAGATTGGAAACCCCTGGCCTAGACCCTAGCCTGGATGTACATTCAGTACCACCCAGATGAGGACAGGTTCCCTTTAGAGTCTGGTTTCTCTCAAGTTTTTTTTCTCATACCATCTCAGGGAGTTTTTCTTGCCACCGTCACCCCTGGCTCTCTTATTAAGGATCAATTCATTTGAATTGGAAAAAAATCTATTCAAATTAAATAGACTATTGTTTTCAAAAGGACCAGGGATTAATCCTGCCCAAACCTTGAAACTGCTTTCACACTTCAAAGATTGTAGAAAGCACTTTGGGGAGATGGTCTCAAATCCAGATAAAAGTGTGAAAAATGACAAATGTGCCCTGTCACTATAAGGGTTACCATGGGATAAATCTGGGGCGGCGCTTCTGGGTCTTCTGGTGACTGATGACCACGTAACTCAAAACGGAGATATTGAACTTATGGACTCACTGGTTGCAAGATGTAGGGTAAGATGTTGATGTGATGGACAGTTTTTGCCAGACCATTTCAGACAATTCTGAAATGATTTCTCCCGGTGTATTCGAGTTTACACCACCGCTGATGACTGAACAACCCAAATACTGATGACATCAGTGTGCTTCTGCCAGCAGCATTACTAGAATGGCAATAAACACCATTACATCCACCACATAGGTGCTGCAAGGGCTGATTTATTGTCCCTTGCCCCCATTATGGCTAATTGCATGGTTGCTTTGGTAACATGTCCTATGCAGGGAATGTGATGTAAAACTGATGCTAGGTGAACGTGGTATTTCCATGCAAGCCAGTGTGCCACAGGGTGGATAATTCCATATCTGAGGGTGACAGACACAACACTATTTGGATGTTTTCCTGCTCTTAGAGCTCAGCAGAAGTTAAACTGTTAGAGCATAGTGAGAATCGGAGCACTGCAGCACAGATGCACTCTGGGAAAAAACATCTGTGGTTCACTGGCTGCAATATGGTGGAGATTGATCAATTATGTCATTTCCTTTGGGACATACAATACATAATAGACACTTCCGAGCTTTTCAGTCCAGTAGCACTGCTTTTCCACAAAATATCATATATGAGAACACATAGTTTCCCTTTTTTTTTTCTTTTCTCCCTAACATTCCATCCTCTTTTCCTTCATTTGTTCACTTATATTCTTTCACTCCATCATATTTGTTTTTCTTCTTCTGTGCTTCCTCCCCTTTTTTAGACTTTCCTGCATCCTTCACTTTTTTAATCACTCCATTTTCTTTCCTTCATTATTTTTTTTCATTTCTTAGCTAAATCTATCCTACCGTAACTTTCTTTCTTTCTTTCTTTCTTTCTTTCTTTCTTTCTTTCTTTCTTTCTTTCCATATTTAAATTCCTTCCCGTCATCCTTCATTCCTTCACTTCATTTTTTTTTCTTCTTCATCATCATTTCTTTATTTCTTAACTTCATCCATCCTACTTAAATGTTCTTTCTTTCTTTCTTTCTTTCTTTCTTTCTTTCTTTCTATATTTATATTCCTTCCTTTCATCCTTCCTTCACCCACCTCTTTTTTTGTTCACAACCTCATTTCTTTTGCTTTCCTTTATACCATCATTTAATTTTTTTCTCCTTCATTATCATTTCTTTATTTCTTAAATTCATCCATCCTACTTAAATATTCCTTCTTTCTTTCTTTCTTTCTTTCTTTCTTTGCTTACTTTCTGTTCAACCATATTTACAACCTTATTCCTTCACTGTTTATTATACTTTGTCTATTTCTGTATCTTCTTTTTACTTTTCCCCCACACCTTAAATTCCTTTATAATTCTTTTATTTTTTCTTCTTTCTGATTAAATGATATAGTGTGCCTTATATAGCATTAACTAGCACTGACTGAGCATCGCACATTGTTATAGAATTAATTAGTAAATGTACTGTTTTGTCGTATTATACAGAATGACATGCTGATCAGCTTTCCATCACTTTCCATGCTGCATCAAAGTAAATGAGCCCTAACCTGATTAACTGACAGTTACGCGGTTCATAATCTTCACATAATGTCACAAGCTAAATATATTTGCATAGTATTAAGGAGCTGATTGCTCTTAATGGAGGAGAAGGAGCGCGGTAGAAGAATAGGGCAACAAAAACGGCTTCAAAGTCCTTAGTGCACTTAGGGCTCGAAAAAAGTCAATTGATTTACACGGTAAACATGATCATTTTGTATTTCCCTCGAATGCATAAAACTCATGTCAGGTCAAATTAGTTGCACGGCTCATAGCGACGAAGCAGAAGAGCAGCCGTAATTAAACATTTAACACCAGAACTGAACTGATGTCCACTCGAACGTGACCGAGTTTGCATAATGAGCTCAGTTGGCACTTCCGATTTATAATCAGATATGTGATTAATTTTGAAACATTCTGTAAATTTGGTTCTCGTAGGCCAAAGTCAATAAGATGTATTTTTTTCCTTCTTACATATCAATAAAGTAAGATCAATACGTTTCAAGGAAAAAGTTCCAAAACAAAAATATATGTAGCCTGTGCCATTTTTCTACCACGATTAACCCAAACTAATATGACTCTCAGAGATCATCACTGATCTTTTGTTTTAACGGCTTCACCTAATGTTGATGGACACCGTTTTCAGAATGTCAGCATTTTTAATATTTAATATTAGAGTTTTAGTCTTAAACTGTATTTTATGCTAACCTCACTGCCAAAACACATCTCAGGCTAGCATACCGTGGCACTAGCACTAATTAAACCTATATATACAGTATATGTAGCAGGTTTTAATTTTGCCTAGCAAGATTAGCCCAATTAGACTATCAGAGATCATCACCAAGCTTCTGTTTTACTGGCTTTAGCTAACATTGATTGTTATAATTTTCAATATTACATACTAACCTCACTGCTAAAACACAACATAGCCTAAAA
Organism: Silurus asotus; assembly: GCA_024362625.1. Taxonomy (NCBI): domain Eukaryota; kingdom Metazoa; phylum Chordata; class Actinopteri; order Siluriformes; family Siluridae; genus Silurus; species Silurus asotus. The sequence goes on along the minus strand of MU551562.1, from coordinate 478,828 downwards.
CACCAGGTTACTAGCACTAATTAAACTTGCAGCAGACCTGCATTAATTAGTATTACAGCATTTGTTTGCTTTTTCAGTGAAATAAAGATGATATATAATATCTGTAGCATTTTTGCCTAGCAAGATTAGCCCAAACAAATTTGACTCTCAGAGATCATTACTAAGCCTTTATTTTTTACTGGCTTTAGCTAATGTTGATTAGCACTAATTTTTATATATTTTTTTATATTAACTGTAGTAATTTTGGTTAAACTGTATTTCATGTTAACCTGAGCTTAGGCTAGCAAAAAGAGTTTTGTGCAAAATAGGGGATTTTGACACACAGCTAGTTTGTGCAATGCTAGCTAACAAAGGATGAGCTAAAATCATTTTGGATGCTGCTTAGGCTGGAGTTGAACTTAGTACAAAATCTTGCTGTATATATCAGTTCCTTGATCTAGAATGGATGACTGGATCCTGAGTTACAGTATACAGGCTCAGTTGATAGACATGAGCTATATGGATAGGTGGCTAATCTAAGATATACAGATTATATATAGGTATGAGTATTTTAATAATTGCTATATCCTTAACAACTGCTAAAATTTCACTACTTTGCACAATTATTTCACTAGAAACCAACAACTTTATTTGAAACTTACTAGTCGACTAGTGGTGCAAATTGTAGCTATAGGAATATATAAGTGGCAATCCAAGATATCGGTGCAGCGGTGTCACACAAAATGGCGATGTTAGTTTTGTTTCGTCTAGTGTAATTATGTAGCACCTTGATCCTAGAGAATCGTCGTTACATTTCACCGTGCCCTGTACCAACTGTTAAGACAACTGTAGCCACTGGACTTTATATAAAACGATGAGCATGCATTAGGTCATAATTTGTGAGGAACTTTGGATCGCCCCTATACCATACAAAATTCGACCGTATTTTTAAATTCTTTAAAACCATAGGCTTTTGCCGGTTTGATTAGCTTATGAAGAGCATGTTCATATTTAGTCAAATAAATTAAGATATCAAATAGGATTCCTGGGTGTCTGTCATTTATAACACAATGTCATTATTGTAAGAAATGAACAACTTCTTCAGTTATGAAAGGAGAAATATTTTAATATTTTGTGTGTGTTGGGTTTTATTCATTAATATTGGAGCGACATTTCCAGAACTGACAGTAGGAATTTGGCTCGATTGGCTTTTGTTGCTTTCCAACTAATACTTTTACTATAATATCATGTAATTAAAAACGGTATTTGAGATCCTTACTGATTACAGAACACCTGTCACTTGGCAAAATGTGTGTTTGTGTGTGTGTGTGTGTTTAAGATTTGCATAAACTATCTGGAGCTTGTTTGACAGATTGTATCCTCCAGAGCGATCAGATATTACGAAGCTGACAGCTAGCCGGGGAAAGCCGATCTCTCAGAGCTCATGTTCGGAATGGCATCTATTGATTCTGTGTGCTTGGGAAGGAGAAAGGAAAAAGAGAACTAGAGAGAAAGAGAGAGAGACAGACAAATTCACAGACTTCTGTTCATCCCTCTGTGTTACACAGCTGCTACCCACCTACACTCACGGGTTTCCTTTTTTGCCGTCATGCTTTTCATCTGCTAATTTATTGCCCTCTGTACTCTATACTGTCTCTTTTCTCTATTCTTTTTTTTTCTTGTCTGCCTTTCCCTTGCCTCTGCCTTTTATCACCATCTCTGACCTGCTTCAGCTCTGGTTGTTTATACCACTACTAACATTCTCTTTTCCCATTAGATCTTTCTTCCTACCTTTAAAATGTAATGATCTGTTTTCTCTTCAGACCTTTTTTTTTTTTTATCATTTTAGCAGAATGCTGGTGTGCTGCGAAAAAAAAAAAACACCACACAGAGCTTGGAATCAGTTTGTCAGTAATGAGATGGTCCAGGTCGAGGCACTGGAGGACAAAAAGGCAAAACGCTAACCCGCTGTGGTCAGACCAGCTGTGAATTAAGTTTTGGATGTCCTTTGGGCAGCGTGACATGGCGACAGTGTTGCATTATTCACATATTCAGATACCAAGATTGCGCTTCATTATTTTAATCAGGCACAGTCATTGTGCTGTTCAGCTTCAAGTGGAAGCTGATTAACATTTAAATTTTAGTATTTTTTTGTAGTGCGGAAAGTTTTATTGTGGACTGTTTTACGCTCTACGTTGTGAGTGAGTGAAATCGGAATGCAACGTGAAATCATCTACATGACACGAGTGATTTAAAAAAAAACAGTGATTTTAATGACTTGAGGTAGAAAGTGAAAAAAAAGTCACACTCATTTGAATTAGCCTCCGGGAACAAGACGAGTCGAAGTGCTGGAAAGTTAATAGCGGAAATTAGCAAAGAGTCATTAGCAAAAAGTTTGCTAATCATGTGCAAATTGGTTTATCAGATGTACATAGCTTTATCTTTTGTTGTCTTGGGGATTACATCAACTAGTAATTATTCCAAAAGGGATTCAGTCTTAATCCAGATGCATGCTTAACACATGATTTTGGCCATGATTTGATAGTCTGAGACTAATTTAGCAAATCCTAAACAATTTCTAAAATCCTAAGCTAAAATCTGTAGTCTTTAATCGCTGGTTTGTTTGCTGACAGCCGATGAATGGACAATTTTTTTCCTCCGATGGAATTCTGGCAGTGTCAGAAGGTTTCAGGCACTTTCCTCCTACGACAACCGTCAAACTGAGAACCAATAAGAACCTGATAACGCGATTGGCACGACAACTTCAAACCACTTCAGGAAAAATGTCGAAACAAGTTGAGTGGACGGTACAGCAAGAAGTGAAACATTTTACATTATGGAGGAAAAATAGTGTTTTTATGACGTTTTTATTATGAAGGCATTTCATTAACAAAATTAAAGCTACAAATTAGCAAGAGATTACCTAGCTAAAATTAGCAAGAGAACGCGGGTCTGAATGTGCCACGGATTTATGGCAACTTCGGACGATTTTCTTGTCTTGTTTGTCAGTTTTTGACAGTCTGACACTGACAACTGAGATCCTACAGCATGACATGGCGATCATTTTCGTACAGACTGACAAGCAGCAAAGGACTATTAAAAATCGCACAGTGTGCACCAGGCATTAGATGCAGGAGAAATTGTTAAGATAAGCGCATTAGTTAAATTTCAAACCAATACAATCTACTGGAACGTGGAAAATATAAAATAGTTAAATGCATCATTTGAACATTTCACTCATTTCAATTGCTATGTTACTGATGTAGAGTATTACTTTGTTAGAAAAGAATTAGTCTCTTTTTCCTCTGTGGTTTCCGAGTAGTTTCTGACGGGTGAACGCTGAAGGATTATGAGATATGTAGGACAGCCAAGGACGCGAGTTTGCTGCTTCAAGAATCAGACAGATTAAAGCACTTGGCGATAGCAAATATGGTATTTGACCTCTCGCTTTGGTGATACAGGAGACACAGGTAGTCATGCAGTAGTCAGTTCAAAAGTGGACACAATTGTCCTGGATGAAAAGTAAGTTCACTGAAGGGGAAAGGACATGATGTAAAAAAAAAAAGAAATCTGCTTCATCTCTTTGACCTAAGACTTTGCAAGCCTCAGTCTTGGGGGAAAAATAAGTCAATCAGACAGGGGGCAGTGTGATTTCCTTGTATGGTAAAAGCCTAGGGTAGAATGTGTTTTTTTGTCAAGTCAAGTCAAGTTTGTTTCTATAGCGCTTTTCACAACAGACATTGTCTCAAAGCAGCTTCACAGAATATAACAGTTAAGGTGAATGGTTTGTATTTATCCCTGATGAGCAAGCTATGGTGACTGTGGCAAGGAAAAACTCCCTTAGATGTTATGAGGAAGAAACCTTGAGAGGAACCAGACTCAAAAGGGGAACCCATCCCCATTTGGGTGACATCATTTAGAAATCACTGACTCTCCACTGATGCCTGTGATGATATTCTGCATTGATTTGTTTCCTTAATTATGTTTGCATCTGGGATGAACTCCAGTCTTGACCTGAATGGCAAATCTCATTAACTTGATCATGGTAACACGGTTTATGTCAACCTCTGATGTCACAACTCATAACATGTTTGTTAATGCTTTCGTAATTTGAAAGGACAATGGTTTTGGCAAACAACAGATCAGTACTTTTTGATGGAAATGGATATAGCATGTTTGTTTCAAAAACAAGGAACCTAAACATTAGTGACTACAACCTAGATCACGTCCTTAACCAATTGGATGTGGTAGCTCAATGGTTTAAATGTTGGACTTGTGAGAAGATGAGTTTGTGATTTGGTTGAGTTGGACAATGTTTCGAATTGGAAAGGTATCGAAACATTGTTCACTTGTTAAAAAAAAGAGAGATATGTATGAATTTATAGTTAACAGCACCAAAGCGGGGCTTCAGGCAGGGTCTTTCTGTCAAGCTTCAGCTATTGCGTGCTGCAGATGAAAATCTGATGCAATATGCGACAGAGAACACAGCAAGATGTTTTGCACTGACAGCCCATGATAAAACAGATTTGTTCAGGGCACATTTCTATCTACAGTCTGACTAACCTGATACTCAGGAGTGTTTCCATGGTTCTTCTAAAATCATTTAATCCAACAACAATCCAGGAAGTACACAATACGTGGATAAGCCAATCCTATCTTCACTGTGGGTTACACTGACAAAAGCGACAAGAACTGAATGAAAAGAATGGAGATAATAGTGAGAAAAGGAAAGGAACAGGAAGGGGGTTGTTAGAAAAGATCGACATAGATGGAAGCCAGAAATGATGCAAGTCACAGGTGAAGCCCAATTTAATGTTTTTTTTCCTCATAAAAGGTTTTCTTAAGACATCTCAAGTAGAAGGTACAGTGTGACCTATTGCCGAGCTAAATACTGTTCTAAAGCATGTCACCATATAATGACCTACAGAGAGTTAAGTTAGAATAGCTCAGAGATGCAGTCACCACCAGAATTATTGGCACCCTTCATAAAAATGAAATGTTTCAAATAATTGTTTGAACCTCCCCCATATTTTTTTTGGGGGGGGAAAGGTTTCTCTGGAGACAATAACAGCACTGAGCTTGTTCTTTTTATGTCTTGTAAGGAAAGGTTGTTGTAAGGTATGTTAATCTCTTTAAAGTACACATTTACCTAATTTGGCAGACACCTGTATCCTTAGCGATGGAGCTCCTGATACGATTCAACAGTTTGAGGTCTTGGTCAAAGGCCTGGCATTGGCAGCTTGGTGATGGTGGGATTTGAACTGATGACATCAGATGTCTAATCAGATTAAGATTTGTTTTTATTGCCAAGTATCATGCGTTGCATATACAAGCAATTTGTCATGGTGTGAAAGAGCTATAAAAACATGAAAAACTATATAAAAACATAAAAATAATACAATAATATCTAAAGATGTAATAACTTACAGTTACACCAACTATACAGTTGGTCCAGGGTTTTTAAAGTGAGGCAGTGGAAATAATAATGTAAGTGAACCAGACGGTCCCCTGAGTAACAATGGTTCGACTAATGATTTTTTAATGTTTTGATGTCGTTAACGATACGACAAAAGTGGAGCATATGCTCCGCCCTCCACTTCCGAACCTGCACTTGTCCACATGCTCTCTGCCACACACATATATACTCTATAGTTTACACAGTACGGTACTGTAAATTGATCTGTTTAGCTAAATGATGTACTGTAATTCTAATAATAATTTATAGCAATATACAGTATCTCACAAAAGTAAGTACACACCACACATTACAGCTACCATTTTATAATACCTTCTCAAGGGACAATACTATATAAATGAAACTTGAATATATTTGAAAGTAGTCAATGTGCAGCTTGTACAGCGGTACAGACTTACTGTCCTTTGAAAATAACTCAAAATACAGCCATTATTGCCAAAATCGCTGGTAACAAAAGTGAGTACAAAAGTGATAACTGCTGCACGTCGTGTAACCATGCGACGCCACATGTCCTATTCATCATGTACTGCTATACAAGCTGCACATTGTCTAAAATATATCCGAGTTTCATTTCTTTTGTATTGTCCCTTAAAACGATCTAGTAAAAAGTTTGCTGGAATGTAAGAGGTGTACTCTCTTTTGTGAGATACTTTATTTAGTAATAAAGCATTATAATAGTTCTTGTTTGTGTTAATGTAACACATATGAAATGAACAGTGTAGGGTTTACATTACTAATATTACTGTTTATGGAAGAAGGTCAAAGATGTCCTCATCAACAAGTACCCACCATGTGTTCACGTTTGTGTTTGTAAGTCATTTCTCAGGATTTCACCATGGCTCAAATCAGTTGCAGTATCCAGTGGAATTTATGATTTGGACTGGTTTGTCTTTTTTTCCAGTGCTAGATAATTATGGTTTGAAGAAGGTATCCTCCTGTTTAGCATGATGATGTTCTTGTATGCAAAGTAAATAAAATATAAAAATGAACTTACTTGAGTCTACTGAGCTCTTAACCTCAAGCCAAACAAATAGCTTTCGGATAAACCCGAGAGCCATTTGAGAGACAGAAATAATTGCTAATAAACAGTGCTTGACTCGATGTTCTGCCTGAACGATTACAAATCATTCCCAAATATTAATGTCACGGTTCCAGTGGATCATAGAGTCTGCTAACCGGTTTACCATAACAATAATTACAAAGCTGCTGTTTTGAATTTACATACTTCACATTTAATTAATACTCATTGTCTGAATGATTGACTGACCTACTGTCTGACTGACCAACTGTCTGTCTAATTGCCTAAATATCTCTCTTATTGTCTGTGGGACTGTCTGATTGGCTGGCTAACTGAGTGTCTGACTCATTGCCTAATTGACTAACTGATTCTCAGACTAAATGTCTGACTATCTAACCAACCCATTAGTTCACATTGTGTATTTCCCATCTCCTAATATACCAAACAATCAGCTAATTAACATTTATATTCAATATATTTAGCAGATGCCCTTATCAAGACATTTATCTCAGGTATACAGCTAAGCAATGTAGAAATCAGGACCTTGCTTAAGGACCAGCAGCATCTTGGTGGTGCTGGAATTTAAACCCATGACCTTCTGATTAGCTAAGTGTGTAAGAGCATGCAAATCGCTATGTTTTATGATTGTCTGATTGACTGTCTGATTGTCTACTTAACTGTCTGACTTACCTAATTGTCTGATTGCGTGAATGCCTATCCAACTGACTGTCCGATTATCCTTCTGATTGACTGACTCAATGGAAAGATCTCGACTGTAGACACATGCATCCAAAGCATGAAAAGTCACACAAACTGAGTTGATTAGGCAAATGTCTTGTGACAAAAATGATAATAGGAACATTATAGCCATAATAATTCATAATACTTTGGATACTTAAGTAAACTTTGAAGGCAAATACTTTTGTACTTCTACTTACATGAAAGATTAAAGGGACACTTACATTCATTGAAGTAATTTTTTAGCAGTGTATCTCATCCACTGCTGGTGTACGTAGATTAATATCCACCCGAAAGATTTTTCAGTATATGTGTGTTGAGAAGAAGCAATATTTTTAATTGCACTGTATTTCTGTAGTCGCCATGGTGATGTCTGATTAGCAGACTGGTTTAGCTGATAACTAGCCTGACCTGGTCATGTTTTGAATCTTGGTCCAGACTGTCTACAGTTAATTTAGAACTCCGAGGGATTTGTTTGTTTATAGCAGAAATTCTCAAAGAAGAATGTATATACTGTATATAATAAAATGCTCTATGGATGTTATAAATATATATAATTTAATATAATTAATATACATTTTAATGTATAGGGTCCTTGGTGGTCTAGTGGTTAGGATGCGCCGCTCTTACCACTGCGGCCCGGGTTCGTTTCCCGGTCAGGGAACCCACCCCAGCCACTCTTAGTGCCGGTCCCAAGCCGGGATAAATGATGAGGGGTGCGTTTGGAAGGTCATCCAGCGTAAAAACGTGCCAAAACAAACATGCGGATTATCGCTGTGGCGACCCCTAACGGGAGAAGCCGAAAGAAAGTTTGGGTTCCCTGGTGGTCTAGTGGTTAGGATGGGGCCCGGGTTCAAGCCCCAGTGAGGGAACCAACCCCAGCCATTAAGGCCAAATCAAACATGTGCCAAATCAAACATGCGGATGGTCTGCTGTGGCGACCTCTAATAGGAGAAGTTGAAAGAAAGTTTAATATAAATTTTAATGTACACATTTGAGTAATAGTTAAAGAGTACTATCAGTTTTATATTAACAAGTTATAGTCCTACCTATCGGCTGTGTTAATTCCCTGAAAAAAGAGCTGATGCTGTACTTCTCCTCTTGGCCTACACACACACACACACACACACACACACACACACACACTGCCTGGAACCACAGAGTAATGAAGTACTAATGACAGATTGTTATGCTTGTACAGGGACTTCCGTCAGAGCCAAGCATGAGTGTGCATGTTCATGTAGACACACTTACATATTTCGATTAATGTGCAGTCACATTCCAATTTAGAGACAAAATACACCCACGCACACAAACAAATTCAAAAGTCTTTCAATCTCAGAAGTCATTCATGGTTCAATTGTTCAAAAAATATACAGTACACGCAAAATACAGTACATACCGAAGCACATACCCTTACACTGAGGATGACGCACTTGCAGTCAATGTCAGAACTTGCTCTATAATACATCTGAGATAAACTACTAAAATAAAGCAATGTTTTTTAATCTCTTTTTTTTATTTATTCCACCTCACACATGCATGCACGCACGCACCGCAGAATATGAGGTGCGAGAAATTGATTTTCAAAAGCACTTCGCTCGAAGTCGCCGTGAATGGCAGGTGGGAATTGCTTTTTGAATTCACGCTCGTCATTTGCAAGTCCGCCTGGCATCCTCAAGTTAGTATTTCCTCAGGATATAGGATTCAGCAGTGGCAGCTCGACCTCAGGGGATTTTAGGGTAAAACTGTAGCGTATATATTAGATTACAATCAGAGGGCAGTGTTTTCACTGCCCCAGTGAGTTCCATAGTGATGCCCATTGAGGCAGGAATCATGCTGGGTGGAGGGAAAAAGGTACAGCAACACTCTAAAGCCACAAACTGGTAATGGTACACTAGTTGTTCGAACTACACATGTACCGAATGCAATTCTTGTTTTACATGCGGAACATAGTAGAAATCTGAGTTTCCTCACTAACATATTAAGGGGCAAACCACAAGTATGTTTAGTTTCCAGCTCGACACTCGGACAAATAAAATTAATAAAAAATAAATGAAAACAAATACAGTTAATGCAATAAACCTTTTAATTATATTGATTAAATCATTTAAAAAATGTAAATTGTTGATTTTCACAAATGTTAATAATAACAAAAACGACAAGGAATTCAATGTTTTGTAATTAAACCGAACCGTTAATTAAAAACGTACACAAACCGTGAGTTTTGTGTACCGTTACACATATGTAACTTTACTGAACCTTTCATAAACCTTTCATTAGATTTGCATTATTCGAATAAATACGCATCAACTTGTCTAGCTTTTAATAAAAAAAAAATAATAATGCCACTTGTATGTGTGGAATCTTTAAATAAATGAATAAACACTCGTAATCAACAAATTCTGGAATATTAAGTATCATCTTAATACCATCCTGCATTATTGTTGGATAGCAAAATGAAAAACACGGTTGTTATAGGATCTTTATAATGAAAACCCGATCCTACGATAGAGCTCGCATTCTGAGGCTCTTTATGAGTTTCGCTCCAATCGGGACAACCGGATATTTTTAATTAGGATACGGAGCAGAAACGGGTCCTCCATGGGCACAGGGATGAGCTTCATAAATATTCAACCACAATCAGAGTATCCTTTCAACAGATGCTGTTCATTTGGATAGAACGCAGGCTGTGTAAAGTGCAAGTGGTCCTTGATGATTGTGATAATGACCTTGTTTCTGGTCTTAGAACAGGGTGTACGGTACGGGATTTTTCTTAAAAGGAATTTACAATCTAGTGTTATTTTTTTATGTCTGAATTGAAGAAAGTTAGCTAATTAAAGCAACACTATATACACCAAAGTATTGAGACAACCTGATTTTTCCAGCCGTATGCGGTTCTTCCCCAAACTGTTACCACAAAGGTGGACTTCGTCTTTGGATGTGGAAGCATCTAGGAGACCCAAACCTGTTCCAGTACAACAATGATCATATTCACAAAGCCAGCTTCCTGTAAATATGCTGTACAAGAGTTGAAGTGGAAGATCTAATTGGTCTGCACCCCACATCTCACCCGACATCTGACTTTTCCAACACCCCGGAGATAGAATGAGCACAAATCTCCACAAGAACAATCTAGTGCTACTTCTCTGATCTTCTCAGAAGAGTTTAAATGGAGAAGAACACAGCAAAAAACAGTTTATAGTGTATTATAAATATAAAATTCAACATAAAATACCAAAGAAACATCACCTCATAATCTCACCCGACATCTGACTTTTCCAACACCCCGGAGATAGAATGAGCACAAATCTCCACAAGAACAATCTAGTGCTACTTCTCTGATCTTCTCAGAAGAGTTTAAATGGAGAAGAACACAGCAAAAAACAGTTTATAGTGTATTATAAATGTAAAATTCAACATAAAATACCAAAGAAACATCACCTCATAACGTAGTCACATTGTTTAGCTATCAAAAGAACATGGCATTTTATTATCAACAGCAATCTTCGTAAAAAAAAAAAAAAATAAATCCTGTCAGATTGTGCGCCACCTGAATCGCTCCTACTTGTTTGAAAGTGGTTTTGTTGTACATGTCCTTTGGGAAATCATCACATGCTGCAGGATGGGAATTGTTTTTGGTTTAAAAGGGAAGCTGAATATTTTTTTTCTGAGTAAACGTAGTCAAGTCGTATCTATTTTTCACAAATCGAAAAACCATTACTTATTTCTTGTAATGTGTCTTATCGTGACTTGATTTTGCTTTCCCACCTGTCTTTCACCTTGTTAAACTACTACATTGTTCATCATTTTTATAAAGTGTTTTTATAAGTGATAAAAGACTTTGGGATGTGCTGGTATTGGAACATAATGAGGTATTAGATGAATGTAGACACTTCTTCTTAACTTTTTTAACTTTAATTTATCAGAAAAGAAAATTGTATATTGCTTAATTTCTGAATTCGCAATTTATATTCTCACTCTATTTATTTCTGCTTATTAACATCCACAAATCAAATGCCTAATTAAAGCATAAAAAAGCCACATGACTTCCAAATCCAATCGTAATATTATCAGTGAATAAGCTGGATAACTGTGGATTCTTTAGTTAACCATATTCTCAGAGTTTGTACGTAGATATAATGCAATTCCCATTGCCATTAGTTTTGAACAGCCGTTCATTCACCCGTCTTTACTTTCGCTTGCTTTCTTGTTTCTTTCTTTTATGCTCCATGAGTCAGGATTATTTTGGTGACAAAAGGGGGACCAACACAATATTAGGCAGGTGGTCATAATGTTATGCCTGATCGATGTTTATTGATATGAATATGAGAACATCTCAAAGAAGAATTATTTACTAATAAAATATTTATTAGATCTAATTTATCTAATAAGGATTTATGAGAGGTATAATTATTTATTTGACATTCACATAGGATTGTATGTGCTAATTTCTGAACATCCCATTCCACATTTAATTCCCATTTGTTCTTACAATAACCTTTACTCTTCTTGGGAAGAGGTTCCATTTTTGCATCCACAAGGGTGTCAGTAAGATCAGGTACTGATGTAGGTGAGGTGAGGCGATCTGGGGTGCAGTCAGCATTCCAATTCATTCCAAAGTATACTATAATGGGAGATCTTCCAGTCCAAACATGCTGGAAGACTTTTGTGTCTCCTCATTTAAGTGAAGGGAAATACAACTGTGTGTGTTCATATTTAAGATACTTAAAAGTATCACATACAGTATGGATGGAGAAGTCAGGTGTCCCAGTACTTATCAAGTATATAAATGATATTAGTGGGAATCATTCCAACATGTGATTTGGCTGTAATGGAAGATTACAGCCAAATCAGTCTGTCAGATTAAAGCCTGATTCATATTTAAACTAAACTGAGTAACACCATTAATTATTCAAATGAATCATCATTTTAAGGGTTTATACATTATCATATTTTTACAGTACAGGATTCTATATTGTAACGGAAGACCTGCATAGCCTTTGGCGTAACTCCTTCAAGAGCCGTATACTGTCGGTACTTCGTCTACGCTGTAGGGCATCATCAGATATTCATAGCACCCCGTTATTGTGGAGAAGGCTTTGACTCATCTCCTTAAGTTATATGCTCGGTATACTTGAAATAGCTCCACACAGTGACTGCACTGCACTAGCCACGTGACCTGATGCTAAATCCTCTGGTGACTGATGCAAGAACAAAGTTTTCCATCTATTTCTTCCTTTAGTTAGGGAAGAAAAAAATCCTTCAGAAATCCTGCAAGAGAGGCTAAAGACCGGAGGAACTCATGCCTCAGGGCTTCTGTGATGTATTCCTCTTTGGCTGTCTTTCTGTGATAAAATAGAAGGTAGGCTCTGGAGAGTCAGAGAAACTCCTAGCATGAGGTTGACAGCAGATTCAAATTAACATGCCGCAAGACTACCCTGAGTGGAACGTACCGAAGCGCATAACTTCACCTAAACAATCCGAACAGATTTTGCTAGGGTTATTTAGGCATTCTTGCACCTGTGTTTTAAATGGTTTATAAAATTCATCTATAAATGGAGGTATTTTTTCAAATGTTTTCACCTCGAGCAAGCTGCTCAACCAAATCCAAATAGGTAGTGCTCCCCATGCGTTTCCTTAATAAATGTTGGCAAATCCCTCCTTCATCAAAACCACTTCTAGAAATTAAAAGCTTTTGCGACGCCAATAGAAGCGTTTCATGTTAAACGCGGTACCACCACCGTTTGATCGTGTTAACGCAAATAGATTAAGATCAAATTTGAATGAAAATCCTTTGTGTTTGATCTAATACATGGATCTACTCGATTCATTCTGGTGCTGTACTTCTGCTAGAATATTTGTAATCATTTTACATTTATGGCATTTTTGCAGATGCCTTTTGTCCAGAGGGAATTACATTTTGTCATTGTATACAACTAAGCAGTTAAAGGATCAGGGCCTTGATTGAGAGGTTCAGCAGTAGCAGCTTGGTGGTGATGGGATTTAAACCTATGACCTTTCAATCAGAAGTGAAACATTTTAACCACTGAGCTACCACTTCCCTCTTGACTCACGTTCTGCCACTGCAGATGATCACACTTGGAAGACTTGTGCTTTCCAAAGCCGATGACTTACCATTTCTTCAAATTAAAATCTAAATTATACACTGTAGATTAGTACTTTCTTTTTTCTTCTTTGTCTGGTTTTTGTTGTTGTTATTATTATTGATATAAAGTTCTTTGTAGCCTGATTGTATTCAGACTCAGATTGATTATTTGTGTGACATCTGTCGATAATGTCAATTGCTCTATGTGTAGTTCACAAGGTTCTTCCCAAGGTTCTGACCGATGTATAGTTCACAAGATTCGTCTCCAGTTGAAGCGTCAGAGATGGGATTTTTCCAACAGCATCACAAGCACCCTCTTATGCTTATAGTAAAATAATGGCATCTCGCAGCAAAAAAGTAACAACTTGCAGTGTTCATTTTGATTCATGACATGCCTACAAACACTCCTTTTCTCTCTATAACCCAATACGTTTCTCTTCTTGCTGTAGTGTACACCACACTTGCTTCAACATTTTCTTAAGTTGGTTCGAAGTTGTCACCCTTATTGCATCATCTTGGCTTGGTGTCCCTATTTGTTCTTGGTTTGACGCTCGTCGTAGGAGAAGGCGCTTTGCAGGATGGAGTCTGAAATCTTCAGATCGCAAAAAAAAAGATCTAAGGTGCTGGTGAACATGTCAAAAGAGCAATCAAAGACTACAGATTTTAGTTTAGGATTACAGTATTCATTCTTTACTTTAATATTAGACCCCAAATTGCATTCCACTGTTTTTTTATTTTTTATTTACAGCCCAAAACATGATATTCCTTGTGACATATTGCAAACTGCCCCACAGTTGCGCAGGACGTAATCGTGACATATTGTAGCTACAAACTGTCAGACAGTAATGGTAGACTTTGCCTCTCCTTGCTCCAGGTGGTATCATGCAAGAAAAATGTGCTTTAGAATCACCTGTAACAGAGACGCACCACTGGTTCACCACTCCATTTCACAAATGGAAGAGTTTGCTTTACTTTCACCTGGGGTTTGCTCGTTAGACACCAAGGTTTACTGTATATCAGAATAAAAATATGTGTGAATCGTGGTGAGCAATAACTTATTTTTGATCTCAGATTATATAGATGCTTTATTTTCTATATATATTCAGACACAATTTTTTATATTGTATTTATGCTAATTATCGCATTTAAATGATGAGCGGTACGAGTACCGAGCAGCTGTGAGCTGAGAGCTTTGAACGAGAGCCAAATTTTCAGGAATTTGAACTAACACACAAAATAAACCACTTAGAGAAAAAAAAAAATCTATTTATTTCACACCTTTTGGTTAATACATTTTGTAAACTGACCGCATTATTTGTTCCAGTGAACAAAAAAACACAAAACAAACACAAAATGTACATTTTACTCAGGGTTTAGGGTTATTTTCTCAAGTATGGATGGTTTTAGGTTTATAGTTTTTCCATCATCCTCATTTCCATCATCATCATCATCCTCATCATCATTATCATCATCAGCAGCAGCAGCTGCAGCTAAATACGGTTTTAGTGTGGTCTTAAGCACCTTTGAAAGATTTGGCAAATGTGTGTGTGTGTGTGTGTGTGTGTGTGTGTGTGTGTGTGTGTGTGTGTGTGTGCGTGCGTGCAGGTGTGAGTGTGTTTGAGAGAGTATGTGTGCATAGGGGACAGGATTTGTTTTAGATGATTGCCATCTAGCGTTTGGAATAAAGTAGCACACTTTAAAAAAAAAAAACCTATTAGGAGGCAAAAGGAAACGACAGAAAATGGAGAAAGGTCAATGGAATGACAAGGGGGGAAAAAAAAGAAAAATGTTTCAAAGGTGGTTTTAAAGAAAGACGGAGGACACGTTGGCATCCCGATGACATTTCTAGACGCCTACGTTGCGTGTGAAAAGCAAGGGAATTGACAGGATGAGTAATCCTTTCGAGCTTGAGGAAAAAAGACAAGGTCATAAAACATGCTTCATCCATGTGTATGAACAGCAACATGGTGGAAATGACGGCATGGAAAAGGCCGTAGTCGGCATTCCTTATTTGTTGTGTTATTGTATTGTGGAAATTGTTCACATTTTTTAGACTGATTGATTGATTTTGCATCACAATGACACCCGAAATTAAATATAACTATAATAAGATAAAATCGCAGTGATACTTAAGATGGTGTTGCTTTTGCACATGTCTACCTTTTTTTTTTTTGTTTTTTTGTTAAAGTTTTACTCTTATTGACAGCAGGCTGCTTTAAAAAAGAGCCAATTGCATCAGATTCAGTAAAGTTCTGCTTCTGACATTTGCTATTAAATCGACTTGTTCCCATGGCGATCCAAGAGGTCTACCAAGCATCACCTGAGCCGACAAAATGCTGAAATATTTAAGGGAACTGCTTCGATGGGAAAGTTTCAGGTCAAATCAACAGAGAAACACTGACAGTACACGCCCGGTCACGTTTCAGTCATCGTCTCATCGGCTTGGAGTTAATTATCTCGAATTCGAAACACTACCCTTTTTTGCAGCATTGCCTATGCCCCATATATACATAAATGGGGCAGATGCGATTCACATCTCTATGCATAGCCAACGATATGATTCAATAAAGATACCTATAAAGCAGCTACTGATGTGATGTGATACGTTTCACCCCTTTTTTCGATGCAGCGTGATTCGATTTGATTCAACACAGATATGATATGGTACAGATCATATTGGTACAGATTGGTAAATAAAACCAGACATTCTTTTCCTGCTGTGTCTCCAGGAAGTTATAGCTCTACCTCTGCCATGTTAGTCTCTATTTTATGTGACACTCAAGACACGCCTCGATCTCCGTAGTGTTGTGATGCATCATAGAAATCAATCGCTTCGAGAAATCAATCTACATAGACCATGTTGGTCACAAATTATTGGTCACTTTTTAAATAATAAAAGTATAGCGAATATGCTAATAATGATATTTAAATAAATCAGTTTATATATATATATATATATACATACAGTACAAACCAAAAGTTTGGACACACCTTCTCATTCAAAGAGTTTTCTTTATTTTCATGACTATGAAAATTGTAGATTCACACTGAAGGCATCAAAACTATGAATGAACACATGTGGAATTATATATGGAATTATATACATAACAAAAAAGTGTGAAACAACTGAAAAATCTCATATTGTAGGTTCTTTAAAGTCGCCACCTTTTGCTTTGATTACTGCTTTGCACACTCTTGGCATTCTCTTGATGAGCTTCAAGAGGTAGTCACCTGAAATGGTCTTCCAACAGTCTTGAAGGAGTTCCCCGAGAGATGCTTGGCACTTGTTGGCCCTTTTGCCTTCACTCTGCGGTCCAGCTCACCCCTAAACCTATATATATATATATATATTTAGTCGGTTCAGTTATTACTTTTCCTCAGATGTAAGAACTTTATATCAGATGATGTCTATAACGTCCGCCCAGCCGTTTCTTGCTTTCCCCATCCAATCCTGCTCCATTCGTTCCTCTCGGCTCTGAGCAAAAGAAAAGCAGAATTACAGATCAATATGGCGTTATTGAGCTGAATGAGTGAGCCGTCAGAGGTGTTTCATTAGAAAAGCTCAAGGACAAACGCCGGGCTTCGGTGTTAGGGGATTAAATAGCAATGTACATGCTTGCAGATACAGTCATACAAAAAAGACATAATTATAAAATAATTATATAAAAAAATTAAATGTAAATCCCTCCCCCAACATTTTTTTTATGCTTCCAAAAACGAACGTACGGACTCATTTTTATACAAAAAATTCTCTATTTACATTCGAAGAAAACCAGGACACAGCGGCAAAGCATGTTTCAAAGCAGGTCGAGATGTAAATACGAATACTAATGTGGAATGAGGGGAAAGAGGGAGGAGCTTTCAGAGCATTAGTTAATACCAGTTTGGTTAAAAAAATTATAAAAAACATTAATCCATCAGTCCAGAAATCCACCCAGTTTTATATTTCACAGTCTTGTGTAGGAGTGTACACGTGTAGGAGTGTACACCAGTGTTAAGATATGGAGCAGTATATGCATAATTCTTTCACTTGTTAAGACTTTCCAAGACTATAGCTTCCCCTTAGCTTCCTCTTATACACTCGATCCTGACAGCTGCTGTGATGAATTTGTTCATTCCAAAGATCCAGTTGGATCAAACCGCAATCAACCTCAACCAGGTGTAAGCTTACAGATCCGTCCAGGCATCAATCAATGCAACATGATGGTGAATACCGCTTAGGTCTGAGAACAAACCCTGGGTTAAGGACGGCTTATTTATGGCACAGCATTTGTCATTAATCTGATTAACATTAACTCTGCGTGTGAAATAGAATCGGCAGAATTGTTGAATGAGAACTGCTTCGATCGGAGATTTGACAGGTGATGTGCTTGGGGTAAAAATAGCAAGGAAATATGATAGTATAAGGAAGAAACCTTGAAGGGAACTGGATTTAAAAGGGAACCCGTCCTGATGCACCGAATGTCCATTCATTATAAATGATCAATGACTGCATTGTACCAAGTGGCCCAACTCTAAAATGAGTAATTTTTCCACTTGATAAACTTGACAAGTAGTCATTTTTAATTCATTAAGAAAGAATTTTCTTCAGGAATAATTAATACTATAAATAATATATATATTTAAAATAAAAATTAATAATAAATTCATTTATAGTTACATTTTATGTCAAAATTGTTTCTCTATCACCATGATACTGGATAAAAACC
Organism: Silurus asotus; assembly: GCA_024362625.1. NCBI lineage: Eukaryota > Metazoa > Chordata > Actinopteri > Siluriformes > Siluridae > Silurus > Silurus asotus. The sequence continues at coordinate 460,799 of MU551562.1, read as the reverse complement.
TCAATCCATCACAAGCCTCACTTACTTGAAGTAAATAAATAAAGAAAAAGAAAAAAACAACGACACACTCCTTTATTCTGAAGACTTTCCCATCTCAGAAAACTGCCTGTAACAAAGCACTGGCACTGGAGACTCATTATATAAACCCTAGTTTTCAACAGCCATTATCATGGAAACGAGATCCTGTTTTTGCTTTACTATCAGAGCCGCTGAAATGAATGAATATAGTAACTTTCGTCCAATCAGAATACAGGATTAAACAGAATGAAGACTGCTAGTGCAAGAGTGCCTTCATTCTTTTATTACCTGTAGTTTTTCTAAGAATGGGATCTTGTATTAATTATTTCTGCTCCCTAATGAAGCACAAAAGATCATCAAAAAATGCGTCATACTGGAAATGTGGAGTACCAAATTAAGTAAATTGTCGTTAAGACATTGGACTTTGGATCCAAATTCCAGCAACACCAAGCTGCCACTATGCAGTTAAAGACCCTGAGCAAGGCCCCCTAACCCACTGCTCTGGATAAGGGTGTCTACCAAATGCTGTAGGAAGTTTGCAGTTGAAATAATCGACAGTTCAAACCTGTGAGTTACTGTTACAGGGCTGATATTTTTCTTCTTTTATTAAACATTACTGTACACACTGTAGCTGTTCACTGAACCAGAAAACCTGCACTGACTTTAAATGCAGCTGAAGCTTCCGATTTTAAAAAAAACCTGATTAAGCAGTCAGTTCAAGCTGGCATTTCTGCCCTGTCACCCCTGGCTTGCTCATTAGCTGTCTGAATCCACATCGAGTTTTTATAAAAGTAGTTTATTTTTTTACACTGTCTATTGCTAGAAGCCCTGTACAAATCAGGCAACATTTAATCTAATCGAGTTCTCTGTAAGAGTGAGCAAATGTTTTGCCCAATGTATCTGCATTTCCATTTAAAAAACTCGGAGAATGCATTGAAACTTTAAATCATCATTTTGTCATTAACTACACTTTTACAAATTTTTAGCCATGAACCTTTTATGGAACCATATTGGAACCCCTGACTTTCCCAGCCATATGAAGTTTTTTTTATCAAACCTGTACCACAAATTTGGAGGCACACAGTTGTATAGGACTTCTTTGCGTGCAGTAGCATGACATTTTCCCTTCACTTAAACTATTAGATCCATACCTGTTCTAGCACAACAGTGCACAAAGCCAGCTCTATGAAAATATGCTTTACATGGATTGAAGTGTGGGATCTCCTGCTTCAAAACTTCATCCCATTCCTTTGGAATTAATTGGACTGCTGATTGCACCCCAGGCCGCTTCACCTCACCTGCATCAGTACCTGACTTTGTAAACACTGTTGTGTCTAAATGTGCATAAAAGTCCAAATGTCCAAATCCTTCATTATGTATAGGTGATTTGTGCATAAAAATCTAAAAATCAATAAAAAGTCAATACACTTCTGGTAGAATTATTACATACCGTGGCAAAAAATATTTATTACTTCACAGTTTCTAATACTACAATTGTACACAATTACACAACTAGCTTATCACTTATCCAACTTATAGACAAAGACACACTGTGTATGGGTGCACATTCCAAAGTGGCCTGAAAAATCATCTGGGAAATAAAATCTATTTAATAAAATTTTTCAATTTCACACATCCAGGTTGTTCTGACCTGGAAAAAATGGTATGTCAGTTTGAATGTGAGGTTCCGTTTATGATGTGTGTAGCTGCGGGAAATATCACTATAAATATCATACACAGTGGTATTCAAAAGGATAAAATCAGGGGTCGCCAGGAAGGTGCAAATTCAGTGCGCATGTCGACGTGTTGTTGATGGGTTAATTCGAGAGTTTTCTCATTCCTTTGTGCTTTTTGAACATCCCGTTCCACATCCATGTTCCTCGTTTGCTGTTATAGGAACCTCCACACTTCTGGGAAGATGTTTACTTAAATCTTTTGTGGAGATTTTTGCTCATTCAACCCACAGTCATGTCTTGAATATAATATAGATTAGTGATAGTCCAGTTGTAATATTGTGCACAATGATAGTAGTAGAAACTGTGTATTATGTGGTGATGAATGAATGGGATGATTTACAGTTGATCATTTAGTTGATTTTTGATCTTTAATGGTGATACATTTTCATGCTCAAATGGAGAAAATTAGTTTTGTTATTTTATACCAATTGTTTTAAAAATCTTAGAAACGAGTTTATTAGAGGAACAGCGCATGTAGGACGTTTCGGAGACAAGGTGAGGGAGGCGAAATTGAGATGGTTTGGACATGTGCAAAGGAGCGACATGGGGTATATCTGTAGAAGAATGCTGATGGAGCCACCAGGAAGGAGGAAAAGAGGAAGACCAAGGAGGAGGTTTATGGATGTGGTAAGGGAACGACATGCAGGTAGTTGGGGTGAAAGAGGCAGATGTACAGGACAGGGGGTATGGAGACGGATGATCCGCTGTGGCGCCCCCTAATGGGAGAAGCCGAAAGAAGAAGAAGAAACCAATTTTTTTAAATCATCGATACTTATAGGACACCTGGCCATGAGACTGGGATGTGTTTTTTGAACATTTCATTTTGAACATTTCATCCTATTCCACATTTAATCCCCATTTGCTGTTTCTGTGGATATTTGTGCTCATTTAGCCCACAGGGTATTAGTTAAGTCATGTACTGACATAGGTGAGGTGAGGGGGCTTGTGGTGCAGTCAGTTTTCCAGATCATCCCAAAGGGTTAAGGTCAAAGCTCTATAGCATGCTGTTGAAATTGTAATAATAAATATTGTACATCAAGTTAAGAGATGATTTGACCACAATTGGTCCATCAGGTTTACATTCCTGCCCACTATTCTTCAATTTGCATATCATTTGCTTATAACACCTACATATATGGTCACACTAACCAGATCCGAGAAACTAAATATTCACCAAAATAATCACCATGTTTTATTTTCGGTGCTTTTTTGCAGGTTCTACTGTCCTGTCATTAGTTTGTTACCTGATTGTGTTCACCTGTTTCGTGTTAGTCCACGATTCGTTTATTCAGATGCATTCCTTGCTACTTCTTTAGAGCATCCCGAATGACACTGTTTGATCGGCAAGACTCAACAACGATAGTATGCACGGCATTTCTTTAGGTGCCTTAATAATCTTACCCGGCGTCCCTCAGGGTGTCCAGCCGCCACTCATGCCCAACACGACATATAATCATTTCCCGCTGGATACCACCCGTGTGCCCACTTGGAACTGGATTCTGTTCCTCCCTTCCACCACTTTCTTTTGCTGTCTTTATTATTTCATGCTGCTTATGGGAGCCTGAGGGATCACTTCTCCTGGTGCACCTCGGTAAAGAGAGAATAGAAAAGTGCAGAGTGTTTGTAAAAGCTGTGAGGATTCGCTGCTTTTGGTGAAATCCTGAGCAGGTGGAAGCTGGCACTGGTTTCTCGGCTCACCGTCTGCTGGCTCTTGTTCTCAGAAAACAGCAATGCAGCATACGCTTGAAGAGGAGGAACTGTGTGGGTGGGTGGAGAGGAACGAGAGGTGGTCTAAATGCACTATGAACCAAACTTTAGTCTTTTTAGACCAGTCAGGAAACTTGTATTCAAATAAATCACCTGTTCACACACAATTTGTGGTTGAACCCCAATAAATCACCCGTTAATTTGCCGTTATATTGACACTTGGACTGTATCGTGTGGTATACTTTCTAAGATTAATACGAACAACATCCTTAGATATACATTTAATTTTTTTTTTTTAACTGCAATAGTCACAAAATGACCACTTGGAGATTTCTAGAATTGTGCCAACAGTCACTTTTTATTGCTTAACCAATGTACATTAACAAATATTTGAAGACCCCTGACCATAAGATTTGTAAGATTGGTGGTCATTCCCCATTATTCATTTGCTGTTATTATAACATTCACTATGAAGATGTTCCACTAGATTTTGGAGATTTGTGCTCGATCAGCAACAAGGGCGTCATAAAAATCAGGCACTGATGTAGGTGAGGAAATGAGGAGGCCTGGGGTGCTGTCAACATAAAAAAAATTAATCCCAATGGTGTGTAATAGGGTTTGTAGATTTATAGCAAGCCACTTAAGATCTTCCATACAGTTCAAACCCATGTATCTTCATGGAACTGGCTTTGTGCACAGGAACATCGTCAGGCTGGAATAGGTTTGGGTGGCGTAGTTCAAGCGAAGGGAAAATTTCATGCTCCAACATCCAAAGACATCTTATGCAATTGTGTGGCCCCAGTATTGAGATAACAGTTTTGGGAAGAACCACAAATTGGCTGGAAATGTCAAGTGTGCCAATACTTTTGCGGAATACTGATCAAGCATGCATTTCTATTTAGGCTTGTTTTATTCGTATGTTTTTCGTTGGCCTTGTGCCGAGTTGTGAAAAGGTTGGGTGAAAATATTTGGAAAAGTTGCATCGTTGAATTTTTATCTGAAAGATCATTGAATAAAAAAAAAACCCAAGATCTGGTGGTGATTTCGAAAATATTAATTAAGCAAAAATTTACAAAGAAACTAAAGATCTCGAAAAACATGATTATAACCAAATAATATTTGCAGAGTTCCAAAGGCTAAATGCTTCCCCCAATTACAGAATCACCCTCCAAGCCTTTGTTAAGTTTGCAGTTGATGATTCCCAGCTTGACAAGTACAGTGGACTTTTTGGACTCAAACGTACAGCGGGTCTGGCGGATCAGAGGCAGATGGAGTGAGGAGGGGGATCAAAGAGCGACTGGACATGTGAGAATTGGGGAGAAATAAAAAGAAAGAGTAGGAGTAGGGGAGTGGGAGAGCGAATGCAGGAAGCATTCATCCTTTTATCTGTGACCTCAAAGACACAGAGGTGGAAAAAAAGGTCTCTGATCAGATGGGACAGAGGGAAAGAAGGGCATTTAGAAACGTAAGTCCCACATTAGTGCAATGCTTTTCATCATTTTTGTGTTAAAAAAACTCATAAAAGGGGAACCCTTGTTAGTTTTTCTATCATTCCTTTTTTTTTCTCCTTTAGCATCTCTCTCTCTCTCTCTCTCTCTCTCTCTCTCTCTCTCTCTCTCTCTCTCTCTCTCTCTCTCTCTCTCACTCTCCCTCCTGTTCTCCATCTCCCGTCCCTTCCTCTCACACATCGTTCATGGAAAGAGCGCTCCGCTGCTCTACATTACAGCTGCTCTCCTGTTTCTCTTCGCTCTCGTTCGCAATTCCTCCCTCCCTTCCCCTCTTTCTTTCCTTTCCTCTCTCTGTCTCTTTTTTCCCTCTCTACTGGCTTTTATCCGTTCATCTTGGTTCTCTTGGAAAGACCAAACACACGCATGCTTCCATTCGGTTCTGGAGTCGAGACGCTCCTCTGGGATCTAGCGCTTCTCCAGGACCCACTGCTCCTTCTAGCTCCAACGCTCATTACGGATCTTTCTATCTTTGGATCGAGGGAGGGTCATGCTCCCTGAGCCGAGCGGGATTAGCAGGATTTGGCCGGAGCGATGTGGGGCCCTTTTCCGGATGCCGGGAACGGCCAGCTGGATGCTCCGCGCCCGCTCAACTGGACCATCCGAAAACTGTGTCATGCCGCCTTCCTGCCTTCTGTACGCCTACTAAAGGTATTATCAAGCTTCAGGGAGGGAACTTGGGCGACTCATTGCTTGATTTATGCCTATTATTATCGTGCTTATGGTTAATGAATGTGCAATTTCTACTCTAAGGAAAGTTGTTCATAGAAGCCCCAGAGACTCCTAATTGACTATTTTGTTTTTACTCTAAAACCTGTGGTCTCCTAATGCTCGTGTTGGGCTCGGTGCATCTCAGTGCCAAAACTTTGACTTGTAGAGAAGATTGAAAAAACGTTCTCGCTCGTGTGGTGTTCTAGATTTTTTTTTTCCCTCTTCATCTTCTTCTTGCGAGCGTTCTAAAAGTAAATCAGTGTCTCTGAGGTCTGCCAGAATGCCCCCTAACGCACAGATAGGACTGGAAACTGGGTTTCTCACGCTCATCAGAGCAAGGAATGTCCAGGCAGAGAAAAAGAGAGAGGGACTGAGGAGAGAGGAAAAGAGGGGGCAGGTGAAAGCGAAGCTTGTCTTATTATTGGCCGCCCAGTTTTCTTCATAATTGAATCCTATTCAAATATGCCCAATTATACATGTCCATTAGAAGCGTCTTACGGTCTGTCAGGTTCGCTCGCCTACCTGGAACAAGCTGTGCATTCCTACACACACGTCTATTTTTGTCCTCACACACTGCAGTTGCAAAAAAAAAAAAAAAAACACAATAATCCTAAACAGAATCATTATCTCACAGATTTAAGCTTCATGAAAATGGACGAATGGTTTGCTTGTTTTATTGTCCATGCGATATGGTTACTTTTGTGCTGTCCCTGAGAAGAGACGTGCTTGTCATTGCCCTTGGGGGATGAGTGTGAGAAGATTGAAAATAACAGCCATGATGCAGGTCATGCGTCAGGAGATGAGAGAAGATGATTCTTGAGATTGAATATATATATGTGTGTGTGTGGGGGGATTAAAGTGGCTGCTGGATGCAGGGGAAAATCTCAGGATATCAGGGTTTCATCAGCATCATTCCTTCTTGGGTGAATTAAAACATGTATTCTTGTGAATAATTAAATTTCAGCAACTACATGCAATTTAGATTGAGGAGATATTCTAAAAATTGCCAATATATATAATCATACAGGCAGTGGCTACATAAAGAATCACTGCTTATAAGGGGGTGTAACAATACACTTTGGTGTTGATTCAACTTAAGAATATTTGGGGAAAAGAATGCATTGACGGAAATGGGTGAATGCATCCATGTCTTGAAAAATAAATCCATAATTGTATATATTTTCCCCCAACTTTAAAAAAATCAGCAAAGCCTCAGTGCTTTGGAAAATGATTGAACTAAAGCATAATGAGCTACAAAGTTAGCTAAATTGCCCCACTTCCACTTATTTTTAGCATTATAGATCTCAGCCACACTGAACTGGTGTTAATTAAAAGCCACTGAAGGACTGTTGTAACATGGGTGTGTAATCCTATAATCTATAATGTTTGTCATTCAAAAGGAGCAGCCATGGTGCAATCATGTGATGAGCATGCTTACTCTCTATTTCAGCTACGTGAGTTGTGAGGTTTCGAACCTCTGTTGTTCAAACAGTGCAATTGCATTAGAGTTGTAATTAATGTAATGCCGATTAAATGGCAAATTTCCACCAAAATTTAAAATAACACTTTGACTTGAAAAAAAGTGTCCAAATATCTTGAGTAATTTCTTAATCTGAATAATTACGTTTTTATTCTTTTAAAATAGTGGCTCCAAAGATTGAAGTACGGATGATATTGACATTTGAAACATGGGAACCCCAGCCAGGGTTTGTGCTCGACCCTTTCCAGAGACTGGTGTAACCAAATCTCCATTCACAGTGGGTATTGGCCGATATATTGTTACACTGTTAGAGGTGGAAAACTCTCAGTCTAACAAGGTCCCTCTAGAGGAACCATGTCAGGATTTATGCAGGACCTTACAATCAGAGAATAGAAACAAAGTTCAGCCCAAACAAACCTTGAGGAACTATTTCCTCAAGTGTAATTTTATCAACTTAACAAATCTTTTCTTACATAACAAATATACTGGGTCTTAATGCAGAGCCAAGCTCTGGAGCAGTCCTTTAGCAACATATGCTGATCCTGATACTATAGATTACTAGGTTTTAGCTGTAGATCTGTAAACACTGTTCCACGACAATATTCGAATCATCACTGGATGTGATATTGGCATTCATGGTGCATGGGTAATGACTTCTTATGTGATTAGCGGTGATGGTGATGGGAAAGCATTGATGGCTTTATGACTCCTGTCTAATCTCAATGACCCAAAAACTGTGTGGGATGAGCAGGAGAATGTGGGTGGCATCATAAACAAGGCCAATGAAAAGGCGAAAAAGCCTTTGCTAATTAAGCACTAATGAAGATACAAGTGAGAAAATTAAAGTTAAAGACCTGGGTGGAAGTCACCATCATGGCACAGTCTAATTTAATTTACGGCATCTTTCATTATTAATGAAGCATCGCTCGCGATAAATCAACTGTCCTGATAGGGTCTGTGTACAAATACTCATCCCAGGATGCTTATCAATGTAGAACAAGTGCCTTGGATCCAGAGATCTGAAGATCCAGAGATCTTTAGATTTACCAAATCAGATCCTGGGCTCATTCAAGGGTGGGAAGCATTTGATTGGCTACATATCACAGCACAAAAAAAAAAGGTCAGACCTCGACAATAGGGTGATTAAGCCATCTTGTGTATACTGTATTACCTGAAGTCTCATTCCTTTAGCATCAAAACACCAGATATCTTTTTCCACTGGTGTGTTTTGCTGATGATGTGATTTACACCAGTAGACATGAAGTTTTGCATCAGATTCCATAATTTCTGATCTAAATGACAGCGTGAGATGTGTGTTATTGCACTAGTGTTTGGCCAAATCGCCGCAGGTTAGATAAGTCTGTCACTTTCACAATAATTAAGATGAATGAGATACAAGAATATACCTGGATTGTGCCAGGACCCACAGGGAGGAAAAAAAGAATTGGAGCCTAAGAGAGAAAGAAATGCTGAGAGAAAAAGAATGTGATAACATAAGAAAGTTTAAGGGGAATTTAAATGCAAGAGCGTAGAGTTACAGATGTGGAACATGTGAAAGTAGGAGAGAAAGATGCAGAGATGGCACAAAACAGGAAGAAAGTGGGGTAGCGGGAAAAGGAGGAGACTTAGTGGATGGATGCATGGATAGATAGATTAATTGATGGATGGATGGATGGATGGATTATTGGTTGAATTGAATTGGATTGATTATTGGATTGAAGTCTGGGTAAATGTGGATAGGTGGTTTGATTGGTAGAAGGATTGATGGATGGGTCGCTAAAAAGATATGAAAGTAATCAGATTGGTTGGTAGATGCAAAAATGGATGGATGGGTGGGTGGATTGGTTCATGGTTGGATGCAAGGTGTAGTTGGTAGAGGTATGGATGGATGGATTGGAGGATGGAATGCATGATTTGGTTGGCAGATCGAATGCTGGATTGTTGGTGGATAGATGTGTGGGTGGATGGACAGTGGTTTGGTTCAACATAGCAACTAGAGCAATGAAAGCTCTTCTATATTGTTGAATCAACAACACAAACAACAAAGTATCATTTCCACCTGCTTCTTGGTCTCCACCATGAAATATAATTTGAACTATTTTGAAAAGCAAACCAAGCTTTAGTTTGTCAGAGAAAAAAAAAAAAAGTAATGTTTACTTGCATATCTGCTGTTTACTACACAAGTGGAATTTTTGGACATGTTTGTTTTAGTGTTTCGTTTGTATTGTACGTGTGTTGAATGAAGACCCATGTGGTTTCGCTTGAAAGCAAGAAAAAGGACAGGACACAAACCCATACACAAGAGCCAACCTCCCTCTCTCTTTCGCAGTCTTTGTGTATAGTTTATAGTGTAAATAGATTTTATTTCATCCATATGTATATCTAATATTCATTTTTTCCCTAATTGCTCTAGAGATAATTGTATTCGACAGGCACTTTCTATAAAGCACTTTTTAAATGTAACTTTGCCATCTTTCCTGATTAATAATAAGACTGCTAGCGGATGGGGGCCTCATTTATTTCAATTATCAATTAGCTCTCGAGGAAAAAGCGACACGCTGATGAAAATGTCTTGAGACTCTAAAACATCAGCCACTCAGGATGATAAGTAAAATATGGAAAAAACACATACTCAATAAAATTATATTCTGGATGTAGATTTTTGCTTTGAATTTCAAGCAGTTTTATCAATTGGATGTTGGACTTGAATATAATTGGATTTAATTGGATCTTTTAGGCTGAACACAGCAATACATTCGTCTCAAACCCATTGGTTTTTAACCTGGGCACACCGTTCCCATTATGAAGCATGGCGATGGTAGCATCAAGTTTCCACTGGCATCCTGGTTACAATCCTGTCATCAAACAACTTTGGTATTATTTGTCCAGGTTCATGACACCAAACATCTCATTAAAGTCCATTACAATTCCGAGTTGTAACACTGCAAAATGTGAATAGATCAAGGGGGTGAATAGTTATGCAAGCCACTGTAGTCATAAACAGGTCAGTCAGTAAAATCAATTGGAATAACATTATAAAGTGAATTAAGTGTTTTCAAAGATTTTCTTCTTCTTCCTCTTCTTACTAGTCATGTTGTAAGATAATTTAACCAATATGACCTCCACATCCATTGTACGCTAGAGGCACTTGGGCTACATGGTATAGAAAACGCCTTTGCGCATGACTTTCCTGGTGATTCAAGTAGAAAATAAGGCAGCAGAAATGGACAAGGTCAGTGCAGTGATTGGAGACAGTTTTCACATTTAAATCAACCTGATTTCTTGATTGACAGATTGGAAAAAAAGTCAATAATTCACCAGAGGCAGTGGTGTGTACTGTACATGCAAAGTCTTTTCACAGAGTATAGTGCACTGCGATGTCGTTTCTTATCATGCAGGTGCACAAAAGCTTGGCTTGCTGTAACTAATTTTAAGTCGATGCTCCGCTAGCATTAGCTATGTATTTGGGTCCAAAAAAAGCAATTTTAAAGGAAATGACAGAGGAGGACGAAGTACACAAACCAGCGGTGGGCCTTAAGGGCAAGCAAGGCCTTCTCTGCTGGCCTAAACACAATCAGAAGCACTGACCTACATTTACAACCTAAATTCTAATATTTGTTCCATGAAATTATTATTATTTTCTCTTGGCAGCACTGCTTCCAGTACATGTATGTGGATGTTTTAATTATCCAATCAGATTTCAGCCTAATGTGCATCTATGTCAATGCTCATGTACCTTAGACTATATTAGCAATGGGTCTGTTCCTTTAACCAATCGGATTTCAAATTCGTCTCACAGGGCCAGCTATCTGGCCCAGAATAGCGTCAGCATTTTCCTGTCCTCTGATTGGTTGGTCAGAGGGAAACTGTTACAGCCGAATTCGACTGGCAAAACGCATCTGTAGCGCTCTGCACACAATAACACATCTGAAATACACCATTTTATTCCCACAATGGCTGATGAAGGAAGAGAAATTGATTTGGTCTGGGCAAAAAATCAATTTAGAAGAAAAGCTAGACATTGTGAGGAGAAGTTGGCCAACCCCGAAGCTAGCTAGCTTATCTCACCCCAGGAAAGGGTTTGTTTGCCACTTCCAGACAAATGCCTACAAGCGGTACCACTGGCTTACAGCCTATGAGGAGCGGTGCAAATTATGAGTATGCACGTCTGGTGAGTTGCGGTTGTGGTGGTTTAGAGATTGCTTTAGTAAAATGGTATTCACCCTTTATATGCCAAATGCCTCTCACTGTATTGCCACACATTGTTATATTGCGTTTTTGTATAGTATTGATGGTTTTATAATTGTGATGTGATAGTGGTGGTATAAAGAGGTGGATTAAGTCAGGTACGTCCCCACTAAAGGCCCAGGTACCAAATGCACGACCCGCCACTGACACAAACCATGTAGTTGAGTTAAAGTAGAGATATTTTGTAAAATATTAATCCAGTTAAAGTAAAAGTGTCCCTTTTAACTTTTACTTGAGTAAAGTGATAAAAGTATGTCTTCAAAAGTACTTGTCTTAAGACTCTTCCGTTAATCAACAAATGTAAAAAGACTCTAATGTTACTCTTAACACACCAATCTATTAATGGAATGATAAGTCAAACACTGATTGATATCTATTAAAATTATTATGAGCTCAAAACCTACTTCAAAATATGCGTAAATAAGGCCACAGCTGTTGTTGTTTTTGTCCACCACTGCGAAACGAGCAAAAGTGTGCTACACCTGACAAGTGTAAACAAGCTTACTTGCAGTTTTCTTGTTCAAAAAGTAACATTAAACAATTTTCTCAGCCACCTATTTTTTATTTTTCTTCATTTGAGCAAGCGCCCTGCAAAGAACGCCTGGATCAATCGAGCGTCCATCAAGAAAACAAGTAAGGCCATTCGGAGCAATTGGTTTTCAACACTTTCGTTTGGAACAAGCTCACAAATGGCTGTTTTGAGTGTTGGGAGTAAAAAAAAATCCCTTGTGAAGCCTTCAATTATTTGCTATGAAACACTCTAACAGACATGAAAAGTGTATATACTTGGATATACACAGGTTAACAAGATCAATTCTCAGGTAGAAAATCCAAAGCTGTTCACCGTACTGTTGATAGATCGCAAATCTCAACCATGCCACCATTTCCCAAAGACTGGAGTCCAAGAGAGGATAATTGGCCGGGCTTTCTGATTCTGCTAGCTGTGCCCTGTCTCCCCTGACAATACGAGCCATACGAGCCAACTGCTGGAGTCAGTGAGCGGTCAGCCGGCCTGTAATGTGTTTGAAAAACATGCGATCTTAGAAGAAGAAGCTTTCATGAGCTCTGCTTGGTAGCTATGGGAGAACAAGTTAGTGGGAAAGAAAGAACAAAGAAACAAGCCTAGTCATTAGGAACCGGGTTGGAGAAAAAACAAATATTGCTGTTCTCTAGTTTAATATTGTTTTATGGTTGTTCTGTTAAGACGGAAATAGTACAGGGCTTCCGTTTAAACAAGGCTTTTAGTCTGGTTAGTTTATAGATTTTGAGATTAGGCTCTAAACAAGAATGCATTAAAGTAAAGATGCCTCTTTAAGACACTACTTACATGTAAAATAAAAAATCTGGGACAGCAGTGCAATTTTTTTACAATCTGTAATGAAAGTAAAAACGGAACAAACACATTTGGGATGTTTGTCATGTAGTTGTCATAATTTTCTGACATTCAAATGACTATCAGAAAGATACACTATAGGGACAAGAATATTGGCTTTTCCACCCATATGTGGTTCTTCGGCAAACTTTTACCACAAAGTTAAGGGCACATAATGGCACCAGATGTCTTTTAGATGTAGTAGAAAGAAATTTTCCCTTCACATGAACTAGGAGACCCAAATCTGTTCCAGCATGTAAATGATCTTGAACCTATTGAAAGCCTTTGGGATGAATTGGAACTGATCTTGTGGAACATCTTTCCAGAAGAGTGGAGATCATTGTAACAGCAAATGGGGACTAATGCAAATCTTATGGTCAGATGTGCACAAACATTAGTTAAATGTAGTGTATGTTAATTAAAAGTGGAAGTGTAGGTGGATTTCCAAAGGTAAAGGCTGTAATAGGAATATAATCAACATTATATGAAAAATAAGCTACATAATTACAATTGAAGAAATCCAAATAAAAATACAAAAAAAAGGGGATATTTGTTTCTTCTTTGTTCATTCAGTTAGCTATTGATCCCCCAAATTAAACTTTATTTGTTACTGAAAAATCCTCATTAGCTTCCTCCTTTTTTTTTCTATCGCCAGGGAAAAAATGCTAATACGGTCCTGCGGGAATTTCTGAGGACACGGTTTGGCCTCATCTTTGATCAGGAAAGTCTAAATAATAAAGATCGGGCCTTTTGATGAGTTATTCACAAGCTTTGAATATACAGTATATACATTGAAAGTAGCATAATCCCCATTCAGCGTACAGCATAGTTGCATTACTTCCATGAATACACACTTGTAATATAATACTACGTGTGTGCATTTACGTCTTTTAAAGTTTTTTTTGTCTTATTTTAGAGTTTAGGATCTAGAATTTTATAATCCCGAACTGCAAACGTATTATTGTCTTTAAAAAAGCAACAGTTTGTGACTTATCAGAATTCCTTCCAAATGATCCCCCATAAAAACTGACGGAGGAACCATAATGCCAACTCCAGACGATTTGCCAAAAACCCAATATGAACACAAACCCCCATAAAACCAACATCAAAATCATAGAGTTTCTTCATTGTATAATAAAAATTGTATTGGTTTAAATGGAAACTGTAATGACCCCTGTGAAGTCTTTAGTGGTAAATATTATATTTTAATTATTATATATTAGTATTATATACTGGTAAAGACCAAATAAGAACACTGGCGACTTATAAATCACATGTTGGAATCTACTGCATAACAATAGGAGCCATTTAAACTTCATGGATTATCTGAGTTTCTACATTGGTTTCCTTTGGTTTGATTGTTCAGCCTGAATGATTTAATGATGTACGCAAACACACCACATAATAGAAACTATTCGGAAATAGTTTAAAAGGTTAACCGCTCACGTTTTATAATGATAATTGTAGTGAAAATCATTAGAAGCTCTTTGATATAATATAGATGAAAATATATTGACTCGTGTATATTAAACACAAGAAGCGGAATTGGCATTGCTTGATTGAAAATTGACCAAAGTAACATATGAATTTATTAACAATAATAATAATTTTATATGATTAGCAATAGAACTAATATAAAATAAATAGGAGCGCCATGCATTATAGCAATTTACAATTACAATATTGTCAAAAATTTGTAGATAAATATTTTGTATTTTTTTGGGTGTAATATTGTGAAATGAATGTCAAATTTCAGACTTTAACCTTAATTCTATACTATTAAATGGCAGAAAACATGCGATCTGTTCAATATTTGCTTGGAAACAAGCCCCAAGAGCAGCTTGGAAAGCGGTCTATTTATTTTCCGAAATTCAAATTCTGTTTCTAAATATCGTGTTTCATTTGGTGACGCTTCCAAGTCATTGGATCTCAACCTACCATATTGACCAAACATGTAGCATCTGCCACTTACGTCAACTTTTAGTCCAAATTTACATTTATTTGTAAATAATATTTTTTTTTATTATTACAATATTTACAATATACAATTTATTGTACATTTTACCCAAATACAATTATGTCAATGTAGAAAGTGGGGCTGCTAATGCTTTTTTTATTTTTTTTATTGCTTTTTTATTAATGAGGTAACATCGTCTGTTGCATTTAGATTCGCAATTAAAGAACAAAAATGTGTATTCCGGTGCCTTTTCTTCTTTTTTTAATTCAATATTATTGACTTTCAATATGATTTTAAGTACACAATATGTCTAATCTAACAGCTCAATCTTAACCTAGAAATAAAAGGGAAATTCATTAGTGGTCTTTTCTTAGGAAAATACGTCCACTCTGGAACCATTTGCACAAATGAAAAATAATATGATGCAAACTAGAGCAACATATTCAGAGATCACAGACAATCTGAGGAAAAATGGTGTGGGGTTGTTCTGCTAAGAGTGAGTGAAGTTTTTGTGCATCGCATAACATTGTATGAATAGGACACGTGTCAGAATCCCATTTCCTGTGCTGCTTTTTTTGCTTTTAAAAAGCACATAGTGATCCATATACTTCTCCAGAATGTAGAATGAAGCTGATGGATTATGTGCTGATGGTTGACCAAAAAGTAAAAAAGATGGCAAGCATCAAGAAATTAGGCGGATTTGAAATAGCGTACATTCTGAGCAAAATAAGGACTTTTTAAACATAATGATGTTTAAAACATTACCAAGCAAATAAAAGAATAAACACAATGTACAGCTCCATTTTGTCCATTCGGTGTAATCTCTGGATAATTATGTCTGTATATAATTCTGAATTCACATATCCGTATATCATCTTTATATACACTGTGTATAACCTTTGTACAGTTTTACATACAATGTACATATTCCATATTATACATTTATATACAGTATATCCCACATTCTTTACCCATATTATGCCTTAAACATATCCTGCTCCAATCTAATTTCAACTAAACACCAACCAGGCATAACATTATGACCGTCTGCCTAATATTGCGTTGGTCCCCATTTTGTAGCCGAAACAGTTCTGACCTATCAAGCATTAACAGCCAATAACCTCTTCAGCAATTTGAGATGGAGCTCATCTGTTGGATCAGACCACACGGGCCAGCCTTCAATCCACACTTGTATTAATGAGCCTTGGCCGGTTCACCACTGTTCCTTCTTTGGACCACTTTTGATAGATACTGACCAATGCAGAGCGTGAAAATGCCATAAGAGCTCTGACCCAGTCGTCTAGCCATCATAATTTGTCATAGTTTCTCATTAGGTCGTAATTTTATAATGTTTTTATAATGTTATGCCATCTCACCCTGTGAGATGCCCAACTCTGGCTAGTGGTCGACAGAGTAAAGTTGTGTCAGTGTGTATTTATTTCCGTTTCAAACTGTTTCAAACACCAATTTCAGCGATAAAAGCATGTCTTCCAAGCACCCAAGTATGTCACCTGCTTGTAGAGAAAAAAAGAAGAGGAAAGTTATCAGTTTGAAGCAGAAAATGAAAATGATAAATCAGCATGAAGCAGGAAAGACTGTCACAGTCATAGTACCATCTTCAGATTTTCATATTTTAAATGATGATGGGGTCGTCATAACGTATTTTTGTTACGTATATATATATATATATACCTCATTTCTCTTGCAAAATGTGCAAAACTGGAAACTTCTAGATAGTGGGATCAACACTTGAAAAAAGAAATCAATGATTTAGTTGTTCGTTTTGCAATTAGTCTTATCCAATGATTGTGTCTCTTTGTATTTTGCCCTAAATTTACCACAGGAACGTGGATTCTTTGATCCTTGATGTACTTCGGTTTATTTGATGGTTGTTCACCTCTGTGTCAAACACCAGTGAAAATATGGAGATTTGTTTGGCACATTAAATGAAGCCTTGGACAATGGAAAATACATGCACGAGAAACAAAAAGACAGTCAACCCTCGGCGTGATATCAGTGGGTTAATGGTTGCTATGGGTTACAGAAATCTTCCCACACCAAGGCTTTCCCCAGTGCAATAGAGTTCTCTGGGATTTGAAACGTCTCAGTGTCCTCTGTTGTTTTTTTTTCCACAAGTATATACACTTAATTTCATGAATATGAATCGCAAATCTTCCCCAAAGGTGCAACTAACAAGCATGAACAACATCCCGGCGTTCGGCCCATAGCAATTTAAGACTTGACGAACGAGGGAATGCGGCGTAGCTAATTTTATATCCACCTTTTTTTTCCAAGGATAAACCGGTGTGTCTGCATCATAAGAGGAAATGAAAGACAGGCTGCCCCGTCCTCTATATCGATTCCTGTTAAGAGTTCAAAATGACTCATTTGGAGGAACCTCGTCCCGCTCCGGCCCTATTTTTAATGGACAATTTCCCTGTCCTCTCCCTTTCCAGATGTTTAATGGAGGAATTCTAAATCACCTTCTCCTCATACTCCTGAAAAACGGGCCACTCTTTGAAGTCTCAGTTTAATGTGTGCTCTGGTGTTTTACGCTGAATGGCCATGTCACAGGTTCTCAGCAGGGTTTTCATGGACAGAGGAAATCCCTCCATTTTTCTCACCGTTTCTTTCCTTATTTTTTTTTACTCCTTTCAGTACTGAACAGAGTCTCAGTGTCTGGGGGTGGTGGATTGGATCAGGCAGAGATGGGTTTGGGCTGCTGTGACAAGTGTGTGTGTGTGTGTGTGTGTGTGTGTGTGTGTGTGTGTGTGTGTGTGTGGGCTGCTGTGACAAGTGTGTGTGTGTGTGTGTGTGTGTGTGTGTGTGTGTGTGTGTGTGTGTGTGGTGTTCTTGTTCATAGCCATTGAATATTGCATGATTTGTGTGCTGAGGGTAAATGGGATGTGTGAGCATGGATAACTACATAGGGAGTTCGACTCGGAGCTGTCTCTGACCTATGTGTGTGTGTGTGTGTGTGTGTCCCCTAATGGTAGACTTTTATTCAAGTAGGCAGGCAGGTGTCTCACAGCATCCTCCATGCCTGAAGCTCACTCTTTGTTCTATGCCCCCAAACTACACTTCATTTCTACCCTTTAATTCCCTCCCACTGCTACTGCAACACCTTTAAATCCCCATTAGACACTAAAACCTCTCCAAACCTTTACTCTCAGACTACAAGTGTTCTTTGAAGGCTTGTACCTCCATTTTAAGAAGCTCAACACTACTTATGTTTTAGGAATTTTTTCCATTCACCTCCCAACATTTGCACTCCAATACAGACCCTACAAATCCATCTATCTATCAATCTATCCAGCTATTTACCTACCCTTCCATCCATTTAGCAATTTATGTATCCATTCAATTACCTGAACATTTGTTCAACCTCCAATCTATTATTTGTACCTATCCTTAAACTTATACATTCATCATTTGTTCACCCACCCATTCAAAGAAGGATTCTTTCATCCATTGATTCATTAATTCATTCATAAATCCCCCCAACAACCTATCCACCAATCCATCTAAAACATATTCATCCCTCTACCTATACATCCATCCACCAAGTCACCTCCACATCAATACATCAAGTTCCTCAACCAATTCATCCATCCATCCATCCATCCATCCATCCATCCATCCATCCATCCATCCATCCATCCATCCATCTATCTATCTATCTATCTATCTATCTATCTATCTATCTATCTATCTGGTTTTTTGAGACTCTGTATTGTGAAAGCTTCTCACACACTTTCTAGTTTCATTCCACATCTGTCTGGTGTGTATCTAAATCTATAACGGAATCACATCAATGCCACGACAATATGCGGATAATCTTCTGAAACTTGTTTATAGTGCAGTAAGTTGCATTCTATTTCACACAAGGCCTGACTGAAAGCACGTCACATGTCATCAGATCCTGAGAAAATCCATTACCTTTGTTTATTTTGTTAGTTTTATGCTGGAACGGACCTGCGCCGTGCGTCGAAATAATGCTGTTATCTGGAAATCAGTACCACGTCATGACGCTCATTCTCAGCGGCTTGTGCTTGAGGGAACTATATCCATGGGAACATATTCTTATATTACTTTTTTATTTTTATTGAATTTTAAACAGCAGGCTGTGTTTCAGGTTGAATTAAGTGCACAGTAAGGATTTACATGCTGGATCAGCAATTCTGATTTATCATATACTGTAGTTCTTCTGATATCAGCTTAAGTAAAGAGTAGAAGTAAATAATGTGTCCTATTGGATCAAGTGTTATATATAAGCAGCGTTATCCAATGATGATGGCAGCCATGTTTTTATACCAGCAGCCATTAATTAATTACAATTAGGATGATTTATTCAGCAATCCACAAACAAACTATAAAATCCATTGCTTGTAGGATGTTGCTTCTTGAGTTTCTTAAAAAAAAATTAAATAAATTGAAACACTTTTCCGAAAGCAAGTTTGTTCCTGCCCGAGGGAGATGCCTGACTTGAGTTTGAGTATAAATGCTCCAAATTGAGCTTTTGAATTTTTTGAAGAGTCTCATGGATTATTAAGAATATGGGATATTCAACTGGGAATTCAACCACCATAGAACCACCTATTGGAAGCACGATCCCTAACAAGCCCCCATACGTTACATTCACCTTTAAACATCTAGTGCAAAGCAGGGTAGTGTGTGTGTTTTTATTTATTTTTTATAATTTCTGGAAGGAAAGGACATTCACAAGTTCCAGTAGAAGCGTTAGTTTCCGGTTACTTTCACACATGTACTGTATAATATAAATTAAAAGAATTGAGAAAAAAAAATGCTTTTCAGTATGAGAATTGGGGAAAAGCAAACATTTGGCAACTAAGATATAAATAAATACAATCAATACAGTGGTGTTGATCATAAATGTTAAATCTTTTATGCAAGCTGGGTCATGCAAATTCCCATGATGGTGAGGTGTCAAGAAACAGTTTGGGAAATAATGTAAAATACCAGTAGAATGCAGTAAAAAAAAAAAAAAAAAAAAACTTGGTTATGTCCAATGTTTTTGTCGTATATAAAAATAAAAATTTATTATGTTGAACGTTATAAAAAAAGTCTTTAGAGGAGGAAAAAAAAGAAAAACAAACACTCAATGTACAGTGAGTGGTGAGTGATTTAATAGTAAGTAATTTAAAAGAAAGTTGTTTAACAGTGAGCCATTTTGCCGTGTCATTTTACATTGAATCACTTTACAGTATATGATTTACAGTGTCATTTTACAGTGAGTTTTTACAGTGACTAATTTTACATTAAGTCACTTTACAGTAACTTGCTCTACAGTAAATCATTTTACTGCGAGCTGTTTACAGTAAGAAATCTTACAGTAACTTGTTTTACAGTGAGTCATTTTTACAGTAAATCATTTTACAGTAACTTGTTTTAAGCCCATCATTTTAAAGTCAGTTTTTCTACAGTGAGTTGTTTTATATCAAGTTATTCTACAGTAAGCCATTTTACAGCAACTTATTTTTAATTGAGTTGCTCTACAGTGAGTCATTCTACAGTAACTTGTTTAAAAGTAATTTTACAGTGAGTTTCTTTGCATAATAAGCCATTTTTACAGTGTTTTACATTTACATTTTATTTTTACAGTTATTGGTTTTACAGTGAAAAATCTTACATGAAGTCATTTTACATTGAGTTGTTTTACAGTGAGCCATTTGACAGGAAGTTGTTTTACAGTGAGGGATTTCACATTGAGTGGTGCTTATAATGAGCCATTTTACAGCAAGTGCCTATACAATGAATTGTTTAACAGTAACTGGTTTTACAGTGCCATTTTTTTTTACAGCTAGTGATTTTACAGTGAATAATTTTAAAGTGTCAGTAACCATTTTATAGTTAGTTTGTTTTACATCGAGTCATTTAACAGTACATGGTTTTACAGAGAATCATATCACTTTGCCACTTCCCATTTGTTTACAGTGGTTTTCCAAACAACTATTTTAAAGCAAGCCACTTTATAATGCAATATTCAAAAGGATACAGTTTTTACAGTAGGTATACAGTGAACCATCTTGCTTTAAGTTGTTTTTTTATACCTGCCCTTACATTCTATCAGGGAGTGTTTTTGCATACTTTAGATGGGTGAGTTTCTCTTTGCAGAGCTCACACTTGATTCCTAGTTATACAACACGAAGTCCGCAGACTATTTAATCAGTCAGTACGTCTCCCCTGAACACACGCTTTCTGATTCTGATTGTGTGCAGGTATGCGGTCCCTCAGCAATAAAGCGCCAGGTTTGGCGGCCATCGCACTGAATGATAGGCGAGCAATGTTATCTCTGTGTCCCCTTCGAGCTTTCAAATATTTCAAGCATGCATACATTTACAGACAAGCAGGCAGAGACAACAAGCAAGCGACAATTATCTCTCTTTAGTACTTTTCAGTTCTTATCTTAAAAAAAATGCCAGCGGGTTTCCTTAATTCACAGAGAAGAGGCTCTGCATGTCAATGCTATAACATTGCGTAATATATTTCAATATGATGAAACTTTTATTTCCCAAATGCATTATTGTTTCTGAGGTAACTTCCTATGCAGGGACTTGCATAGCAGGCGTTTTTTTTCCACAGATTAATTATAAACAGTTCTTTGGTAGGAATATGTCTCCGGAGTCAGTACATTTTTTTTAAACATGACAAGCAACGTCATAACATGAAAAGCGGCATTTGTATTTTGTTTTTTTATGAGATGAAAAGAACAAAAAATAAATCTAAAGTTTATTTATATAGCACCTTTTATAATGAGCCATTAACAAAGTGCTTTACAATTAAAAGTACTACACGAATAGAGCATTCACAACTAAGAAAATAACTGAAATTTAACATCCTTTAGGAATTAAAAGCCAAAGAAAAAAAGATGAGTATTTTTAGCAAAGAGTTTTAGCCAGATTTAAGGCTGACCTTCTGTGACATACGCAATAAGCCTAAACAAAACATTGTAGTATTCCTTCTTTCCGAAGATGAAGATCCAACTCCAAGGTCGCCGTTTTGACACCATTGCGCAGATCCAGCGCGACTCGCAGAAGGTGCTTGACATGCTTTGACTTCCAGGACATGTTCCAGAAGTTGCAGGAACACTGGGAGCACTGTATTGCTGTGAAAGCGGATTATTTTGAAGGTGATAGTGTGATAGTGCTAGTCACGAAAATTTTAGATACCAAATTGTATATTAAACAAAGATGTTGTGTTTGCGAATGTTAGCCAGTAAAGACGCATAGTCTCCATTACTCATATCTACCAAAGCCACCAATACTAATGGAGGCCACCAATACGTCAGGAATTGAACACTGCCTTTAAAATGTTGAGACTTTTCAACTCTAACATCTTGTGAAGAACTTCATGGAAGTTGTAGATATAAGGAACCTCAACCATTGTGTCTGGCAAATCTTCTCAGAACTTACATGGGGTGAGATGAAATTACCTGTGAGATCTTATAGGATTAAAACAGAGGATTCCTTTATTTCTGAACTAAAGATTCCATTCACTGCCAAAAGCATGTTTCGAGCAAGTTCTCTGTGGTAAAAAAAAAAAAAAAAAAAAAATTAAATTAACTCCGGGAACAGGACGGAGCACATTCATTTCCGGTGTGAACACAACCTTTTAGCTCACTGTTGGTGCTTGTATTGTTACTGCAAGGTTAATTTAGAATCCGCAGCCAGGCATTGTGCTGGTCGGAGTGTGCATGTGTGTGTGTGTTTATGTGCGAGTGTGTGTTTCACAGTGGTCACAGGAGTTCTAGGTCTCTGGCACCATGTCTCTTCAGCTAATCCTCTTTCACTGTTGGAATCTAATGCACTGCTCCCTGTCAGACTCACTCACACTCACATAGACTCAAATACACACACATTGGAGCTGTCGCTTGGCTTGGCTAGTCACGCGCTGCAGAGGCTGATGGAGGACAGAAAAGTGTTCTGAGATAAGAAGTAAGAGAGGAGCGAAGATGAGACGTGGAGAGACAGACCAGTGAGCAGCGTAAAAAATTAATCATTTATAAAGTCATTTATATCTATAAATACTTTACTTTATATATAAGCATGTGCCATATTTCCAAGCAGAAAGATTACTTTCGATAAGATTCAGGTGCTTAAGAGGCATTCCTTTATTGCACTTTATCCATGATGGTAATCCACAGCCGGGTTCAACACACACACACACACAGCATACGTTTTTATTTTCGCGCTCCTAATCTAATCAGGGCAGCGCAGCAGGGCAGCAGGTGGTGTTGCCAAACACAGGTCCAGGATCCGGGGTTCAAACTCGAGCATGCTGTCTGAGATTTGGAGATTCTTATTAAATTGTTAAATTCCATGAGTAATTTTTCCCCCCGTTTTCTACCCCTCAAAAGGGTTTCCATTCCTTAAAATTAAAAAAAATATTTTCAATGTAGCTTTATTAATTCAAGCTCAGAATAAATGGCGGCCAAAGAACCCCTGAGGAACCCTTTGATTTACAGTGCACAAATAGGACCACCGATTGGTCGAAAATGGAAAGAAACGAGTCTTCAATGGTTCTTTAAGCGGTTTTGTGTATTTCTGGGTTCAATTCAATTCTACCTGGAACCCTGTTTGACAAAAATTGTTGAGTTCAGCTGAGTTGGTTCCATCAGAAGAGCAACTAAAGACACTGTAGATTCTAAACCAACTTTTGAGTCGGGTTCCTCTCAAGGTTTCTTCTTTATGCCGTCTTGGGGAGGTTTTCCTTTCCACAATCACCCCAAGCTTGCTTATCAGGGAGAAATACATCATTCACTTGTGAAAAGTGCTATAGAAATAATGTTGAATTGGATTGAATTCAAAGACAAGTGGTAGCTCATTGGTTAAAAACGTTGGGCGTTAAATCCCAACATTGGCAAACTGGGCCCTTAGCAATAACCCTCAACTGCTCATTTAGATAAATGAGATCAATTTTATTCGCTCTGGATAAGGGCATCTGCCAAATGCCATTAATGTAAATGAGTTCTACATGCAACCCTTTATTATAGGAAACCACTTAATTTGGGGTTTTCAATCCAACATTTATTTAATAGTGGTCCCCAAAGACACATCTGAAGAACCTTTGTTTGTAGATTTGTTTGAATTCTTAGAACAAGGTGAATGAATAATTCTTAATTGGTTTCCAACAAACACGTCTCTCAAATCAACTTCTTACCCCTAATGATCATCTTTCTCCAGATGACCAATCACCTTTGAGGATTGAATTTATATGATCATTTAATGGGGTTAGTACTTAGATGTATGTTTGTTTATAAAACTTTAATCATTTACCAGAGGAATCAACTAAAGCAATTTAAAAATTGTCCTTGATTTCGTACAAAAAATACAGTTTCTGGCTCTCTATTGGTTTTTAGAGTAGCCAAGTGTTTTATTTATTTATTCTCATAACCCTTAATAGATTTCCCTGGTGAGACAACCAAAAAATAACCATAAAGGTTTGTAGATTTAAACGTTTAATGCTTCTTTAGATTGGGCTTTCGCCTTGGACTAAATGATTACATAAAACAACCATACATACTTAACACAAATGACGACACAAAGCTAATATGCAGATAAGAAAAAGACGTGCCGTGAGAGGAAACCTCATTGAAAGTAGGAAAGAGGGAGCCGTTTGTGTAGAATTGCTCGTTATTTGCAATTATTTTCGACGCCGAGTTTGTATTTCTGCGGAGGATATTCGCTCCAACGGTTCTGCAATTACTTTGGTCTATTTAGACTAATGGACCTTGTGAAAGATACACCATTAGCATATTTAGGTAGCTTGGCTAAGCTTGCTTGCTTCCAAGCATTCATAGGAACTTTTATAGCAGATGTGAAAGACTAATAAGACGCTATCGTCGAGCAATTTATTATGATTTTTTTGCCCAAAAATACTTCACATGAAGCTTAGACAATTGTGGTGACATGAAAATGAATTAAATAATTAACCTCTTAGGCAAATCCAGAGATTTATGTATAATGAATCTGGGGCACGAATGCAATCCCTGGTTTAATTATCTGTCCAACATCGGGGAGTTTTTTTTTTTTTCTTGCATGCTCTTTAATCATTTCAAATTCATTAAAGTATATGTTAAAATGTAGAGGATTCAATTGTTCTTGGATACTATGTGATGATAGCTTTTTCTTCAACAGAGAGCATGAAATGTCAGCAATCTGGATTTTGAATAACGATGGCCAATTAGAGCAAAGCCAACTGCAAAAACAGTGTTCGGTGTAAATATTAAGACATGGAATTACAGCGTATGGATGCCGAATATTGTGTTCACACATTGGTGTTTGCATGGATCAGTGAAGCAAATGTGACAGCACTGATACACACACACCTCCTTTCAAAAGGATCTACCAGGATTGCTTATGTTTCTAAATTCAAGTCTCAGCACGGTCTCAGGCTAAATGTTCACTAATCCGGATACATTTAACATCTTAAAACTGTTGCTTTTCCAAAAAGTTGCTAATCTGAACTGAAACATCTTGAGATCTCCTACGTCCCTGTACTGCTCAGAAGCGAAACGTAAGAATATTGCATCATTTCCGCCTTTTCGTTAACTGAAGATGCTGTTTCAAAGAAAAACCTATCAGTGTGGACATGGCCTCAGTCATGTCAGTTTGGTTTTTGGGCTTTTGGTGACATTTGGTGTCAATCTCAATTTTGCCTCCACCCTATTAGGACCTTGGCTTGTTCGGGGTCTTATATTTGACAGTGGTGGTCAATGCGTATGTACTGTAGTAAAGACGTAAAAAGATATATGGTTTAAATGATGAATGTGAATGTAAATATCTCTATAGATTATTTACTTATTCAGATTTAGTCACTCACATTCTCACTCCATCAATCATCTATACCATCTATACATTGTGCATAAGATGTTTGAAGAGACACAAGTCTTTCTCTTTCTTACAAACACACACACACACACACTTCCAGATTCACACCTAGGGGCAATTTAATGTAGTCAGTCTTCTATAATGGGACGTTTTGGGTAGAACCCTGAGGAAACCTACGCCGACACAGGAAGAGGAAGAACATGATATTCAGCAACTACAATGAATTATTCAGTAACTCCACTGAAACGAATAGGGAGGGATTTTCCAGATATTTCAGGGAGTACTTTTTGTCACTTATGGACATCATGATGTTGAAGAACATGTTGAAGTGTTGTAGAGATGGATGGGCACAGGCAGATGGTGGAAGACCATATAAGGCTGGATTTGTCATGAGCAGAAGTTTGTAATGAATGTGGACTAAAACCGGTAGCTTATAGACAATAGAAGTGATGTGCACAGATGTTTATTTTCAAATACTTTAAAGCTGCTCTAGGGGTTTTGGCTAAGGACCAATAAAGCAGGGAATGCAGTATTAAACACGAGCAGTGCTAAAAAGTACGGAGCCACGTTTCAGCATCTATTGTGTTTCGAAAGTAAACAAGTGAGGCAAACAATATTATAATGATGGAAATGACTGGGTTTGATTCAATGATTGGGTTTCCACATATCTCATATTTTTTTGAGCATCGAACTAGCTAATACACATTTCCTAGCATTTTAAGGACATTAAGGATTTTAAAAGGGATTAAAATAGTACAGTTGTTTTCCAAATATAGTTAGCGTTCTATTTACAATTTGGGTAACGGGGCTTGACATTTTAAATCTTAATCATTTCTATTAAAATGTAATTGAAAATAAAGAAACAAGATTAATTGAATGTACTTTTCTTCTGCTTATAGGTTTTTTTTATGTCTGTACTTTTGAGACAGCTGGAACCAAATTCCTTGTGTGTTTCAACACACTTGGCCAATAAACCTGATTCTGATTCTTATCATCTTCATACATTTTATATAATATATACAAAGTTCATAATTATTCCATAGCATTGTCCTGATGGGTAATTTATTTCCCCCAGATGTTGCCCTAACCTCCAAAGAGGTAATTCTAGTAACTTACATACAATATATTTTTCTTCAACAGAGGTGCTGCATTGCTAAATAATACATATATAAAATATAAAAAAAAAATTCTGCAAAATCTGTAATGTCTTAAATTTCCAATTCATCTTAACACCTTGACACCCTCTTGTTAGGATCTTGGAGAGATAAAATCGAATCAGCACCTTGATCTATATGACACCTGCCCCAGATGTGTGGAGACAACAGAAGGTTTCTTACTTTGACACCTTTGAAAATAATGAAGCCATGATTTCATAACATGACAGCCTTGTTTTAAACGATGAATGGTTTTTGGCATTTGCCCCGAAATGCTATGTATTGTGTTGTAAAATGGGGACTATTCCTTTAACCCAATGTGTATTAAAAAAACATACAGAGCTGTCAATGTCTCAAGAAACTGCAAGAGACTGTAAAAAAAAAAATATACGAGAACCAAAGAGTATCATGCCAACTTTTTTTTTTCACCATAAGGTCACGGAAGTGTTTGACATCTACGCTTCTATTCCATCACGTTTAGTAATGAAATTGCTGTCCAATCTCTGGCATTCTGCAGAACCCACCCATGTGTGCAAATGCAATTTGGCATGACGCTCGAGGATGAGGATTTTGTATGCGCACAATGAGAGTTTATATCCTCAGCCATCGCATTTTAAGGAAACTGCATGTCACAAAAAAAAAAAAAAAGGAACGTGTGTGTCTAAAATCCACCATTTTCACCATGTGTCTTTTTGTTTAGGTATTTTACACCATTACAATGGTCATCATTCATTTTAAACTCAATAGGGGCAACAATACAAAATGACTGATATAAGCATGTATAATTGCTTACACACATGATGCTTTAATATACAGTATGACTTTATGGTTGCATAATATAATGCAGGTTGCATAATTCATTTTAATAATAATTCCTATTTACATCAAGCCAAATGACTTTTATTGTCATTTTAGCTATACACAGTTGGTACAGTACATCTTAAAATGCAATCTAAATGTGTTAAGATGGTGCAATGTCCTAATATAAAAGGTGTCCCCTTGCACAGAAATACAGTGCTCCCAGTATTCCTCTCACTTCTGAAATGTGTGCTGGAAGTCTTGTTTTTGAAGCGTGTCAAACACCTTCTGCTATTCACCATTGAATGGTGGTCTGTAGGATGGCTATAGAGGGGAAGAGGAGAATGAGGACTAAAAGAACAATAAAATGTAGAAGACTGTAGTGTGAGATTCAGGGAAGAGGTCAGACAGGGGCTCGGTGGTGGTAAAGAGGTGCTGGATGATTGGGCAACTACTGCAGAAGTGATATCTTGGAAGAGAAAGGAAGACAAAGAGACATGGTGGTGAAATAGGGAAGTGCAGGAAAGCATAAGGAGAAAGGTTGGCAAAACAAAATTGGGATTGGCAGAGAGATGATAAATGTAGGCAGGAGTACAAGGATATGCGGCAGCAGCTGAAGAGGGATGTGGTGAAAGCCAAGGAAAAGGCATATGAGGAGCTGTATGAGAAGTTAAACACTAAAGAAGAAGAAAAGGATTTATACCGATTGGCCAGGCAGAGAGATGGGAAGGATGTGCTGCAAGTTAGAGCAATAAAGGATGGAGATGGAAATGTGTTGACTAGTGAGGAGAGTGTGTTAAGACATGGGAGGGAGTATTTTGAGCAGCTGATGTATGAGGAAAATGAGAGGGAGAGAAGGTTGGATGATGTGGAGATTGTGAAGCAGAAAGTAGATAGGATTAGTAAGGAGGAAGTGAGGGCAGCTATTGAGAGGAAAGTGAAAAATTGGTTGGGATTGGCAGTGGAGTTTTTAAACAGATTGTAAAACAGAATTTTGAAAGGTGAGAGGATGCCTGAGGAATGGAGAAGGAGTGTGCTGGTACTGATCTTTAAATAATAAGGGAGATGTGCAGACCTGCAGTAACTACAGGGGAATAAAGTTAATCAGTCACACCATGAAGTTATAGGAAAGAGTAGTGGAAGGCAGGCTGAGGGAAGTGGTGACCATCTGTGAGCAACAGTATGCTTTAATGCAGAGGAAGGGCACCACAGATGCATTATTTGCTTTGAGAATGTTGATGGAGAAGTATAGAGAAGGTCAGAAAAAGCTGCATTGTGTGTTTGTGGATCTTGAGAAAGCGTATGACAGGGTGCCAAGAGAGGAGTTGTGGTATTGTATGAGGGAGTCTGGTGTGTCAGAGAAGTATGTGAGGGTGGTGCAGGACATGTATAAAGGACAGTGTGACAGCAGTGAAGTGTGCAGTAGAAATGACCGACTGGTTCAAGGTGAAGGTTGGACTGCATCAAGGTTTGGCTCTGAGCCCTTTCCTGTTTGCAGTGGTGATGGACAGGTTGACGGACGAGGTCAGACAGGAGTCTCCGTGGACTGTGATGTTTGCGGATGATATTGTAATTTGTGGTGAGACTAGGGAGCAGGTTGAAAAAGAGCCTGGAGAGGTGGAGGTACGCACTGGAGAGAACGGCAATGAAAGTCAGTAGGTGCAAGACAGAGTACATGTTTTTGAATGATAGGGAGAGCAGTGGAGCGGCACAGTTGCAGGGAGAAGAGGTGGAGAAGGTGGAGGAGTTAGCTGGGATCAACAGTGCAAAGTAATGGAGAGTGTGTTAGAGAATTAAAGAAAAGAGTGCAGGCAGGGTGAAGTGGGTGGAGAAGAGTGATAGCAGGAGTGATTTGTGGTAGAAGAGTATCTGCAAAAGTGAAAGGGAAAGTGTATAGGACTGTGGTGAGACCTGTGATGTTGTATAGTTTAAAGACAGTGGCATTAAGTAAAAGACAGTAGGTGGAGCTGGAGGTAGCGGAGCTGGAGGTAGCAGAGCTGAACATGTTAAGGTTTTCGTTGGGGGTGACGACGATGGACAGCATTCGAAATAAGTTTATTAGAGGAACAGTGCATGCAGTACGTTTTGGGGACAAATTGAAAGAGTGAGAGTGAGATGGTTTGGACATGTATGGAGGAGGGACCTGGGCTATATCAGTAGGAGAATGCTGAGGATGGAGCCACCCAGAAGGGGGGTTAGGGTTAGGGTTTTTTACATAGTAAGCTGAGTGCAGGATCAGCCACGATTCAGCATCCCTGGAGCAAAGAGGGTTAAAGGCATTGCACAAGGGCCCAAGAGTGGCAGCTTAGCAATAGTGGGGCTTTGAACTCCAATCTGCCAATCAGTAACCCAGAGGCTTAACCACTGATCTACCACTTCCCTTATGATGTTTCATTGAAGTACATACTCTGTATGCTTGTGTAGAGCGAAAAGAAGACTTTTGGCCAAGAATCAAACAATTTACAACTCAGAGAAATGTGTGAAGTGTTTTGGGCGTGATGTTTGGTGATTCAGTGACAGCTCACTATCACATTTGGATGATGATCTGAAAATAGAGCTTATGCCAACAGTTAAATGTTTCGCTATTTAAAATGATGTGTGAAATGCATTAATTTCAACAGTAATTTCACCAGTAATGCTGCTTTATCATTTTACAAAGGTGCATGAGAACATGTTTGACCTTTGATGCAGGTGTGAGAATTTAGTCAGGTGTTGTTTCTGTTTGTAATTGAATAGTTTAGTCTCATGTCATCTCAGCCCCGATAATGTTTTAGTGTCTTACATGTTTGTTTTGTCTGCCAGGTCTGAAATGTTTGGTTGCTTTGGTTTGCTGGAACTGTTGGTTTTTTGTTCTTTCTTGGATGAAGAGTTTGTGTTGGTATGTTTACATCAGAGAAAAAATAACTGCCATTTCTGTGTAACTCTGCCAGCCAGTTATTGTCCCGAAGGCAGACGATCTATCTGCACAAAATATTCTCTATAAACCAGCATGCGGTCTAGCTCACACTCTGCTCCATGTCATCATTATATACTTGACAGGAAAGGCCGGAGCTCACTTTGCTGAGAGAATAGGGCTTCAAATTGTAATAAATTCACTGATGAACCATGAAAAACAAAACAAAATGATGCGTCTGGGCTCTGCCATCCTTAGTTCTTGTTTGGCTTCACAGTTCTGCACTGCAGTTCACAGTTCCAAATTATTGGAAACAAAAATTACACAAGGGGGGCCAAATATTATAAATGATCCAAATTTACAAATATCAGTAAACCATAATATTTAGGACTTAGGATATTTAAAACTTACATGCAATAGACATGCACTTGCTGCCTAATGGTGATCACCTGTTTCATGTTGATTACTTTTTCCAAAAACTATATAGTACTGTTATTTATACAGTCATGATTTTTTTGGTCTTCTTCTTCTTCTTTTGGCTGCTCTTTCGAACCAACCACCTGCATGTCTTCCCTCCCTTCCATCGTCAGCATTCTTCCACCGCTTTACCCCACGTCCATCTTATGCACATGACCAAACTATCAAAATCTAGCTTCTCTCACCTTGTCTCCAAAACGTCCTACCTGCATCTTTGGTCTGCCTGTGATTTTGATTATCGCTTAAAAAAATTTAATTATTTAACCAAATTGTCTTCTGTTAGTTCTGATTCAAAAACTTGTTTGCAAATTTACTTAAAAAGCCCTTTAATATCCA
Organism: Silurus asotus; assembly: GCA_024362625.1. Classification (NCBI taxonomy): domain Eukaryota; kingdom Metazoa; phylum Chordata; class Actinopteri; order Siluriformes; family Siluridae; genus Silurus; species Silurus asotus. Next base: position 429,557 of record MU551562.1, on the reverse strand, counting down.
TTTAACAGCATTAAGATGAAAATGCACACGAAATGCAAAAGATTATGTTGCTCATTAGGAAATTGTCTCCGTAAAGTGCCTCGCTATTTGCCCTGCTTGTGGGGTGCAAATTTGACAAAATATGCAAACTTTATGACATCATACATGCCACTATTCTTGATTGGATAAATGGTGTCATAGATCCGTAATGCCCACGCGACCAAAAGAATTGGATTTGTAAAAGTATTTATAATTGAAATTTATTTTGCTTTATATTAAACAACTGCTGTCTTACAATATTTCAATGCAGACATCAACACTGATGCGGGTATTTTCCAGTGTAGGGTTTCACTTGAGCATTCCGGCAGAGCTCCAACTGCCTGTCTACTGTTTGAGCATCTCTCCCACTGACAATTAATTATCAGCCTATCAGGTGACAGCATGACAGTCTAATCTTAGCCAATCAAGACAGCTGGCGATTCCCTTCCATGATGAGAGGTAAAAAAGAAACGAGCTCTTATCTGCCAGGATTCGTGTGGCATCCCTCAACACTGCGGCAAAATCCCTCACGGATTACAGAGAAGGAAAAAAAAAAACATTTAACAGGATTCACACGACTGATAAGCTCGGTTTCATTAGTGTTAGTTCACGGTGCATGTGTTTTTTTGGGGGGAATTTACACCAGTCATCTGATCTGGATTCTTTAATGAACTCTAAACAGGCTAACGGCAAAAATTATTAAGGGAAACACTTTAGGCGCTAATTCTGGCTTGTTGAAACTGCAATTAAATTAGTTTAATAGAATCCTGATTAATGAATGAAGCCCAGCCTAATACAGATACATGGGCAGTGCCTTCTTTCAGGAACAAGCCAAATGTTTATGAGGTTTCCCTTGTAGATTATTACCAGTCAAAAATCCAGTTTTACGCTACATGATAATCGACCTTTATATTATTCATTTTCACATTGGATGAAACAATCCTATTAAATAACTTGCCGAATTATATAACAGGCTGTACAAATACACGCTTGTATGATCAAGACCTGCTTATGTTATTCCTCAGCTAGAAAAATAGGGCTTGTATGTACAAAATCATTCATTTGGTGACCTTGAGGTAATGAGGATATTTGTACTCTCCTATAGCACCGAACAACACCTGTTGAACATCTGCAAATTTGTTGATATCAGCATTAGCCTGTTTGGTCATATTTTATATTTATAGGTACTTTGTGATCATGCACTATAAGAACATCCATCTCATGACCAAAGCGTGCACAATTTTTTTAAAGATCCCACAGTCTGTAGCCTGTTTAAGAGTAAATGCTGAAATGTTAGAGAAATAGCGTCGCTTCACTTCATTGACGACTCGAAAAGGGCTTTAAATGTGGCTCCTTGTAATGATCTGTCAAGATCAGGCACTATATAGTCTTCACTTAGCTAACGCACACTTTTTTTCCCTCCTCCTCGCATTATAATAAAGGCTAAACACCCGAGCATAAGCTAGCATTTCAAGGCTGTGTCACTCATGCGGTAAATGCATTATGAGCACTCAGATTTGGGAGGATGTTTCAATTTAGCAGAGCGGATAGTGGCTGTCACAAGCCAAAACGAGCACTCGTCTCCTCAAAAAGATGAGAGCCAATTGATTTTAATTTGAAACCGAGGCCAAAGTATTTAAAGGATGGCATGGATGGTCTTACGGTCTCGGTTTTTACTCTCGCATCGTTGACTTAAAAGGATATTAGAGTCTCCCAAGGGTGATTAAGGTACAATAACATTTATGTTCCCGTCTGAGGCATGAATTCATTCACAATCTAATGTTGACCCTGGATGATATTTGCTGATTTCCTGTGGGCTGGATTAGTTAGGTTAACACCAATAGGTATTAAAAAAAATAAAATAAAATAGGTGGTGGGAGGTGATGAAAAAGAAAAAACATTGCTTCCAAAATTAGAGTGGAAGCCTTCTTGTATTTGTGGGTGTCTGTTTAATCCACTGGTGTCCAGAGTGACTGATGTTGATCTGAGTAATACTTGCTTAAACTATATTCTTTCTTCCGTTGGCTTCCGTTAATTGTATCGCAAATTCTGGAGACCAGGAAACTTAACTTGAAAAACGTTCGCATTTTAAAAGTGAAATTTGGTGACCTGCATTTCTGTATCATGTGACCCATAGAAATGTCATGGCATGACCACTTCAGGAAAAGCAAAATGAAAAAAACAATGGCTGCCCATGTTCACATTAGGTCTTTGTGGAAAAGTTCACCTGTCGAAAGTCTACTGTGACTGCGGCGTTAGCTTAGTTCCACAGGATTAACCTGCTATTTATCGTTCTGCGAATGTTCTTGTCTAATGGCGTTGCTTCATGTAAATGATCTGCGCTGATCCATTTTCTACTAATGAGTTTTTTGTAGCCCACATGTAGGGTTGTGTTTAGCATGCTAACGGCTGCCTCAATAAAAAAACGCGAACAGACGGAAAAAAGTTTACGAACTGAAATGAGGCAGAGCGATTTGATTTTGTTCAATGAAATACAACTGAGCTTCTACCCTAAAGGCTCTGAAATGTAATCTGGCTTCATTTACCAAAATGTATCCACTTAAATTTACATACAAGTTCTTATATAGCTCTTATAAATTAGCATTTGTTTGATTACATCGCATTTTCCTACGACTTTACACTCCCTTGCCATTATTTACCATTACAGGAATTGGAGCTGGAATTTCTTTCAAACAATTCAGTCACATTGTGGAAAAATAGTGTCGTCCCCCCTATTTGATGAGTATATAAAAAGATAACCATAGGTATAAGCGGAAGCATCTCAATGTTTTGAGAAGGTAAATGACAATACATTCCTTGTTCGAGGACGTTCTCCAAAAATCCTTTCCACCTGAACTGAACCGAATCCCAAAACCCCTCATCGGATTTCACGGAGATGTTCCTTTTTCATTCCTGCAGGTCTGGTGGCTTTGTATTGTACCAGCAGGCTTTTGCATTTTTTGCAGCATTTTCCTACAGATAATGAAGAAATCTGGGGAGCAGCAGATGTTCAAAGCGATGAAATAGAAAGTATGAGTGATGAGATGGAATCGAACAGTGGGAGAGGAGATGAAATTGCAAAGGAGTCAAATGTTATATTAAGGCAGCATTTACAATGATGGGTAAAGATAAGTGAAGAGGCTTTGGGTGTAATTAGAAGGAAAGATCTGGAGAAAAAGATCTGAAGCTGACATTAATGCAGATGGTTTATCAAAGAGGCAGGAAAGATCGTAGGTTCAAAGTCAGAGACGTGCAAGTAATTGATTGGGTAAACAAATACATACAGTACAAAGCCATAGATGATATGTTATATGTCAAATTATATGGTTTTACACATCAGGAAATAATAAATAACTTTCTTTCGGCTTCTCCCATTAGGGGTCGCCACAGCGGATCATCCATATTCATGATCTGCATATTTGATTTGACACGTTTTTACGCTGGATGCCCTTCCTAACGCAACCCTCCCCATTTCCCGGGCTTGGGACCGGCACTAAGAGGGCACTGGCTTGTGCAACCATAATGGATGGGGTTGGTTTCCTGACCGGGGATCAAACCCGGGCCACAGCGGTGAGAGCGCCGCATCCTAACCACTGGACCACCAGGAAACACTTGGGTATATACAGTACAATATCTAATTTCACCATGTCATAATTCATTCCTTAAAATCAAAATGAAAAATAGATTAAGTTCATTGTTCTTCACTACGCTACACTGTAGTCCATTGTTCTACAGTGAGGAAGTGGAAAACATTCGTTTTTTCCACGTACATGCAAAAAATAAAGAAGAATAACATGTCTCTCTTGGCAGTGCCTGAATTTTTTATAAATAAATCTGGAAATTTTACTCAAACCTGACAATTCTGTTCATCAGACACGAAAAAATGAAAAGGGCACAATTTAACGTGTGTATTTGTATCAAGACATATTCTATATTCTATTATATCCATATTTTATCCCATTCCTTTCTGATTACTTTTCTCCTGAACCCTTTTAAACTTGAATAATCATCACCGTGCTCCTGTTGCCATATTTATGTGGCAGCTTGTGCTATTAGATCATATCTGTAGAGTGGGAAGGTCGGGGGAGGCCTGTTTCTTTCTCTTTCTCTCCGTTTCTTTTTTTATTGTGTTTCTCTTTCTGTCCGCCCACAAGCTGCGTTCTCGTTCGGATAATCTGCTTCATAATCAGACGTGCTTAGCCAGCAGCTGCATCACGAGCCAATCTGTGACCTCCCGAATTTCTCCAAACGTGGGCTGCCCCGAGCGCAATTAAATTAAAAACGACTCTTCTGAAAGTTCACGTAGGCGGCGTCTAACGCGACAATCCGGTACGACACACCGGTTCACAGAACGCTTTGTTAATTAGCATCGTTTGCAGCTCCCGTTGTGAGGATGCTGTATGTGACAAAACCCTGTAGAGATTCATCCTACACAGGGGTAAATGATTTTTAACAAGGAAAACTAGGAAAGGCGTAGGTGTGCTCGTCAATTTTGCGCCATGCTGATTTGGGTGTACCTGATTTGCTCCAAAAAAAAACACGACTGTGTACTGATAAATAAATGTCCGCTAATAACCGCATCATCCTCTTGAAGCTTGTTCGACGGATTTACTTCTGCTCTCGGAAAAGTTGAAAAGAAGTACAAAATACTATGCTGTCTACATGAATTATTATGGCCCTCCTACGAGCTGGTGAGCAGTAAATAAAAAGCAGGATCGATTCCCTCCAAGCAAACTCCAGCACAATGTACAATAGAATGCCAATATTTAAAGTTAATTTTACAACTTCAAGCCCTGTTTCTGTTTATGAAGCCATAAAATAGTTCAGTTAGCATAAATAGCTCCGTCTACACACTTCATAAGAGATTTGCTTTGAGCTTTTTATGCCGTTTACAGAGACCCTTTGTTTAGTAAAATGCTTGATAGACTGGATGAACCGTTGCTTGGTGCTTAAAGAACAATAACATATGTTCTTGTTGGTCTAATGAATGCCTGCCAGGTTTGTGTGTGACCTCTAATTAATTTCTTCTTTATTTGTATAGCACGTTTACCAATGCACATTGTCTCAAAGCAGCTTTACACAGATAATGAATATAAAAAATGAATATGATCTTATAAAAAAATGAGTGAGCCGGTAGAGACTGTGGCACGGAAAAACTCCCGGCAAGACGGCATAAGGAAGAAACCTTGAGAGGAACCAGACTCAAAAGGGAACCTTATCCTCAGCTGGGTCGCACCGAATGTCCATTTATTGCAGATATACGATGTCGTGGGATGCAGTAATGGTGATCAGAAGCTCCTCCATGGAGATATCTATTATGATGGTGGCTATCAGAGCCAGAGGAAGGCATCCGGTAGTACTGCTTGCACTTTTTACATTTACCCCAAGATTTGTTTTCCAACGTTTATTGTACTAGATCCACAATGCCTATGTAGCTAACAAGTATTCGAAGCTTATAGCAACCCTAATCTCAACTTCAGACTCTCTGCCTACACCACAAAGCCTTTAGTGCCTATGGTTCACTTTTCTTAGCTTCAGAATCGTTCAGGTTGATAATCTGGACTTCATGGATTCTAACAAGGCAATAACTGAAACAATGAACTATTTGAAGCAAATTATATTTTGAGTTTGATTCGAAAAAGTGAAAGAATGTAAATAAGGTACACTTGATGAACTTGCAATGTTAAAAAGCCCCTTTTTTTCTGGGCTTCTGGATCACATTTATTAACAAAATACCAAATTCTTCAAATACTTACTTTTTAAGCTATTTCCAAACAATGTTTTTGCAAGAACAAAAATGCGTCTCCAAATGGTCCCAAAATGTTCATACTAAAAAATTCAAAAAGTTTTGAGACCCTGACATTATATTAACATTATGTTCCCGCCTAATGCTTAAAGCTAGATCCTTTGAACGGTTTAACATATCAATCTGCACTCCATAGCAGACAATGACAAATCACCAAGCAGATGTTTGATAATGTATTCCAAAGAAAAAAAACCTATACATTGGCATATGTGTCCTTTTTTTTTGGGGAGGTTTTTTGACCATTTTTTAAATGCTTCGCTTCTACATTTTTATTCCCAGAGTCCATCTGGAATGATTTCAATCGATTTGGAAAAGAATACACTTGTCTATGTTGGGTCTAACAGCAGAAAATGCACATCACAGCAAAAAACAAACAAACAAACAAGAAAACTAGCCATGAGTTGAAAAGACCTGTCTGCAGAGCCAAAAAGTTCCACTACATTCGAGATATCCAAGTGCACAGTGGCCTCCATACTTTCCGAATAGAACAGGTTTTTGAACCACCAGGACTCTTCGGCTACTGTCCAGGTTAAGCAATTTCAGGAAAAAGAGTCTTGGTGTTTGAGAAACTTGTTCTAAGATAGATGCAGTTGCCTTTATAAGTCAACTGAATTTTCCACCATCAGAGTGTAGAAACATCTGAAAGACAAACCAGAGAAATCGGAAAATTCAGATGAGCTTTGAAGTCCCCAAATAAAGGGACTGAATACTTATTCTTATGTGATATTTCTTTTTTTTTTTAATAAAGTAATTTATGGTTATGGAGTTTTGACTGATAAAAAAAATAAAAACAATTAAAGTATGTTAGCATAAGGCTCCGAAAAAAGAAATGTGCAAAAGGATGGGGTCCTTTTTGAGTCTGGTTCATCTTAAGGTCTTTTTCTAATGCCAAGGTAGTTTTTCCTTCCCACAGTCACCACTGGATCTCTCATAATGGATAAACGTACAAATTATAAGGAACAAACTTATAGGCACTAAACTTATACACTCCTTCTTACAACTTTATAACGATTTCCAAAGTTGCTTTGAGACTGTGTCCACTGTTAAAAAAGCTATACAATCAAATGTTTTGAAAAAAATAATAAAACATGGACTTTCAGTCTATTTACTTGTTGTTTTATTGCCTGCTTCGGTTTCGGCACAAATGAGTGCACAACCGACCTGCTCTTCCCGTACACATATTACTAAATTGATATAATTAAGTTTTAGAGATCAGAGATGCTAAAGAAATTGTATATAACATGCGCGACATGGTCCAACCTTCAGGGCACTTATAACTAAATGTCTCTCTGTCTGATGGCTAAAAATGGAAAACTCCATCCTTTAACATTTCATTAAGAGGTACTGGATAAACAATATACGTGCACATGAGCCACTGAACGCCGCATGTCCCAAGCCGAATAAAGACAATAATCAGCTCCATTTTCCAGAAGCAAATAGCCTGGTGGACTTTTGCCGGCTCAGGTGGAGCTGGACCAAGCTGTAATGGGGTGTCTGAAAATAGAAAAGAGCGTTTTTTCTCTCGGGGTTGGATTTCATTTGATTTACGATGGCTCTTTTTGCCTTTCTTCCCTTTTTTTCCCCCTCACCGCTACACGTTCCACGAAAAGCTTTGCTAATGTCTGTTGTTATTAGCAGTGACAGGCAATTAGGATTTTAATTACAACTTTTCAATGAGAAAAAAACTTATTTGTGTATTTATATTCCTCAAATTCCATTTGATCATCCATTTATAGCGGTAGGCGTTTGATTGTTGGGGTCCTGTCCTCCATAATTAAGATAATGATAACTATAGAACACTTGCTAGCAAAATAAAGATTTGTGTGTATCCAAATAAATCCAAATATATTTATTACAGGTCATGAGATAGAGATAGCTGGTGTAATATCTCCACACTTTATGACTCCTAAAGAGCAGCATGGATTAGCAGTGCTAGCTAGCATAAGGTTAGCCCCCTTTTGATAGACAAGACTGACATATCCATTAGGCTGGTGAACAAATGACTGACAGGTGCTTCTCTGTTTATCATATTGCACGGCTCTTTGTCGCATGTGTCTGCACGGGTGAAATCTGTTTAGACACGCTAAGCATTTTCATTTGTTTCTGTCTTGATTCAGTAAAAATTGTATTCATTCAGATCTTTTTCAATGTCACTTTATAAGAATCTGATCAAATTCGAATAACTTAAAAAAAAAAAAAAAAAACTGCAGCTACGTAGATGAGTGGACGCTACTGGATTATTGAGTCTAATTTGAATATCGAAGATGTTAGAAAATGTAATTGGAATGTGCCAAAAGAATGATCAGAATTAAACCGGTTTACCATGAACACACTAGGAAAATTTAATTGGACTCAAATCCAAGTGATTTAGGAACATATTTGGAATACGATTGTTTAGTACAAAGTGTGTCCTTAAGACATTTTCCTAAAATCTAATCTGAATTCTGTAGAATGTTTGGTTTATTGGCTATGACACATCTCTTTAGATAAAGTTTAATTCAATTCAATTCCATTTGACTTGTTTTTAACATTGGACATTGTCCCTGAGCAGCTTGACAGAATTAAATAAAATACATTTAAATTTATGGCATTTTTCAGATGCCCTTATCCAGAGCAACTTACAACTTAGCAGGGAAGGGTTGAGGGCCTTGCTCAAAGGCCCAACAGTGGCAGCGCAGTGATGGTGGGATTTAAACCTGTAAACCACCCACCTCCCACCTAAACTATGAATATAAATTTTAACATCAAAATCTAATTCATAATGAGCGAGCAAGTGGCTGGAGTGGTGAGGAAAACTCCCTTAAATGAGATGAGGAAGAAACCTTTAGAGGAACCAGACTCAAAAAGGAACTCATCTGGGTGATGCCGAATGTCCAAAATGATAGACATTATGATTGTTAAGGTTGAGGTTCACACATGGGCACTTAAACAAAACAAACTGTATATTGCAATTATAAAAGAATAACTATGAAACAATTTGCTATTCAATCAAGTTTTGGTATTCAAATCAATTTAAATGATTGGATACTAAATTGTATTGGGAACTGAGAGATATTGGGACACAAGGGGAATTTGGTTGTTTATGAAGTCAGGTAAAATCCCCAAAGGAATCCAAATGGTTAAGGAGAATAATTGAAATTTGATTGGATGTACAGTAGATCATAGAAAGCTAATTGAAATCTGACTGGTTAAACACAAACCTGTTGGCGTAAAAAGTCTGATTGGAAGCTGATTGAAATATTCCATCTACTATTAAATTCCTTGCGTTGACAACCTTGTTGATGCAGAATGTGTATCCACAAACCACATTATGGAAAGTCATGACACCATTTAGAAAACAAATCCCTGTTTTTGCTCATAAAATCCCAACATTACTTCTTTTAATTTGTTGTCCAATCTGTGTATTAGAGCAATGTAATTAAAAAATCTTTCCACATTGTCACCTGGAGGGATTTTCCAAAACAGAAGTATGTAATGTTATCTCATAAAACCAGAAGGCAAGGACCGATTGTTTCGGACAATCGAGGACGGATTAGCAGATTGCCTGGAGTTAGGTTTTTACACTTTGGTGCAGAAATATGAAATAAATAAATAAAAACAAAGAAAACAGCACATTTCTTGAGGACATTCATTCTTATTGACACCTGGACACAAATTTGTTGACTGGTGTGAACAGATAATGGAGAAAACATTCATACTGAATGTATACAATTGAACAATTGTTTCAGCCGCTAGTCACATGACACAGACTAACCAATCAGAGATAATCTCATGTACACTAAATTGTATAGACAGGTGGCTTTTTCCCCAGTGTATTTTGTCGATCGATTTTTCAAATTAATTTAGATGCTAGGAACATTTCAGGACTAACTTAATGGATTCGCGAGTAGACATGCAAGGACTTAATTTTTTTCCACAGCGATTTAGAGCGAACGAACAGTTGCCCGGCCGTTAAATGATTTCACGCCAGCTGCACACCGAGTTTTATTTACTTTAGCCAGTTTTCTCAGAGAAAGCGCTACATCAGCAGGAACTCTCATTTGGACGAGCGCTTTAATGAGGCCAACGAGAGCGAGATTTGTTGACAGAATGCACGATCAGCACTTTGAGGAGTTCGCACAAGTGTTTTCCGAAATCGACAGGTGCATAGAGAAATCCCTGTAGAATGGATATGAAGTTTTTTCAATGCTTATATGAAATATAGCGCTAGTAAAAAAATTTTGGGGGGGCTGAGGGATTCTATTAAGATTCTATTACATTTTGCACCAGTAGTATATTTTATTAAGCAGTTCCCCTGGTGGTCTAGTGGTTGGGATGCGGTGCCGGTTTGATCCCCGGTCAGAGAAACAACCCCAGTCATTAGGGTTGCACAAGCTTTAGTGCCTGTCCCAAGTCCAGATAAATGGGGAGGGTTGCATTAGGAAGGGCATCTAGCATAAAAAATTTGTGCCAAATCAAACATGCGGATGGTCCGCTGTGGCGCCCCCTAATGGGAGAAGCCGAAAGAAAGTTAGTATAGTTTATTAAGCCTCAGAGTCACTGGGCAATGCATGTGCAAATGAGTGAATGGAAAGGATTTCATTCGCAAATCTACTGGTTTAAAACATAATGCGAAATCCAATTAATAAATATCTGGTTTCGTGTCGACCAAACAATTCTTGCAAACCCATACAATATCGCCCATAAAAGCCCAGTTGATCCACTTTCATTGCAGAACTAGTTGTTTGATACCCTTCTGCTCTCGCCTTCCGTCTTTTCGGCTTCATTCTATTTTGCACCCTAGTAGGCTTTTCACACGTCCTTTTCCTATCCCTCTACGGACAGACGACGCTTTCTGGGTCGAACACTAACAGACGGAAAAGCCGAGGTGCCTGGCACCATTACAAAGACAGGATAGAGGATTGCATAACACCAGCCATCCTCTCGTACTTCTCATGCTACGCTCTTGTTCGTTCTGTCTCTCGCTCTCTGCATTTGGACAGCTTTACCCACTGTCTCATGTCAGGGGGAAAAAATGGTGGGGGGGAGCCCTGTTTATGCTTTTGGCTCTGAAAACTATCGGTTAAGTGCATCCTAAAATATATATATTTTTTATAGAAATTGGTTTATTGGTGATTTAATGTGTCCTTGACTCAAAAGTACATGCAGTAAATACACGGAAAGGTGGGAGGGGGTCATTTTAGGTTGGTCTTTACCCACCTGAATGTGGAAATGATTTGTTGTGGTACAAATGTATGCTGGTTGTTGTTGGGGTTGGTTGAAATATGGATTTGCATACATATACATACATACATAAAGTGTCCAAGTGGTAGCTGCAATCAGACATATTACAGTGTCTCTGGAGCACTAATGGTTAAGGGCCTTGCTCAAGGGCTTCAAAAGTTTCAGCTTGGTGATACCAGGGCTCGAACCCTTGACCTGTAACCTAGAGCCTTAACCACTAAGCTATCATCTCCATCAAGGTTATTATAGTTCATAAAAACGTCATTAACTGTAATAAAAATATTTTTTTACAGTTTTAGGGAGAATTTTGAGGGACATTATATGGAAAAACTATTGAGACACCTCACTTTTCCAGCCATATGTGGTTCTTCTACAAACTGTTACCACAAAGTTGTTGCTCACTATTTATATCCTTGCATTCAGGCACATGAAATTTCCCATACACTTCAACTAGGAGACTCAAACCTGTTAAAGCATCACGATGCCCCTGTGCACATAGTCAGAGTCATGCAGATTTGGTTTGCAAGTGTGTGGAAGATCTGCCTACTATAGCAACTATAACTTCAACCCCAAGTTTTCTTACCTCACCTACTATATATTAGTACCTGACTTTACTGAAAGTGGCAGAATGAACACAAATCTCCAAAAGCACACTCCAAAATTGAGTGGAACATCTTGAACAGTGGAGGATAGTATAACAGAAAAGGTGGACTCTGCTGAAATGATTTTTATACATTTCCTGAAGATATTTGCACACATCCAAGAGTGTCTGCATTTCAAGAAAATCAATTACTGCATGTCACTAGGCATTTTGGTGGTGAGAAAGTGTGGAAGGATCCCAAATGATCAATACCATCAATACTGGTGTTGTATACATAAAATATAGATTCTACCTTGGATTGTTCAAACGGGTGTGAATAGGACATGAATAGCAACCAAGTCTTCTTCCTTTATGGATCTTCTCATTGTCCAAACAAGAAAGTTCTCTGGTTACTCGGCCAATTTTGGGATCGCTGTATCGTCTGTAGCTTCAGAGAAAATGTTTTCCATCGGGGGCTTGGGGGAAAATCCAATAACATTCTTTTGTTCCTTCACAAAAACCTGATTAATGATGACAACTTTTAAAAATATCGGTATTGGTATCAGTATCAATATCGACAATACTGGCCTTACCAGATTAGACTGTAGAGCAGATTAGAGTGTTTGAGTGCACCATGCGCTTTATCATGACTGATCTTGTATTTCAAATATTACAACATGCTTGTTTTTGCTTCTATTTTCTATCTTGTATTTGTATTACTCCATAAATTCTGTGTCAGCTGTCAGGTTCTTGAGTCATTTCTGTTATATGAAGTCATTCTGAGTCGCTGAACCGCTGTGCCCCAAGATGCGGAATTCTTTTGGTGCCTGTGTGCCATCAGATGCATGAATGTGGAAATAAATGCAGAAGCTTTCAATAAATAATGCTGTACTAAAAGAGGGTGTCTGTGCTGCACACACTTGTTTCCTGTCTGGGTGCACTTATTTCTGTCTCTATTTATGTGTGTGTGGTGAGGAAAATGATTAAAGTGTTCTCGGCAGTGGGGCGGCCGGCGCTGATTCTATTTCTCTGCCGAAATTGAAACCGCGTCCTAGCTGTCCTGACCGAACTTGACCTGATGAAGAGAGGCGGTCTCTGTGAGCAACAGGAAGTGGGTTTTTTTTACTTTCTGGTGCACTGTATGCCATTCAACAACTTGCGAAAATTCGAATTGATACTTTCGATTCCTGTGACCATATCAGAAATCATTAATTGGCATCTTTTTATCCACCATGTGAGTAAATGCTAAAAAAGGTAATAGCTGCTGCTATAGCTTCTGACCAATCAGAATGGAGAATCCAAGAATGCATTGACGTACTGTAACTGTTACGAAGCGAAGAAAACAGAAAAAGAATAACACACTTTTATAGTTTTATTCTTTCAAAAGCAGAATATAACCAGAGGTAAAAAAAAGTAATAAAATATCGACGGCCTGCATCACTGCCGTCTGTTTTATCCGTCTCCATACCTGTACATTTTGTGACTCCGCCCATCAATCGATCGGTGCAGTAGATCCTGGGAATTATTATTATTTATTTTTTTTACAATTGCATAATTTTCTTTTTTTTACTCAGTAAATAATTAAAAATGTCATTAAGTACAATATTTTAAACAAAACGAAAAATTATAGATTAAAAAAACTTAAAAAAAAATTATGTACACAAAAGAAATGCTCTATTACAATAACATAAGCAAATGTAATTTGTTACTTTCCAAATCTGAATGACAAAAAAAAAAAAAAAGAATAGCCACAGAAACCCCAAACCTAGCAAGATTAGCACTCCACATTTTTTTTGTCTGCAGTTTACTTCATTTGTACGTTATTGCTCTGAAGCCAAGTATGCTCTTGGCTTGTCCTCCGGGAACAAAGCCTGTTTGATAGATATACTGTTTATTCGTTTACCAGTGCTACCTGGCGAGTTTTGCTGCTGCACAACAAAATCCTATAGCCTCCAAAATCACGGCTCGCTGATCAGCCAAGTACATTTGAGCTAGCGCTTCAAGGCATCAAGATTGCTAGCACACACTGTAGGGTGACGCTTAAAGCATCCATGATCAGAATTGTATGTTAAGCCAAGTACATGCTTTCTGCTTTCCTTGGAGCTAATAGGCTCCTTCGCTAACATGAAATGGAAGCTTATAGCCTGCAGAGTCAGAATAATTTATTACCCGAGTGCATTTCTGCTTCCCGGATTTGTGAGACTTGTTTTGCTAATATGCATGCAGAGAGTGTATGGAATTAAATTAATAAATCATGTATATATATATATATATATATATATATATAAAGAGAGACAGAAAGAAAGAGAAAGAGAGATTTTTTAGAAATGAAATCAACAAATAGCTGAATGTGTTTTTTTTTTTCTTTTTTCTTTCACTGAGATAAAACCCATTCCTTGCTCTGAATTGTGCCCAAAAATGCTTCCCTTAGGTAAACAGCTTGTTGTTTTATAGGTGAAAAGTTTGACAGTGGTTGTTTAAGCATTTCCTAGTCCTGGAGATGGATAGGCCGTAGATGGTGAGCAGTTTATGACTGATTGTTATCTCTGCTTATGAGAAGTGCTCTGATTTTATCCTGTGCCTTCTTGTCAATTGAGTCTGTGCCAGAGGAACATTTACAAACTCTTGGGATTTTCTATTATTGGATAAGTTCCACATGCTGTACTCGTGTCTATCTTTGTGTTCAAAAAGATTGTTAATGCATTAGGATTACCAACTGATCAAAACTGTTCAATCTGTCAAAAAACAGAGATGTTTGGAAACAAGGTGAGGCAATAAACTTTTTTTAACCATTCTCTACCACATTTAGTCCTGATTTGCTAATATAATAATCTGCTATTAGAGTAAACTCAGATACTGATGTAGGTGAGGTGAGGAGCCCTGGGGTGCAGACAACGTTCCAATTTATCCCAAAGTTGTTCAGTAGCTTTGGGGGTGGGAGCTCTGTAGCAGGAGATCTTCCACTCCAATCCATGGATCTTAATGGCGCTGGCATTGTGAACAGGGGCATTGTCATGCGGGAACAAGTTTAGATCTCCTTATTCAAGTAAAGGGCAAATGTCTTTCTAGAGCATCCAAAGATGTCCTATTGAATTGTGTATTTCCAATTGTGTGGTAAGGTTCCCTGGTGGTCTAGTGGTTAGGATGTGGCGCGCTCACCCCTGCGGCCTGGATTCGATCCCCGGTCTGGGAACCAACCCCAACCACTCTTAGTGTCAGTCTCAAGCCCGGATAAATGGGGAGGGTTGCGGTAGGAAGGGCATCCAGCGCTAAAACGTGCCAAATCGAAAGTGCGGATCATGAATGCGGATGATCCGCTGTGGCGACCCCTAATGGGAGAAGCCGAAAGAAAGTTCAGTTTGTGAAAGAACCACATATGGTTGGAAAAGTCTGGAATGCAGCTCAAGTTTTGAAGACTCTGCTGATATCATGGTGAAAAAAATAAAAATTTCAAAGTACACCATGTCTTTTTTTATAATGTACAATTGAATACCAAAAGAATTCATGAATGTATTATAAGTAATACATAGAAATTTGATCAAATGAAACACATGATAATGAAACACATACTAAATGTTCAGGTGAGGTCTTTTAAAAGGTGTGCAACAAAATATTCAGCAATAGGTGCATGGGGGATAATTTTCCCTCAAAGTCCAGCAGAGGAAAGCCCATCAAAAGCTAATCGGACGGTCTATTTATCAATGAGCGGTTATCAAGAACTTGAGTAAGCCAAGAAGTAGCATCAAAGACCAGGGAAGTTAGCTAGATGATAATTTATGAATGAAAAGATATAATCATGATTTCTGTTCATCCAAAACTATGATTCACCAGTGTTGAATGACATTCGCTTACTAACCAAAGGAATAAACGAAACACAAAACACAAAGCTCTTGTATCCATGTGATCTTACCAGAGGTACAATGAGAATCCAACATGCTTATTAAACAATACACTTTTGCCACCAACATTAGCTAGCTTAAATTTTACATCTTACTCAGAAAATTAATGCTAGTTTCTAGAAACCATTCACTTGATAGATATTTTATAAAAAGAGAAGCATTAGAGTTTTCCCTGAGGCAGACTGTTAGGATGTGTTTGCTTTAGAAAATATATTATTTGCTCTTCAGTGTAGACCGATGATAGAGGATTATTTAAGCTTGGTTGTGACAGTTGCAACACCATCAAGAAAAAAAACTCCCTAGAGTCACAGTACACTCTGAAATCTATATCTTTTTGTCCTTATATGAGTGCAAATTGGACTCTTACTCTATTCGGAGTACTTTTTTCGCAATTCTTTGTCAACACTTCGAAAGTGTTTCCGCCGGCACGGGGCAGGATGATTAAAACAGCTTAAGGTTTGTTCAGGAATAAATTGGGGAGCTCATATGGTTAATGGATTGCCCTGGATTCATCTTTATGAAGAGGACTGTTTGCTCCTAGAGAAGTTTTGGTGCTAAAAGCTTTCTGACGGATGGAAAAGTGGCTCCATTAAAAGTGTCAACACATCAGGCCAGAATACAAAATCATGCCTATAAGGCAGCACATACACTCGAAGAGAGAGAGAGACAGACTGTGGGAGAACAAGAATTAAGCAAGACTTGGCAACTCGACAGCCACTTTCACGCACATTAAGCTTGATTTCAATCAAAGCACCTTGTACGACGGGTTAAAAGAATGAGCCAATTAGAGTTTCAGGACTGCAGGATACTGTGGGTCAAATAGGTCAGTTATAGATCTGATGGATTAGGAATAGCAAGAGTTCAAATAGTGGAGAGCTTTGGCATTTCTGACTTGATTGGCAATGATTATGACCCTTGGACCCTGGAGAGCTTTGTTGGACTGGAAATCTAATTCCATAATCAATCACATGTCATATAGCTATTCAAGTGTTACTGGAAATGTTATTTATCAAGACAGGTGTGAAGGATAAGGCCTGCACCTGAAGCATGAAGAAAAAGTTCAGTGTACAAAGGAATCAGTGGTGGCCGTGGATAAAGTCATGCAGTAGCCAGTCCTGGTTGTTATTCTAGGTGTGCATCAGGACTGAAATCTTGTTGAATACAACCATGACCCCCAGTTTATGGTATTTAAAAATTTTTATTAAATCAAATACAGATTCATGGTATATGGACATTTAAATATTTGATGCAGTTTGCATTGTATCAAGAATGGCCACGCAAAGAAATAACCACAGTGGGGCAATGAACAGTTTGAATTTGAATTTTGAATTTATATATTGTATAGTGTGCCTATAGGAATAAAATAGAGAGCCTATACAATACTGAAATAGCATTAGAAAGACCTTAGAATAGTTTGGGCCAACACTGTGATAAGGGAGAAGCAATAGTGCTACAGATCAGAAAGACCTTTTGATGTGTTTGGACATAGATTAGAATAAGGGACAGGCAATAATTGTTCAGGAGGACAAAGACCTTGGAAGTGTTTGGAGCCAAGACTAGGACAAGTGAAAGGGTACAGGAGAAGGAAGACCTTTGAAATGTTTGAGCAAGACTGGGATATTGTTTATGCAATATTGGTACAGAAGGAAGAAGACAATTTGGACATAGACTATGATAAGGGGCAGGTAACAGTGGTACAGATCAGGAATACCTTTTGATGTGTTTGAACATAGATTAGAATAAGGGACAGGCAATAATTGTTCAGGAGGACAAAGACCTTGAAAGTGTTTGGAGCCAATAGTAGGACAAGTGAAAGGGTACAGGAGAAGGAAGACCTTTGAAATGTTTAAACAAGACTGGGATGGCGTTAAGGCAATATTTGTACAGAAGGAGGAAGACCGTTTGGACACCACGGAAGTGTTTGGAGCCAAGACGGCCAGCATATTTGGTCCCTGCTTTAGGGACAAAATTGTCATTCGGTTCAGAATCAATACTTATCAGATAGGATGTGATGGGGCTGACTGGCACTGAGAATACAGTATACTATAATAAGAAACAGAAAGTCATTTGAGCTTGGGCCAAAAAATATTTTCTTTGGTCTTGATTGATCAAATTAATTCAACTTTCATTTAATAATTTTAAGAGGCCAAATGTTGATTAACTATGCAGTAGGTTATATACAGCTAGGACACAATATCAAAGACCCACCTGTTTGTCTTGTACCATCATTTCTTGCTTATGTTAGATGCCGATAAGGTGCTTAGGCCATGATCAGGCAATGAAAAACCGCTGTATAGCTCCCCCTGCCATGCTGCATCTATTTGTTCTGGTACCTGAGTGTAACATTCAGTAGAGTAATCAAAAAGGGTAGACTGGATAAAAGGCCACGCAAGCGAAGAAAAATAAATGAGAGGAGGACAAGGCGATCGAGTAAAATCAAATGAAAGGATGAAAAGGGTAGAGAGGAAAAGAGAAGAAGAGAGGGTAAGGGGTATCAATGACACTGGTCCTTTTATTATATCTGTTTTATTCGAGGGGACAGAGTCACACCGGCAGGACTAGAGGCAATTTCACAGCCTTTGCCTTCTGACACACTGACTACTGAATCACATAGAAAAAGTACGTGCTTATCAGATAGTCGCAATCTGAGTTGTGTGTTTTTTTGTGGAAAAAGAAGAAACGTGTCTTCGCTAAAGAAGATAAAGAACTTAAGAATCTTTAGATAACATTATTAATATATGTTGATTTAAATTACATTTTTACATTCACTATAGAGACACTCTCTAGTATTTGAATGCAGAATTGTACAAGTGATTTGTAATGGCAATTCAGACTTCAGTAGCAGGTTGAGGTACCTTGTTACCTTCTACCAGCTCTAATCAACATTTGGTTTGCTTGAGAGAACAGGGAGATCGACACCAGTAGGCTTGTAGGTAACAGGGGTTCTATGACTACGTTGAGGATTGCCAGGGTAGTTCTGTTTAGTGAAGTGAAAACTTCATATGTGTGGCTGCATTGGAAAGTAACCACTTCGCACACACACACATGCACACACTTCTCAATCTGTGAAGTGAAACTAATGGTAGCCGTATACAGTATAAGAGTGGATACTTAAAATTCATCATAGGGTTTCCACAGAAAATACTCATATGTAAATCAAAATGCTGATCATGCTATGTATTTAGTATATCATTGTCTGAACTCATTGATGTTCTTCAGTTGAGGCCCCAATTTAAGCAAATGTCTTCGTGATGGATTACTGGTTTAACACTCGCTTCAATGGACAATGCTAATATTCTGAGGTAAACATTAAGGATTTCGAACCAGAATCAAATCGGAACGAAAGCTCACGTGGTTCTCAAAAGCCGATGAATAATGTTGTACATTAGGATTCGCCTGCAGGCTACTGCTACGCTCAGCTAATGTTGTTTCTGCTGGATGATTAGGATTTTGTTCCACAGTTAGAGGCTGAGAAGGTTTCTGACTACTTTCATCTTCTGTAATGCTTATCATTTATGAAAAATGCTGCAATAATCACAACTACAGACCCTTTCTCCCTCTCTCACTACCTCTCTCTCTTTCTTTCTCTCTCTCTCTCTCTCTGTTGCACGGGCAGATAGAATTAGCCTCTCATAGCATACGAGGCAAAGACCTGTTTTGCCACACATGATTCCCTCGTGTAGGCAGTGTGCTGATATTGGGATGATAAAGGATCTCACTTTTACAAGCACAAACATGAACCCTGATACTGAACTGTTGAGCAGGGTTTTCATGGTTTTTGTTTATTGGGATTTTGAAGAATGATCTGTAGAGGCTGTGCTCAATATTTAAGACAGGTGAATACACTGGCTAAAGCAGACACTCTCACACTATTTAGTCTGACATGATTTAGGTACATGGAGTGGCGAAACTTCGCGATCGAACAAAATAATATATAAATGCATATATACAAAGATATTTTTCTTTTTGTTTTAAAGATCTCTGTTATTGCCAAATGTTTAGCAGCCACTCTATGCAGCTTGGTACGGTTTCCCATAAAAGCCTTGGGTGGTTCCATGAAATTCCGGAGTAAGAACGGGTGCTTTTTTGTATGGATTGGACTGTAGTTATCTCAACAGTCTGCTACATTGACTCAGGACTACTTTTTGCTTCTGATCATCATCACTGCACCCCACAACATTGTATATCTGCTATAAATGGACATTCGGTGCGACCCAGATGAGGATGGGTCCTCTCAAGGTTTCTTCCTTATGCCATCTTGGGGAGTTTTTCCTTTCCACAGTCGCCACCGGCTTAATCTTTAGGGACAAACTTACACTTATAAAGAACATGTTCACTTTTATTCACTAACTTTTCTGTGAAAAGCTGCTTTGAGACAATGTTCATTGTTAAAAGCGCAATACAAATAAAAATTTATTGAATTGAATTCAGTAATATTCCAAGGTCTCAAGGTTCCATATCCAAAGGGTCCTCCCCCCAAGTTATACAGTATAGGGCCTAGTCTTTTTACAATCTTTAGTTGTCCAACTTAAGTGACCCTCTGTCCTCTGTAGTGTTAGATTTCAGCAGATTGGCAGACTGGAGTGGTTGTTTTAGCATTTTGTGCTTCCGATATGCTGTTCTGCTTAGCACGGCTGCAAAGAGTGATTATTTTTGTTGTCTTCAGCTTCAACCACTCTATCCGTCTCACCAACAGTTGCACTCGGATAACTCCCGCTAACTGGTTTACGTTTATCTAATTTTATGTAAATGCTAGAGACTGCTGTGTGTGAAGTATACAGTGAAAGTACAAACAACTCTATTAAATCACTCATACATCCTCGTACTCAGCCTCCATCACACAGCTCGATTCGTTGTTATTACCAGGCAAATTTGCTACATTATAAAGACATTAGCACTTGAACAAAAACAGCATCAATCTCTTTAACTTCTGTCTTCATTCCCTTTTTTTTTCCCGGGTATTTTCTTATTTTGCATAGAGCACATGCCAAGTTCTGGTCATTATTTAATACCACGCTAATCCTACTCCGCCTCTGGGGATTTGCTTCTTCTTCCTTTTTTTTTTTACTCTGGAATTGGCAGAATTTCAAATCAGCTTATCCACTGCATGTGTGAGAGGTAATTTTCCCAGGCAATACTTTCTGATGCAAACTGATTTTCTAGTTGTCATGAACAGGAAAATCGAAATCGGGTGTGAAGATGACCGCGGTGTGAAGCCCATGTAACCGTTTTAATATTCATTGTGGTGAAACGAGCAAAAGATCGAATAAAGGAATACAGTGGTAATGGCAACACGTTTTCCTGCATACATCCTGCATATTCGTTTGAGGCATGCATGATATTTATTTATTTATGTTTTTTCAATATACATAGAGAGGCACTCGAACTTCACACATTTAAAAAAAAAGGAGTGGGATGTGGTACATTGTGTTCGATTTCATATGAATAAAGAATGAGACGATGCAGAACCGCTAAACTCTGCCCTTAACCTTAACCTGCATGTATTTTCATACAACTCAATTCATGCTAATTTGTAGAAATGCGCTAAGCGCTCAGCCTCAAAATTACACCATGTTCAATGTTCATTACCAGCCGTTACCTTACTTCTCCTTCATCTATAATCCGCTGGGTTCATTGTGTTAAAAAAAAAGATTATTAACCCATGGGCTTTTTCCATAGCAGTACTTGCTAAACCACATAACTAGCCAGTTAGCGTTGGTAATTAGCAGTTATGTGACGGCTAATCTCAATGCTTTTTGTTTGGAAATATGGGATTGATTGGTTTCTATCAAAAATTGTACCCTTAAATGATCTATGAATTGTTTTTTTAATGTTCAGTGTTTCATGATTATTTTCCATGGTTGGTATTTTTAATGCTTCACTTTTTCCACATTTTGTCATGTTACAGCCGAATCAATTCATTATTTTCCTCAAAATTCTACAAACAATACCCGATAATGACAACATGAAGAAAGTTTGTTTAAAATCTTTGTAAATGTATTAAAAAGAAAAAAATTATCATATGTACATAATTATTCACAGCTGTTGCCATGTTTCCACTGATCATCCTTAAGATGTTTCTAGAAACTTCCAGAACAACAGCCATCTCTGCAGCACTCCACCAATCAGGCCTGGTAGAGTGGCCAGATGGAAGCCACTCCTTAATGAAAGGCACATGGCAGCCTGCTTGTATCTTACCAAAAGGGCACCTGAAGGACTCTCAGGCCATGAAAAACAAAGATCATGTCACGTCATGTCTCGAGGTAACCAGGCACCGCTAATCACCTGGCCAATACCATCCCTACAGTGAAGCATGGTGGTGGCAGAATCATGCTGTGGGGATGTTTTTCAGCAGCAGGAACTGGGAGACTAGTCAGGATCGAGAGAAAGATGAATGCAGCAATTTACAGAGACATCCATGATGAAAACCTGCTCCAGAGCGCTCTGGACCTCAGGGTGGCGGTTTATCTTCCAACAGAACAACAACCCTAAGCACACAGGAAAGATAACAGAGGAGTGGCTACAGGACAACTCTGTGAATGTCCTTGAGTAGCCCAGCCAGAGCCCAGGCTTGAACATCTCTGGAAAGATCTGAAAATGGCTTCGCACTGACCCTCCCCATCCAACTTGATGGAACTTGGGAGGATTTGCAAAGAAGAATGGAAAAAACTGCCCAGAAAATGTGTGTGCCAAGCTTGTAGCATCAACCAAAAAAAAACTTAAGGCTGTAATTGGTGCCAAAAGGCGCTTCAACAAAGTATTGAGCAAAAGCTGTGAATACTTGTGTACATTGTGACAGATAGATAGATAGATAGATAGATAGATAGATAGATAGATAGATAGATAGATAGATAGATAGATAGATAGATATTCCTGATTTCTCATTTCACGTAGGCGAAGCTGCTACCGTATATACTATAAATATTCATAGCTATAAATATTCATGACATGCCAGAGAACATTGATGAGGTGTGTTTTTGTTCCCATGATGCAGTTCACAGGAAAGGAAAATCTCTTATAGAGCGGTGGAATGTGTGTATATGGTCTTCGGGTGCTTGCACACATACTGTATATTCACACCCACACGCTCACTGTTAAGCTGTAGTGAATAAAAGAACTGTGTGTGTGTGGGTGTGTGTATGTTTAATTAGACACAAGCATCTTTGTTTATTTGAATGACATATTACATGTGTCATACATAATAAGGTTTAAGATGCAACTGTTATACATCAAGCTCACCGTATAATGAGCAGTTTGATGTGTGGGAAATAATGTTGCATTGTGTGTGTCCACACACACTATAATCATCCAAATCATGTCCAGCATGCATAATACACTAATGGCAGTAAATGAGTTTCCTCGGGGACGCAGAAGTTCGAGCTTGCCGTCTCACCCGTCTTCTAACGAAAGCTTTCTCGAGACTAAATGAAACTTAAATGGAAAAAAAAAAAACCTTGCTTTAAAATATCCATAAGGTGAACGTTCCTCGTTCCTGCTGAAGGCTTCCCTGAGGTGCATTTGAAGCCCATTAGACAGGCGCAGGCATGCGTGATGAACACATCGGAGGCTTCATTTAAATCTTTTTAGAACTGGCAAGCTGGCACGGAAATGGACTGTGTGGTTTTAATCGGGTCTCACGTTCATATACTTCAGTTTCCTCTTCAACCTCGGTGTAACCTCAGAATAAAATGATGGACTTCTGCTCAAAAGGTCATGAATTCAAATTCCAGCTTCATCAAGCCATTGGCCCTTGAGCCCCTTAACCCTTAACTCAGTGGTATAAATAATGTACTTGTAAACACTTGATAAATTTGTCTTAAAAGTGATTTTAACTTTATTTACGTAGACAAGATGCTTTACAGCTACATTACTTATACATTACAGTATTTCCATTCAGCCCTTCACTTCCTGGTTTAATGTCACTGGTCACATGACTGGCTGAAATTGGTTTACATACGTGGATGATTAGCACTTGTACTGTATATGCACCTTTTGGCTCAGTTCTTCGCTCTTGTTTATGGATTTTTCATGTTGGTGTATGTATTATTGAGGTTTCGATTTTAATGTATGAAATAGTGGTGACCGCAAATAGTCAAATATTCGATGCTTCAATAGGAGCAGCCTGATTCAACTACCAATCTCACGATGGTGTTACGAAACTTTGGTGTTACGTTATTTTGAGGTGGTGCGCAATGATTGATTGCACATAGAACTACTGTTTTTTTCCCCAGTAAATTAATATACGGCTTAAACGGAAAAATTTTGTGAAAGTGGAAAGTTTCACTTTCCATGTTCGACACAGGAGCATCTTGGCGGCAGGGATTTAAAGAAGATGGAAGATTCTGTAAAGGTATATTCGGTATTAATCCTGTGAATTAACTTTCAATTTCTTTTCACTGGCGCTGCGCTTAGAGCGCCCTCGCAACACTTGACAAATCTGATTCGACTATGTAACTCCTTAGTCGAGAAGACCCCTAGTATGATGAGACAATGAAAACCCCCACACACATAACCTTTTTTTGTTTATCCCATTTAATCCATTCGCGCAATGAGCAATATTCCTTACTACTCTGAATCCTATTTGAGCAACTATAAGTCGCGGTGTTGAAGCGTTTTCTTGTTACAGGCTTTTCGAGAGGGTCGCAGGCCCATGGCCGCTCAGTGATGCTGTCACCGAGGTTCACCCCCTGCATTCCTGCACAAACAGTGTTTAACTAATCAGCGTGTGCTTTAATTAGCAGGCACAAATGAACAAGTATAATCTGCTCGAAACGAAGGAATGCCGGCCCTCCGAGTTTTAAACCATGGAGCTGACAGCATGAAGCTGAGTTAATAATAGAGTGTGTGTGTCTGTGTGTGTGTGTGTGTGAGTGTGTGTGTGTGTGTGTGTGTGAGAGAGAGAGAGAGAGAGAGAGAGAGAGAGATGTGTCAAGAAGTGTGTCCAACTGAGAGGGAAAAAAAGAGGAAGTGAGGAAATGAGAGTTTGTCAGATGGACAGTCAGGAAGAGCGATGTAGTGTGTTAGAAAGTGTGAGAGTGGCGAAATTTTTACACACACACACACACACACACACACACACACACACAGTACACACATCTTGGAAAAAAAACCTGAAAAATGTTTTTATTTATTTATTTATTTTTTTTTTTTAATATTTGAACAATTATGTAAGTCATCATGTCTATCTATCTATCTATCTATCTATCTATCTATCTATCTATCTATCTAGTCACCATGTTTTCTTATAATAACCTTCACTCTTCTGGGACGTTTCACCAGATTTGGTGAAGATTTTAGTAAAATTCATTGAGCCATAAGGATGTTAGTAAAGTCAGGCACTGATGTAGGTGAGGTCAGGAGACCTCAGGTGCAGTCAGCATTCACATCCATCTCAAAGGTGTTTAACAGTATCTATAGCTCTATAGCTATAGATCTTCCACACACTTCCGACCGAATGTAATGCAGCTCTCCATGGTGCTGGATTTCACTGTTACGCTGGAACATATTCGGGACTCCTAGTTCAAAGGGAAAATGTCAGGCATCTTATACAGTTGTGCTAACAGTTTGTTGAAGAACCACATATGCCTTAAGGTGTCCAAATACTTTAGTCCATAAGGAGTTATCACATGGTTTTGCCATGTTTTTTAAATCACGTTTCATGTTTAACGTCCACGTTTTTCTTTGTTGTTTAGTTTTTTTTTTACCTTTCGTTTGAGCCCTTTGAGTACACCTTTCCATCCTCCCACATATCCAGTGACACAGAACTGTTACTAGAAGGTGATGAAGGTAGGTTTGTGAGTAGGAGAGATGTTGAAAGCAAGAAAGGCAAGGAGAGAAAATGAGGTGGAAAAACACAACCATACCAAAAAAAATGTTTAAAGTAAAGCAGTTCTGAAGGAAACGTGAAGAAAACCAGATTAAACCTGTTTGATGATGGCAGGTTGATGGATGATTCTTACAAATACATCATTTATAATTATGAAATAATAAAGTATAGATGTGAAAGAGATACTTAGAAAAAGAGGGAGCGTGGGGGGCAGAGGGGAAAAATGCATGGAGAGAGGGAGATAACAGGAAGCTGTCCATCACTTGCAGCACAGTAACAGCGCAGCTCTATTTAAACGGCGCTAGTGAGAGAATCGATCGATGAGTGCGATTGGGATCGGGCTGTGGGACATTAAACCAGCAGCGCCGTTGATCTGTTCATATCGACAGGTCCGTTTCTCAACGCTCTGCTCTCCTGCTGAGCCTCCACGCGGCCCTGATTAGCCTGCTTGTTCCTTAGACAAAGATTTTGCACGTTTCATCTATGCTAAACTCACGTGCCTCGCCGCGTCCACTCGGCTGGTTAGGCTTTAGGTTTGCAGGCCTAATCCAATTCCAAATCCAGATCCAATCAATAGACTCCTTCCGTGCATCTGAAACAAAGCGTATATAAAAATATGCAGCACAAATAAAATCCTCTAAAACTTCAAGAAAAACTTTCTGTAATGTTTTTTAAAGTTACTGGAACTAATAACTGTTTTTTTTTTGAAGAAGAAGAAAACTATACTGCAAATTGGGTTGAAATCTTGACCGTGTGCCCGCACACCAACACACAACCTAATAAGATGCAGTTTCACTGCTTCTCTGTACTTTGCTAACTAGGCTTAATAAGCAAGAGAACAAATTACAAGTAGAAACTCTCTTACCTAATATCTCCTCGATTTATTAGACCAGACCAGGGCTATGGGATTAATGAGGCTTCGATTTACTGTATATAGAGTACTTGTAAAAAGTGTGGAAACCAATTTTTTTATGTTTTTTGACAAACACATGTTCCTTTTGTTTATATGCAACAAACTACATATGAAGATTGACTTTGACCAAACGAATCTATAAATGTCCAGATGTTTCACTTTTTTTTCCACATAAAAAAATCCTCCATTAGCATAAATAATACAGTCGCCTTTCCACACTCTTGTCATCTGGACAGTTTGGTTCTAAAAAACATTCAGCTGAAGTTCTTTGCTGTACCTCTTGAAAAACGTACCAAAGTTGTTCTTCACAAGAGTTTTCTTTACGATTTGGTCCATCCCAGAGCAGTTCAATAGGATTTATGTGCTGTGAATGGGCAGGCCATGTCTGTTTGCTCAGAATTGCTTGGTGTTGAAGTATGGAATGGTTGCCATGTTGGTTTTCCTTTCACCAACATTTCCAGCTTCAAAACAACCCAACATTATTAAGCCTCCACCTCTATGTTTAACTGTGAGGGTGAGGCAGTCTGGTAACATCTTTTCTTCTGTTCTCTGTCTTACATAAGTTCTTCTGTTGAAACCAAAAATGTCATATATGGACTCATCTGCCCAGAGAACATTCTTTTACTCGTTCACTGTCCAATTTTTGTGTGTTTTTGCCTTTAACCAAGTTTGTTGCATTGAAAGAGACATGCATGTGTTTAAAAAAAAACACTTCGAGTGACATTGTTAAATGATAAGGCTCATAAAATTCCTTACATATATGCATCCCTATACAAAATCTAATTTCAGGTCAATAATTATTAGGCAATGTGTTCCAGTACAGTTTGCTTATTCCCCTGATTAAACAGATGTAACTCCTCAGGTAACAGCCGACGTGTTTGAACAGGGAAATCAGCACAATGTCCTGAACGCCGGGCCGCACTGCAGTCTGTGTCTTTTCTCTACCGCAGGAAATAAGCAGTGAAGGACGAGTTGGAATTCTAGTAAATAGGGATCCTCGGCTTTGGTTATTAGGCAGGTGGCCATAATGTTATGCCTGATCGGTGTATACAGTGGCAAAGCAATTGGTGGGCATTTGGGGTTTTTTTGCGACTTCTAGAGACTTCTCCTGGTTGGGGGTCGAGTGATTGAACTAAATATGAAGACACTTGCTGAAGAGTCTACAGTGCAGTATATAACAGTAGAGCGCATATAATCCGTCTCCTGATTTGTCTCCTTATTTGTTTTTAAAGAAATCGAATTTAATGAATAAATAAATATCTTGTGTGCTTTTTAAATGCAAATCTGTTCAAGTACAAATAAGTAAAACAGTTAAGTAGAACAGTTTATTTAATCAATTTAATATTTTTACTCAATTAATTTAAAATAATTTAATTGATATATTTTACTAAAAAAGTGTATTTATTTCAAGAGAATCTTAAGGAAAGAATTATATTCGGTACCAATCAAACAGTGTCAACTATTATTTTAAATACCCGAAACTGCCGTAAATGATTTCTGTGTACGTCAGACAGGAAGTAAACTTGTGTTGCCTGTAAGGATCGAGCAGGCACGTGCACCACCCGCTGAGAAAACCGTTACCATGGCAACCGGGAGAAGGAACGGAGAACGGAACGTACGGAAAAAAACTTTGCTGCCTTTTTTGTGATGCAATACTGGTGTCCAATCAGCATCGGTGGTCCTACAAACCATGCCCCCTTGAGAAGGGTTTTTTTTGTCTTAGTCTTGAGCAGGAAATAAAATCCAGATGAAGAAATCTTTGCTACTTGACTGACAGCTAGAAAAGCAGAACAAACAAGTAGTTGAGTTTTGAAAAAAAAAAAAGAACATAAAATATAGCAGATTTTTTTCTTCCTCCACAGGTCATTTGTGTGTGTGTGTATGTGTGTGTGTGTGTGTGTGTGTGTATATACATGTTTTTTATTAAGAAGTACTGGATGGCGACTGTTTTGCTGCCTCCATGTAATGCTATTATAGTCCTCTGTTTATAGAATAATTTCAGGCCGAGTGTGTGAGGGGAGTGTCAAGCCTCCATTAGCATCAACCTCTCATTCATTGTGTGTTTTGGAGAGAGGGAGAGCAAATAGGAAACAAAGAAAGAGAGAGAGAGAGAGAGAGAGAGAGAGAGAGAGGGTGTAAAATCAGTTGTTGCAGTGCAAAACATTATGCTGCTGATTTAATGGGAAATATGATGATTTCTTTTTTTGTAGGAAAACATGGGACGAGAAAACGTGAAAACACTGTGTCTTGAAGATTTTTTTCGTGCGCACTAAAAAGACAAAATGACTTCATAATAATGTTAAAGAAACGGAACAAACAAAGCATTTAACTAATAAGAAAAAGCTAAAATATTTCTTTTGAGATTGAGGTTAGATGTAGAGGTTAGATCTCTGTCAAGTTAAACATACTTTAGCTCTTGTCGATTAGAGACCACCCTGTGCAGCTGGGGATGGTTCCACATGATTCGCTTGAAGATCTCTGAAGTTACTGAGCAACTCAAGAACTATGAGGATGGATTTGGACTGTATCAACAGTCTGCTACAATGACTCAGGACCACAGTTTGCATAAACAAGGTTCAATGTCATAGTTCAAAGTTCTTTTTTGTTTGTTTTGGTGAGTTTTTAGAGCTTTCTCTCATTGTTGGAACTGTTGCCTCCTTTTGTTGCTTGTTTTTTCTGCTCACCATGGTTGGAAAAAAGTGATTATTTGAGTAAGCCTTCCTGTCAGCTTCAGGCATTTTGACATGCTTTCTGACGTCTCTAAGGAAAAAGAATGTTTTCGCACTTAGAACTGCAGCACACTGTAGGTTTTCGTTGTTTTTCACACCGTTCCCCACAACTCTGGAGACTGACGTATGTGGGAATCCCAGTGGATTCCAATGTTTGGCATCTAGATTATGGCATCTAGAACTTTGAAAAAAGTTCAACATGTGAGCAATGTAATGCAAGACAAATGATCCAATCCAAAGCTGCTCAATTTCAGCCTGGAATTGTCCAATCACTTTTTTTTTTTTGGCCAATCATTTGGATTTAGGTCATTTCTTTAGCTGAAGGCAATTTCTCTGGCCGGAGAAAACAAAAAGATGAAATAAAACCAGATGTTCTTTTCCTGTTCTGTCTCCAGGAAGACACAGCTCTACCACTGCCATGTTAATCTGTACTCTATGTGACTCTCAGGACATGCCTCCGTCTCCGTAGTGTTCTGACTCGATGATAGTTTACCTACCATTCTCCTTTCTCTCACCTCCTGTACAGTGTCCAGAGAAATCCCCAGGACTGAGCTTACCTCCCTGATCAGCTCTTCCAGACTTTTCCTGTATGCAGTAGAGATGCTGCTGCACCAGCAGACCACACTATAGAAGATGGCTGAGGCCACCACAGAGTCAAAAAAAGATCCTGCACTTCATGCACTCCAAAAGACCTTAGTCTCCTTAGTAGAAAGAGTCCTCTCTATCCTTTCTTTTAAATTGCTTCAGTCTTATCTGTTCAGTCCAGTTTGCTGTTCAGATGAACACCAAGGTATATTGTACTTGTATATTGTAATATATATTTGTGTTTTTACAAAATGCTTTTCTTCTCTCAGTTTCATGGAAATAAAAAATAAATAAATAAATACAATTTCCAGTTTTGCTCCAAATTTCTTCCTCAGGATTTTGACCTATTTGTAAAAGCTGTTCTAATATAAATGCGATTTTATTAGGCCATTATTTTTTATTCAAGCCCAAAGTTTATACGATGCTCAAGACCACACAGTAAGATTGGAAGCATCAAAAATGTTGATAGACTATATTTTGCATAAAATTGTGTTTGGTGAAAAAAAAAAAAAATTGTGTAGTTTTTTTGTCTGGGTATCTTTTGTCAAGCCGTGGTGCTGCTCAGCACTTGTGACAGGAAAATCTATTTCAATTAACACTTGAAATCTCTATTAACGGCATGAAAAGCTTTGCTATACTCTGGCTCTATCATTTTATACATTTCTTTTTGTTTTCCTGCCACCCACATCCCCACACATACACACGCTCTTGTTTCTCGGACGATATCCAGCATTCCTGTTGTGTTAACACATCTCGCTGTCACAGCACATGAACGCTGCTGCTGCTTCTTTCATAAACTCTGTCACAAGCCATCTCGTTCACTTCAGGACTTACTTTTGTGTGTGTTCAAGCTGGCGTGTGCACACCGGGTTTCCTGGCGATCTGCTGATTCGGCGCCCCAGGGTTTCCCGGTGCAACTCAGGAGGCCAGGTTTTTATAAGACCTTGGGTTTTGATCGTGGGAAGTTTGGGGTCAGGGAGAAGTGACCTAAACACTGAATTCTTTAAAGCGTAGTCCTCATTTGGAGTTGTTTGTGGTGAATTAATAGATATATTTTGGATTATGATTTTTGGGAGATTTTGAGACTTTTGTGATCCTGCTATAGGCATTTGTTTGGATTCTGGGGTAGTTTTATCTTGTACAGTACTTTGCATTGATTTAAATTTTTCGCTATGTCAATCAATTTTTAAATACGAGTTTTCAACACTGAGTTTTCTTTTGCTTGGTGTGCTCGACCCTCAAACTCATTTCTTTGTCTCCTCAGGCTCAGAAATCGTGGATCGAAAGAGCCTTCAGCAAGAGAGAATGCGTGCACATCATCGTCAGTGCCAAAGACCCCCATAGGTAAGAATCCTAATTTTACATCCTTGAGAGTCGGTTTGAAACATTTGTTTTTCTGAATAAAATATTTTGCCTTGTATTGCATAGCCAGTCTGGGAAATGATATAAAACATTGCTTGATTTAAAAACTGGAGAATTAAAGGAACAGGTAATGACCTGCAATCGTAGGTGAACTGTATTTCCAGAGTAGCGTTGGAAGGTGTCGTAAAGTTGTGTGAAGTTCCATGGTGATCAAAAGACACCAAAAATCTTAGAGCATTGCTGTCTTTTGCTTGCGAGTTTGTTCTGGCAAGAATATCATTTCCAGGAAGACTATAAATTATTTTATCATTTTTTTTCTTATTATTTCATTTTAAATCTGCACATAAAATACTGCACATATACCCTGATAGTTGTGTTAGAGAGAAAACCCTCCCCCCACCCTGATTTCATCTCTATATTAAAGAGTCTCTCCAGTTGACTGCAGTTGATCCTAATTAAGGACAGACTTTTGTGTGATAGTCACTTTCCAAACACTAAGTGTACTCACTTTAAAAGCTCTGTGTTATAATTTTGAAGAAAAAAAAAACCCCGGTAAGCTAATATGACAGGAGTACAGACAGGTCAAATGGAGCTTTTTAATGGGCAGTCAGTCTGAATGAGCGATTATAAATTAAATAATGGTGGAACGGTAGTGCATTGGTGTATTCAGTAATGGTGGTTCAATCCTGAGCCCGATTTGTTGTATATATAGAGAGAGATTTTAGGTTGCTTTCTGGGTTCCGAAAAAGGTTTCCGTAAGTGGGTTGACTAAACTCAGTTGCTTTCACTTCCTGTATAAAATATCATGAACCATGCATTTATCCTCAGGATGGGGGCAAAATTTGGTGAGTAGTGTGGGTGCAGAGGTGAGATCATGTTGTATCCAGCGAGTATTGTCATCATGGAGCACCCAGTTTTTTGCAAAAATTGCAGACGTGGCAACAGACATTGTCAGAGTAGCACCAGTTGTACATCTCCCGATGTTCACAGAACAATGTCTTTTGGTACACAGACGTATGAAGGTCGGTGCTTCCTGTGACTGTGCGTGCAGCCTTGTGCTGCCATCTGTTGGCGTGTTTCAAAACTAGAAACAAAACTTTTGAACTTCGCACAGCTGTACATATTGCGTGTTGTAAGGAATCAGTTGTAATATTCCAGTAATAATACCAATCTGTGAAAAAAAATGTCTAATTAGTGAGTTTTTTCTGGCCAGGTGCTGTTGTGGCCGCCTCATTGGCCAGCACGTGGGCCTGCCCCCCAGCATCTCATCTAATCAGAATGATAGATCGGAGCGCGCACTGAAGAGCGACAGCTTGTCTGAAAAATGGTCCATCAGCAAGCACACGCAGCTGAGTCCCACCGACGCATTCGGCACCATCGAGTTCCAGGGAGGAGGACACTCCAACAAAGCCATGGTACCTGAACACACTGCACACACATTCACACACATGATTGTTGTGTGGTTCAATGTAAGCAGGAGAATGACCAATATATAAAGCTATATAATTTTCTTTGTGCTTTGTGATTGGTCAGTACGTGCGCGTGTCGTACGACACCAAAGCTGACCTGCTGCTGCACCTCATGACTAAAGAGTGGCAGCTAGAGCTTCCCAAACTGCTCATCTCTGTGCACGGCGGCTTGCAGAACTTCGAGTTGCAACCCAAGCTCAAGCAGGTGTTCGGCAAGGGCCTTATCAAAGCCGCCATGACCACCGGTGCTTGGATCTTTACGGGCGGAGTAAACACTGGTGTGTAAATGTCGTCTGCATATATATAATTAATAAATTCTAAATAATAAATATAATATAGCACTTCCAGTGCAGCGTGCAGTTGCACATGTAAAAACAAATTATGTGGCGTCAGGGATTTGCCTCTAGAGGCCGCTCTCATAATAATAGTGGACTGAAAGCCGGAAAAACTATCCTTATATTTTGTTTATTGATGATTGTTATAGCAATCACCTATCAGTGCCTCGACCTCTATTAATAACTAAGGGAAATTGTAGTTTGAAAGCCAACCTTTATTATCAAATACAGATATGACATAAGTAAAACATATATTTAAAATTACATTTTTAAAATAAAACCATGGCATTGTTCAAAGCGTCGTTCCAAATGTGGGGGGCCTGCAGGCCGTAGTTTGGGGACTCCGGTATAGCCTGCTATCCAGGTGGTTATAAAAGTGAGCTGTTGGATTGCTTAATAGCTCTGAATAAAATTTAATTGCAGCATCTGAGAGGAGAGGTCTCTGAATGTCATTCGAAGACCATTTAGATAAAGGCTTCTAAGAAAATTACTTTGAAAATCTTTGTAAATGCGTCGACCAAGGGCCAAGGTGAATTAAGCTGTTTGAGCATGGATTAAAGTGTAATCAGGACACATTCTGTATGAAATATAGGTAGATTAAGAAGTCCAGGGGGTGAAGCTGGATCTAACCTGACTCCTCATATAAGAATTCAACCACCACAACACACTCTTATCCAACTTGAAACACACCAATGTGTCTGCACCCTCTAGACTTTTGGCTTGTCTCTTTTTAAGGTATAATGGAGTCAATTACTTGTACAGTTTTGTAATAGCAAAATACATTTCCGTTCGTCTTTGATTTGCAGGGGTTATCAGACATGTAGGTGATGCTCTGAAAGACCATGCCTCCAAATCCCGGGGGAAAATCTGCACTATCGGCATTGCGCCCTGGGGCATAGTGGAAAACCAGGAAGACCTTGTCGGCAAAGATGTATGTATTCAACATTTACTGGCATAAGTCTCGTTTTTCTGGCATTACATACACAAAAGTGTATGAACTACATACTCTGAATACGTGTAACTTTCCTCACAGGAATAGTGATATAGCTTAAATATGGCCCATATGGACCAGGTATATAATCTATTTTAACAAAGGTAGACTCCTAGCATAGTGGTACAACTTTTTAGCTCTGTTATTAAAAAGGAAAAAGAAAGAATATCAATAATAAGAATAATAATAAAAACATTAAAAAAATAATAGGACAATCCTATATTTTTCACACACATCAGATAGTTGAACGATTTACTCATACTTCTATGAACTATCTTAGTCACACAGGCTCGAAAAAGAATCGCACACTTCTCTTTTATTTATGACTGCCCACTTTCTCTTCATATCTTATGCTCTCACTTCGCTCACAGTTTTCTCGTGGTCGGCTGTTAGAAAAAGAAATGAAAGAAAAAGGGGACAGCTAATATTACCATTAAAAATATATATATTTTACTTTATTTTATAATTAATAATTATATTTTTATGAATGCATTTCATTATTTCAACATAAAACAATTCCCTATAAGTTTTTTGGTATATATATATATATATATTTCTGTTATTGGTTTGTTAGCCTATTGTGTTCATGTTTTTGCACTATGCTAAAGCAATTACGATTAATTACTACACTGTGACGTACTAAAATTCACACCTTCTGCATCTTTCAAAATCACTTCTTTCAATTCTAACAATTCAGACACCACTTTCACTCACTCCTAACCTCTCAGACACCACCTTTAATCATTAGTCATGTTATCATTAGTCGAGCGTGTCATTAGTCATACGCGTGATCATGTTAAGTCAGTTGATTAGCCATTAGACAGCGTCTTTCATCTCTCCAAACAGCTTCACTTGATATTGTACCCTCCAGGCCCACAGTAAATTCCCCGATATGACAAACACTGATTTTGTTTTGTGTTGTTTTACATTGTACATTGCCATGTTACATTGTTTCTACTCCCTGACTTCGATCTTGCCCTGGAGTTTTGTTTGTTACCCTATTGTGATCACCTGTTCTATGTTTAATCTGTGACTTTTTGTGTCTATTTTGTTTATTTGCAGATTCTCATGAAAGTGCATCAAGTGTTGTTCAGAGAACATTGTAAACAATGGGAATTCATTTGCATTTATTTTATATAATCTTTGAATGTTACGGTGTTAAAAACTAAGGAAAAAACATATTAGTCTTATTTCCCCGTTTCCATGCCGGTGCCCTAGCGCTGATTATGGTCAATCCTCGTTTCAATATTGCCTGCCCGTGCTTTGACCCACACTACGGACCACCACGATGAGGATGATCATTATACATGCTAAATAAGCACATCTTGAGCAAATGCACACGACACATTACACACCATGCAACACATTTCCCACCATCCACAATCACCAAAAATCATAATAATAATTACTCAGCACCTTTAGTCCTCACCTGGCAACCCAATTCATCTTAAAATATAGTTACAACGCATTTGACAGCCTTTTATATGTTTACTTATATCACATTGTAGAGCATATTTAGGAGCCTAGAAGGCCTTTAATCATTGGGTGCAATCAGCCAGATTCTATAGGACTGGGTGTCAAATGATCAGACTGTATAGTACATGTAATAACCGAACAGTTTATTGTGTGTGTGTTTGTGTTTTAGGTGGTGCGGCCATACCAGACCATGTCGAATCCCCTGAGTAAGCTGACCGTCCTGAACAGCCTGCACTCGCACTTCATCTTGGCCGACAATGGCACCACGGGCAAGTATGGTGCCGAGGTTAAGCTTCGCCGCCAGCTGGAGAAACACATCTCTCTGCAAAAGATCAACACACGTGAGTCTCCGCCCTGCTTTTATCCCTGCTCATATCCTCTCACAAGACAGGGCATTTTTTAATTGTAATGTATGTTGAGATTTCTCTCATTTCCTCCACATTTAGCTAATATTTGGAACCCGTACATACTAGTCTTGGCACCTTTTATAGCTATTAGTCAATAGTAAACAAATAAAATATTGAGAAATAATTTAGCACAGTATATCTAGGACGATTTGACCCAAATGGGAATCAGCTTGTCTTTTGGAGGTTTGTTATATACCATTTAGATAAAGGGGAGCAGGGGATTAGATCCAATAGCGCTCAACTTCCGCATATGAATTATTCAGTCCTCTTGGATTTAATCCAGGTGAGTGCAGGTTGTCTTGAAAGCAATCACTCCCACTCTATGGACCATAAAAATCCGACCATGAATCGACTCAACTACAAACTGAAGGTCAGGGTTTTATCGTACTGTAAATATATTGCAATATTTATTTTTGAACTGGTTATTGGGATCAATTATTCACCACTAAATCCGTGTTCTTACTCATTTGTATTTGTATTCAATAAATTATTGATCTGGGCCCAAATTCTTGTTTTACACAGAGGTTTTTTTTTAACCCTGTTGCTCCTAATTAATTATTTTTTGCTTGTTGGTTCCTGTACACACAGTGTGAAACCAAGCCAAGCAGCAAATGAATCGAAGCCGCAAAATGGAATAATAAGTGTGAAAGCACCTTTGGATACACAAAGACCGTGATGCAGAATGCACAGAATCTTGAATTTCTGTTTTCAGATTAATGAGATGCTTTTGTTGGTTGAGTTCAGGTAGATGTTGATCAGGTGGATAACAGGACATAGACATGATGCTGCATTTTATATTTAATATTGCATGGTTTCAAGGTACTTAAGGGCTTAAAAGTTGATGTTCTAGAACTGTGGGCCTTTTACTGTATATTGACTATCATTATTTCAATTCAGATGGTTGTTGGAAGTCCTGGTAGAGTCATTGTGGTGGTTAATGTAAAAGCAAACTGTTGGGATTTATGTCTCTGCATTTTACTTCAGGTAGATGATGAGAGTTTTTATTTGTGTATGTTTAGTTTTTTTTTTATTGTAATGTTACCGAATGTTTTGGAGAAAGTGATAGCTCAACAGTTAAGGCTCTGGGTTGATGACCGGTTGGGAGTTCCAGCACAGATCACTGAAAAGCTGCCACTTAAGTCAAGAAGCTTTTATTGTCATTTCAGCTATATATCACTGATGCAGTATACAGGGAAATAAGACAATGTTTTTCCAGAGCCCTGGTGCTACATACAACAACATAGAGCTACATCACACAACACAGAAGACTAAAGTAAGTTGTCGTAACCACATAGGAGTGTATCATGTGCATCCTTGTGCAAAGACACAAGACAAAATCGTGCAAACCAGGAACGCTACTGTATAATACTGTATGCTATACAGTACAATGTACAAACTGTAAACAAGAGTGACTTGTAAACATATACAGCAACAGCAGCAATCGAACAGTATGATATGGGTGGTGCTATAAACATAGCATGTGTATTGAGTATAGATTGTGTTTTTGAGTTGGATGGGGACTCAAGGGCCACTTGTTGGTCCCTCGAGTAAGGCCCTTCGATCCGAGGGTGCTTTATCATTGCTGACCCTGTGTTCTTACTCCCTAATTAGGACGTGTGACAAATGAATTATGCTGTAATGTATAAATGACAAGTAAAAGCCTTTCGACAAAGTCTGTTTCATTCTGGTGGGTTTTAAAATGGAATAAGGGTTTGGGGGTTTTATTTTTTAGCTAATAGTAATGCTAATATGGGGTTTATATGGTGTTATATGTACGTTCAATTTGATATGGTGTTAAGGGACTGTATGTTTGGTTTGGATGGATGGTTTGGCATTTGCCCCAGGATGTTTTGGCTTGAAAGTGTTTTCAATTCATTGTTGTCCAATTCAAATAGTGTATGGAAATTATCTTTATACTTTATGTCCAGAACTAACAGCCAGGGCACTGCTCATAAAAGTTAGTAAGAATAGAATTGATGTCTGTCTGATCCGCTTGAGAAAACAAAAAGTGGTCATAAGAAACTGAAAAAGTGTTTGACTCCACAGAACCATGTGACTTGTGGACTTCCCTTTGTCATCCTATGCCTGGGATTAAAGAGGGGGCTGGGAAGGCAAAGGGACATCCAATTGTCATCAGCAGCATCAACATTCATACACGATAAATAATTAATAATAAATGAATGAGATAAGATCTAAAATGAAAGCAGAACATGATCTACTACTAGATATGGAAAAAAGGAAGATCTCTCCAGGCTTCCATTTTTTGTCTAGACATTCAAATTTATGCAGAGGTTTCCCATGATGGAATTTTTAACGTTAATTTTGTGTTGTGAGAGGAAGCACAGCCTGTTTCAAATATTCATCTTAGTGCTTATGCATGCAGCCAGGTCAGGTTTATTCATTATTTAAATAAATGAACAAGTTCAACACAAAGATCGACATCGCCACATGCTGGTAATGTTTATTCTAAATGCATCTACAACAAATGCAGTACAAATATGTATGTGGATGTCTCCTCCGGCGCAGTGTATTACAATATTATTAGAATTTATCATGAAAAAAAAGGAATAAAACTTAAAAACAAAATGCATCCTCCTCATCATCATTGTGTGCTCATCTTTCAAATTGTTGGCACACAGTTTTAGACATATACTGTTTACATTTACATTTGCGGTATTTAGCATTCACCCTCGTCCAGAGCGATGTTGTATCTTTATTGTTGTATAATTAATGGTATTTTTATGGTATGAATTTTAATTTGTTGTTACACAACAAATAAGGTGGTCAATTCAAAGCTAGCAGGCATGCCGGCCAATGAATGTGGGAGATGGAAGCTTAGCGGCTAAGGCATTGGATTTGGGGTCTGAAGGTAGTGAGTTCATTTCCAGCCACACCGAGCTCCCATTCTTGGGCCCCTAACTATAATTTATGCTCAGTTGTATGAATGAGATAAATGTAAGTCACTCTTGATATTGACAAAATGCCATAGATTAATGTGAATGTTTTGCTTGCTTAGAACAGTATCATTGTGTTATTTATTCAATCTTTGATTTTACAATTTTGGGCATCAAAAAATAAATTATAAATCTTCTGAGACTTATTCTTGACTGCCATTTCTTTTGCTAAAGAACCAAGCACAACGTCCATCTTTAAATGCGATTTTATCTTTTACCTATTTCAAATGATTTCCAAGTTGTTCAGTTCTTAAATATTCCCTAAGGCCAGAAAGAAACCTGCAATTAAAAATGGAACGGGTATCGATTACCAAAAGACGAAGCGGAGCGAAACTGCGCTGGACCACTTGACGCATTCACCCGCTTCTATAACACACATTTTCTCTCAGAGTATAAAAAAAAGCACAATTAAAAGTGTATTTGTTGCCCAAAGTGCATCTTTAACACACAGTAACGTCTATTCGGTGACTAACAGACATTTAAAACCAAAGACTGAATAGATTTGGTTGAAATAATCGAAATAGCTGAATAAGGAGCTAACTCACCAACCATCCACTTTATACAAGCAGCCTTTTCTTTGCTAGGAAAACCATTGTACATTTTTAAAATCCAATATGCTTTTAGTGTCTATCTGGTGTAAAAACACTCCACCACTCCATGTCAGTGAGATAGTGCTACTCATAGTGGTATGAAAGCCACTTGTGAAAGACTCAAGAAGTATGAGCTGGTCCTCTTGTTTCAGCTCTTTTACACTCGATATACACTATATAGAAAGCCTGTGGACACATACCCATTAAATTCATCGCATTCCACATTGAGTCCTAATTTGCTCTTAAAATAACCTCCACTCTTCTAGGAAGATGTTCCACTATATTTTGGAGTGTGCAGCTATAAAGGTGTTAGTAAACGAAGGTACTGATGTAGGGGATGTAAGGAGGCCTGGGTTGCACTCTGTGTTCTATTTAATCGCAATAGGGTGGAGATCAGAGCTATATATATATGCACTTCTCATGTGGCTCAATTCAGCACCACGGACAGCTCTGGATTTTGGTAAAAAAAAAAATGATAACCAAAAAATCTGAGCTGCTGGCAAGATCTGTTTTAATCCGAGTAGTTTGTTAGGTGTTGTCATATTGTATGCCAATAAACAGGCCAAAATATTTGCACTGCTTCTATGGCCGTTAGCCGTAAGGGTGCCAGGCTTTCTAGCCTAAAACCTGCTTAAAGGCTCTGAGTGATGGTGGCATCTGTTGCTCCCTTGGCTTTAGAGGACTATTTCTGGATATCATTTCCTGCCGCCTCCTTTGAACGTCTTCTCAGCGGGTTATGGCATATTGGCGTAGTTCCCACTGTACCATATGGGGATAGCCTTCTGAGTACTCTCTCTCTTTCTTTTTCTCTCTCTCTTTCTCACTCTCTCTCTCTCTCTTTGTGGCTCTAATATATAAATGCAAATTATCAACACATCTCTCTTTGTTTTTCCCCTACCCCAATGCTGTGTTAAAAAGAAACAACTTGGAATATTGGATTAGATTTCCATCTCAATGTATTTTGGCACCAACCATTGATTTCTTCACCTGTAGCCCCAAGCAGGAATACTCCATAGAGTGGATGCCAGACACAAGGCACTATGCGTACATATTTACACCTAGGGGCTATTTGGAACAACCAAACAACCTACTGGTGTTTTTTTTGTTTTTATTTTGCAAAGTGGGAGGAAAGTGGAGAACCTGGAGAAAACCTGGCAGTAACCTGGGCTGAGTCTATTAAAATTTTAGTTCCAAAACAAAGAGAACCTATGTAATTAGAGTCAATCAATGGAGGTTTTTTTTTTTTTTTTTTTATTTTTTTTTTTTTTTTTTTAATAAGAGGAAAGATATGACAAAAGAGATACGCCTTTATAGAGTTAAGAAAACTTTATCCTCCTTGTTTGTCCTCTAGTTGGTTTACAGCAGCACAGTGTTATTATTGCAAATGTAAGGAAAAAGAAATGCTCTGTATTTTCTGTAGATCTTAAAATAGATTTGTCAATAGTATAATTTTCGGTTTAGAAGAATCCAAATCCAAAATTTCATTATAAATTTTTTTTATGATCCACCAAACTGCTGCAAAATATAAACTGAACCTCGCTTTTTATTGTCCTTGCATCTTTCTGCGCTTATTGTGGTCATCATTTTCTCTCCATTGAGTTGAACCTCAATATTTCTTCTACCTGTCTGTGGGGATAATGCAGCTAGACCTTTTAGAGATCTGTTTTTAATAATCCCACTATTTCTCTTTCTCATTTTCTATCTCACCAACCATCAGGAGCCTCGAATCTGAGAACATTATAAAAAAGTACCACAATAGTCTTAAATATTAAACAATCTATGGACATACAAATTGCTTTAGATGAGGTTTTCTCCAGATTCTCCAAGGCCCAAAGCTCTCAATCAGTTATTCGAAATTCACTTTCCTTCAATAAAGCACTCAAAATCTCTTTAGGAGCTAAGCCTCATTAATGTGCCTGTCTTAGTGATTAAACTGTAATAAAACTCTAGCCTTTAAAAACTTGCGCCACTGTGGATTATTTGAAATGCTTAAATCCTTAATAAAACAATCAGACAGTTTACAAAATGATTAGTAGACATAAAGTGCATCTGGAATGTATTTGCCCGACTTTCGAATTTTGTTCTAAAATGGAATAAATTCATTATTTTTCTCAAAATCCTACAATCAATAACCGATAATGTAAACATGAAAGAAGTTTGTTTGAAATCTTTGAACATTTCTTTACAAAAAAAAAAAAAAGAAAGTAAAAGAAAAGAAATCAAATGTTCAAGCACCTTTGGCCTCAAGGCTTTTTTAGTATAATGCTACAAGCCTGACACCTATTTTTGGAGAGTTTCTCTCATTCTTTTTTGCAGAACCTCCCTAACTCCATCAGTTTGCATGAAGAGCATCGGTGCACAGCCATTTTCA
The DNA here is from genome assembly GCA_024362625.1 of Silurus asotus. Taxonomy (NCBI): domain Eukaryota; kingdom Metazoa; phylum Chordata; class Actinopteri; order Siluriformes; family Siluridae; genus Silurus; species Silurus asotus. Next base: position 388,023 of record MU551562.1, on the reverse strand, counting down.
GATCTGTCCAGAGATGTTCAATAGGGTTCAAATCTGGGCTCTGGCTGGGCCACTCAAGGACATTCACAGAGTTGTCCAGTAGCCACTTCTTTGATGTCTTGCCTGTGTGCTTAGTTTTGTTGTTACCGTCGCCCCAATCTAAGGTCCAGAGAAAACCGCTCTGAAGCAGGTTTTCATCAAGGACGTCCCTGTAAATTGCTACATTCGTCTTTTCCTTGATCCTGACTAATCTTTTAGTTCCTGCCTTTAAAAAACATCCACACAGCATGATGCTGCCACCACCATGCTTCACTGTAGGGATGTCATCTGGTTTTCTCTAGACCTGTCCATTGGCCTTCAGGCTAAAGAGTTTAATCCGTGTTTCTTATGGTCTGAAAGTCCTTCAGGTACTCCAGGCATGCCATCATGTGTCTTTTACTGGGAAGTGGTTTTCACCTGGCCACTATCCTATACAGCCCTGATTGGTGGAATGCAAAGATGGGTGTTTTTCTAAAAGGTTCTCCTCTCTTCACAGAAAAATGCTGAAGCTATTTCAGAGTGACCATTGGTCACCTCCCTGACTAAGGCCCTTCTCCCCTAATCGCTCAGGTTGGCTGGGCGGCTTCACTCTATGAAGAGTCTTGGTGGTTCCAAACTTCCATTTACAGTTGATGAAGGCCACTGTGCTCATTGGGACCTTCAATAATACAAAAAAAGTTTCTGTTCTCTTCCCCAGATCTGTACCTCGATACAATTCTGTCTCAGAGGTCTACAGACAGTTCCTTGGACTTCATGGCCTGGTTTGTGTTCTGACGTGCCTTTCCAAATCATGTCCAATCAACTGTAATCAAATTGCCAAAAGCACACTGAATCTGGTGGAACATCTTCCCAGAAGAGTGGTGGTTCTCATAAGGGCATATAGGGATTAAATGTGGAATAGGATCTCTATAAAGAAGCACATTTTAGAGAATTTAGAGCCTTGTACAAGTTTTAGTAAAGTTAAAGTATTTCTTGCAACTTTCCTTGTCCTTCGGAAATCTAAACGCTGCCATGTTAAGGTTACGGCTTTATTGGGTAGTCGAAACATCCAGTTTTGGTGGATCAATGACAAGCTCAAAACAAAAGTTTCTTCTATAAATTGTTTTTCCAAAGTTACAGTATGATAAATTACACTCCTTACACTGTCCTTATACAGTTCTGCTGTTGAAATGTAATATAAATCGCTTATGCACATGGTTTTATAATAATAATAAATTGAATCTATTTTGGAATAAAGCTGTACATAACAACATAACAAAATAAAGACATTTCCTCACTGTGGGACAAAAAAAGTTCTATCTTATCTTATCTCAAACTCCTTGGTCAGTTGTGGACAGTGGAGAAGTACATTTGATGTAATTTGTTACAGTACTTAAGTAGATTTTTTGCGTATCTGTACTTTACTGAAGTATTTCCATTTGGTGAGAATTTTACTTTCACGTCACCACATTTTAAAGTCAAAAATCGCACTTTTTACTCAACTCTAATTTGTGGAATGTAGAATTGTAACAAAAATGATAATAGGAACATTACAGACAAAATAAATCCTAGTATTTTGGATACTTAAGTACATTTAAAGGCAAATACTTTTGTACTTTTACTTAAGTGAAAGTTTAATGGAAGCACTTTTACTGGAGTAATATTTTACCAAGTGTATTTATACAGTATATTTGCTCAAATACATGGTATGCGAACTCTGTCCGCCGCTGTCCTTGGTACTTTACAGTCTCATTTCACTTTTTTGCCTTTCTGTAGTAAATGGATTAGTAATTACACAATTTCTTATGGGTTCTGACATTTCTTGTATTTTGAAGGTGTAATTAATGAATTTCAGCCAATCAAATAAATTGTATGTAATTGATAAATAATTATATATTTGAGGAAACACAGGAAAAGGTGAATAAAAGATCAAGTTAAGGCCCTATTACAGTTTAAACTCGGCATCTCACTCTCACACACACTCACTTGTTCTCTCACTCTGAGCCGAAGTGTAAAATTAGAAACTCTCGGACCTCATTTTCTCACAGTCTCATTTTCTCTCCTGGTGTCGCAGCACCATCTTAACACCTTGCAAGAAATAATAATAATAAACACACACACACACACACACACACACACACACACACACACACACACACACACACACACTGCTGTACATTGGCCATCACTTTTTTAAATGCTATTAAATCTAATTGTTTAAAAAATGTGGTGTTCTTCAGATCTCCAGATAATGCTATTTCTTTGTATTTAAACCAGGATATTGGGCTAATTCAATGTAGGTATACAAGCCTGCAGAATACCACAGCACCATTCTTTTTCCCTGCAATCTGTAATGTAGATCACATCACGTGTTTAATCACAACCCTACCAAACCAATTCTGCTTGATGGTATGTAGCCCTGGAAGCTGAGTGCAACCATGGGAACGCTGCTCAATAAAGATAAGGTAATGTTGTAATTCAGTGAAACGTTTTGAGGAAAGAAAAGGTTTACAGGCGATGCTGCTTTGGAAATATAATAGGAAGAGACTAATATAGGACCCCTTTCAGAAATAAACCTATGACAAAGGTATTGGAATACCTGACTTTTCCAGCCATATGTGCTATTTTCCCAACTTGTTATCACACAGTTTGAGGTATACAGTTGGTTATCAGATGCCTTTGGAGGCAGTTCCAGCATGACAATGCCCCTGTGCACAAAGTCATCTCCATGAAGATATAATTTACATGGGTTGGAAGAGTGTAGATGATCTGGATTGGGCAGATTCAGACCAATCCCTGATCTTTTGCATTGTGTAGTGTCCATGGGAGACACATGGTGAAAGAATGAATTACTTGGATCAAAAGACTCATAAGATAAACTAGTCAATTCTTGTTACATTATAAAATAACACCTCAGACTAGAAGAGTTTCCTGTACGCAACCTTGGGAGATTTTGTGATCCTTTGCTTGAGCGCATCCAGTAGAAAATGAACGAATCACTCTATGAGACGACTCGTTCATAAACGACACCTCAATATTCTTAACATATCTGGATATTCAAGTAGAGGCATTTATGGTCAGGTGTCCCCAAACTTTTTTTCTGTATAGTGCGTGGATAGACTCTCATTCACCTGGATAAGGTCTGGTTCCCTTTTTCAATCTGGGGCCCCTCAAGGTTTGGAAAAACCTTATAAGGTTGGTAAAGTCTCAATGTGTCTCAATACTTGTCCATATGGTATATAGCTGCATGGTTTTATGCATGGCTAAAAAGGGGTACACTCGCTCCTATTACACAGGTTTGGGTTCTCATAGTGTCACTTGGTTTAAAAACTTACAGCGATACGTGAATGTGTTTAAACAGGTGGTGTTTCTCCTACAGGAAAGCACAAAAGCCTTTCAGCTGTAAATAAAATCCACTTACACTACATGAGACTAAACAAGCTGGTCCTCCTGGTAGCTAAAAAAAAATAAAAATAAAAAAGAGAGGGATTCATATTTGTTCGCTTTTTTTTATATACAACACTTGAGTCATGTAATGATGTGGCTTTGAAGAGAGCAACGGCTATAAATAGAGCCGCTTTATGTAACTGATCTCGTTTTAGGCACAGTGACAGGCACATGTGGGCGCCGCAGTCTTCCCCGCTCTCTCTTTTTTTTTTTTTTGTGGTACTTTTTTTTTTTTTTTTTTTCTCTTTCCTTTCTTTTGCATTTTTACTTGTCTGTCCAAGTCATTCTCCTCCCTCCTCATCATTTCACCTTTTTTTTTTCTCGACGTTTTTCCTATACACCTCCTGCGGTCTATTCCCCTTTCTCTAAAATCGGTCTCTTTTATTCCCGCACTCCCTTTTTCCTGAATTATTCATGCGCTCGGTGTGGGATCCCACTGCGGCACGCCGTTCGAACCACAGCCACGGTATTACAGCGTGACAGTCGATGTTTTAGAGAGAGAGAAAGAAAGAGAGAGGGAAAGAGAGAGGAAGGTCTGACGGGTTCATTCTTGTCCTTTAGACGCAGCTGCTTTGTGCACCACCTGTTAATCAACTCACAATCACAGCTAATTGTTCACAAAGCGAGACAGAGCGAGAGAAAGAGAAAGAGAAAGAGAGAGGAAGTGTTCACGCTGTCTTCACCAGGCAGATGAAAAGCTACTTGCTATAGGGTCCGACTGAGTTTGTGTCTCTTTGTGTTTGTGTGTGTGTGTGTGTGTGTGTGTGTGTGTGTGTGTGTGTGTGTGTGTGTGTGTGTGTGTGTGTGTGTGTGTGTGTATATCCGCATGCATGGTGCCTGACCCTGACAGCAGGATCCCACTGAAGCCATGTGAAAAGGCAGTCACCTGCAGAAAACTGGCCAACTGTCAATCTATGTGTGCCAGGGCTCATTTTCTCTCTCTTTCTCCCTCTCTCTCCCTCTCTCTCTCTCTCTCTCTCTCTCTGTCATTTTTAGAATCTCTCATCCTCTCTTTGACAGCGCAACATTGTAATGCAAATGCCGACGTGAACCAAAGCCAAGGGCAGAAATGCCAACAGAACAGAGCGAATGATTAACAAAGCTTTTATCGTTAACTAAGATTGAGGAAATCGTTATTTGATTTGATGTCACATTGTTCTTCATTTAAATCTTTCTTTTCTCTTTCTCTTTCTCTGTCTCTCTCAAAAACACGATCACATGAATGCTATGAGGGTTAAATTTTTTTGGGATTCGGGGGGCAAGGAGTGACTGCGCCAACTAGTGTACACTACAAAAAAATCATCTGGGCAAGACTTGGACTTATTTCTTGCCTTGATCTTTTTTTTTTTTAAATAAAATACTGAGCAGATGATAGTTTTACGATTATTTATCCTTTCTTTCTTTTTCAGTTATTTAAATCTTGAAGTTGGATATATTACCTGCAAATTGAGCTAAAATTACTCTCAGTCTCAATGTGACATTTTTTATTTTTGCTGTAATAAATATGGTTTGCCCAAGAAAATTGCAAAAAACAATTTACACGTTCATTATTATAGTATTTTTTTTTATTTTTCGTTTCGCATTTACGCCAACACATTTATTTACAACCTATTAACAAATCATAAGAGCCTGCAGCATTTAGTCACCATACTCTTTCCAAACATTATATGGTATGCTTACAATATTTTGGAACTTTGTTCTTTATACAAAAACATTTTATGGCTTTTTATTAAGTTGTTCTGTAGTTTGATTTCAGTTTCTCATGTTGAATATTTAGCTTTGTTTTTGCATCGTATCTGAGTGTTATACAATCTTCATTTGAATAAATAAATGTTGACGATACGCATGTATGCGTGATCTTGATTTTAATAATAATTCGTTTTTAGTTTAAATGTCTCATTTTATTTGATGATGACTTTTAAATTAAGTGGAATTCCCTTGTTTAGTAGTTCTGGTTTTAAGATCTTTTTACACAAATTAAGAAGAGCAAAGTAAAAAAAAAAAAAAAAAGAATTAAGCTAGTTTCGGTTCATTTGACTAAATCAACTTCTTGGAATAAATATTTAAATGTTCAGTTTAAGACATTATGTTCTTTTCTAAAGCCTGGATTTAAGAAATCTTACCATGTGTAATTATCTTACTGCGCCGGCAGATCATTTGAATCATGCATTTATTTTGTATATTTAGACAGGTATTATTTGCAGTGTCGATCTTCAAAGAGAGAAACGTGCTGAACGTAGGTTAGTAGAGAAGATGATGGATAAGGTCATGGGTTCAAATTACAGATTCACCGAGCTGCCATTGCCGAGCCCTTGAGCAAAGCCCTTAAACCTCAATTGTTTAGCTGTATAACTGATATAAATAATGGTGGATGCCAAATGTCATAAATGTAAAATGAAATCCAACAATAAATAACTGTGGGAATAGTTCAATGTATGGGAAAATGTTCAATGATGGAGTTTTCTGCTCTTAGCCATGTCACTGTACTGTTGTTTTATCCTTTTAAATTCCACATTTTTTTCACAACTCTTGAATAATTCATTAGAATTTGCCCAACTAATCCATTGATAATCCACTTAGAAATAATAATCCATTAGAACTTGTACATATAATATAAACCTGTGGCTTGCCAGACGGAACGACTGTCATTGGAACTGCATTTAAAGTACATTAATCAACCCCTTAAAACCACTCAGGATGGAAACCATTATGGTGGAATAAATTATAACTGTTGGAATTGTATTTATTACCGTAACTATTACTGATAGCCATTGAATGTTATGCGATATAAAAAAACAACTTGTATGTGCGTTTAGGGATCGGGCAGGGGGTGCCTGTGGTGGCGCTGATCGTCGAGGGTGGCCCTAACGTTATCTCCATCGTGCTGGAGTACCTGAGGGACACGCCGCCTGTGCCGGTGGTGGTGTGTGACGGGAGCGGCCGGGCGTCCGACATCCTGGCGTTTGGCCACAAGTACTCCGAGGAGGGAGGGTAAGTAAGGGAAGCGGCCGAATGTTCTAGAGGAAGCCATTCCCATATTTATATTAATGATTTTTTAATTGATATATTTGTATTTGCATTTTAATTTAATATGGCAATTAAAATGGCAATAGGTTTAGTTTGCACAGATTGCAATTCCAGCAATAAAATGCTAATTTTTCTAAAAAAAAATGAAACAAGCTACTTGCTCATTTTTAGAGACCTGTCTTATTTTGTCTTGTATATTTAGTATTGCATTTGATGAAGAAAAAGAAATTCTGATTTCTTAATTTATCTATGGACTAATCGGTAGAATACTCGATTACTAAAGTAAGCGATAGCTGCGGCCCCAATTCCAATTTAAATACCGTTTAACTACAATAAAATAGCATATTAATTACACTTTATGAACAAAAGAATTGGGATTCCTGACTTTTTCAGACCTATGCTGAATATAAACAATTGGAGATTATAAACTACATGAACACATATACTTAATTAGAGTATGGTTCATATGGGTCATCTGCTTCATTTTACCAGCTTCAGCTCCACAAATACAGTGACATCATGATTGAAGCATTTGCATGCACAAACATTGGAAGACAAACAAGAGGCAAGTGGTGCAGTGAATGGTATAAGTATGCGTATGTAATAAGTAATAAATATGGAGGTGGTTGAGGATCAGACTCTGGATCAGAAGGTCACAAGTTTCACCACTAAGCTGGGTCCTTGAGCAAGGCCTTTAACCCTCAACGGCTTTGTTGTAAGTTGCTCTTGATAAGGGAGGGATTTGGGGGAAGTGGTAGCTCAGTGGTTAGGATCGGATGGTCAGGGGTTCAATCCCCGGTATCACCATACAGGGGGCGCTGTAACATGGCTGGCTCTGAGCTTCCTACATCTCTAGGATATATAAAGAGATAATTATTTCCCTGTGGGATCAATAAATATATATGTAAAGTGCATATATGTACATTTAAATATTTATTAAGGGCAATCTGTTATATGGTGTGAGGCCTTGCAGTGGCTTGTTTTAGTTTGTTTAGTTTGTAGAACACAGTTTAAAGAAGGTTCAGACAGATAGAAATAACCTGATGCATCCTGTGACCGAAAAATCGGCTCTTGGGCTTCACTGGATGACATTCCTTCGGACCCCAGGTTAGCAACCGAGGGTAAAATTATGAGAAATTGTAAAAGCGCAACTGTGTCTACACCAAACATTGGTTAGATGTCTACAAAAGTGACAGTTTGTACCAAGAAAATTGTCCTTGAGGATTCGCAAGTTCTTGCACTTGGCCGCGAAGGAGCTCAATGCAGCGAAGACATCCGAGTCGTTTTACTTACAGCTGCACTCGAGAGCTTTTCTCGAGTGAACAAAACCCTTTAGTCGATCTGAGCAATCGAATGCCAGTACCATAGCATTATAAAGAATGAGCCTGGTGTCCTAAATACATGAATACACACTTCAAGTAATAGTAAAGATTTTTATATGGTAAGTACTTGGTTTGAAAAAAGAATTATTAGAAACATTTCAGAAAAGTCGCAGGATTTACTCTTATTAGTCCATCGACCTGTTTACCAATCCAATAGAAAATGCAAAAGAAAAAGAAAAAAAAAAAACAGAGGGTATAGCAGCTTGTACTGCAGCTTGTGCCCATTCTCCAGAGTGATCCAGGTCTGTGTCAGATGCAGGACGTGATGTGTTTCAAAGCCAACCTGAGATAAAGTCGGCTTTCTGGACAGCAGATTAGCAGCCTGAGAACCCACCTGGGACCAGTAAATGTGTTTGAGATAGAGGTGGTGGAGTGATGAGATTAACACTATAGTGGTCTCTGTGATGGACGTGACTTAGTGGTCTGAGAGAGGTGCGCATGGGGAACACCATGTGGCAATGCCAGATGAAGAGGAAGTGGTGCAACAAAAAAAATAATAATAATTTTACAAAGGTTAATGATTAAGGTGTAAGTGGATGGAGTTTCTGCAAATCAGGTGGTCTAAATACAGCTGTTAACGTTTCTGGCATTCTGAAATTTACGATTTTACGATTGGTTCGATTTAGCTCCAGCCCTGATCTGTGTACCTTTGTGTGCAGGCTGATAAACGAGTCTCTGCGGGACCAGCTGCTCGTCACCATCCAGAAGACGTTCACGTACAGCCGCACGCAGGCTCAGCACCTCTTCATCATCCTCATGGAGTGCATGAAGAAAAAAGAGCTGGTGAGTGCGGTGCCACTCGCCGAACCACAAACACACAAGTTAAAAAAACTCAACAAAAAAACTAAAACAAATACAAGGTTCAACAGTGGTAACCTGACAATACATTTGACCCAAACTGCTGGACTTAAGCTGTTTTAAGGAATTGGGTGAAAGGAGGATGTACCTTACATACTCATAGTACTGGAAGTGTGGAAAAAAGCCCTTGGGATGATGCAGATATAGTTCGATAATCAATAACGGTGCATTGTGATGAAGCTTGTTTAATTTGTTTCCTATAACATCATGTGCCAATGTTTTACATTCGCCTTATACCACAGCAAATGCCAATTACTAACAAATCTGTGTAAAAAAACCTTCTGAACAACCAAAAATCGAGAATTCAATTCCGTGTTCTGTGGTATAAACTTAAAATGGCTTACATATACTATATGGACAAAGGTTGGTTGCATTCTATTCTACAATGAATCCCTGTTTCCTGTTCGAATAACCTCCACTCTTTGGGGAAGATGCTCCTCTAAATTTTGGAGTGTGTTTTTTGGAGATTCAAGTAAATTCAGGTAGTGATGTCCAATTTATTTCGAAGGTGTTCAAGAGGGTTGAAGCTCAATAGCAGAAAATCTGCTTATTTAAATATTGATGCATATTTATATGAAGCAGGCTTTCTCCATCATGCTGGAACAGGTTTTGGGTCTCCTATTTCAAAAGAATTGAAAATATCCCTCTACTGCATCCAAAGACAAATACAATTGGGCGTCTCCAATTTTTTTGGTAACAGTTTGGTGAAAAAAAAAAAAGGTTGAAGCTCAATAGCAGAAAATCTGCTTATTTAAATATTGATGCATATTTATATGAAGCAGGCTTTCTCCATCATGCTGGAACAGGTTTTGGGTCTCCTATTTCAAAAGAATTGAAAATATCCCTCTACTGCATCCAAAGACAAATACAATTGGGCGTCTCCAATTTTTTTGGTAACAGTTTGGTGAAAAAAAAAAAAAAAACACCCAAAAAGACCCAACACTTTTGTCTGTATAGTGTATTTCCATCCTCTGTCTTCAGCTTCACTTCTTACCTCCTATGATTGCATTGTAAATCAGTGTGTCGGTGTGTTGCGATTGGTTTGACCATTAAATCATTCATTTGACTGATTTCTGTGTGTGTGTTCATTTTTTTCTTTGCTTCCTGTGTCTATTATTTGTTTCGAATCCAACCATTGTCTTTTGTGCTTCACAATCATTCGCCATTTGTGTTTCGTGATTTGCATGTGATTTGATATCGCTACTGTATAAATCAACTTGATTTGATGCAATCTAATGAGAAAAAAATGGGATTTGTTGTAAGTAAATGTGATGAAGAACAAACACATGAAAGTCTTGAGTAAATTAAAATGATGGCTTTATTTAGCCTATAAAATTAAAAAAGAATATTTGATAAACTGATATACTGTAGGTCTTATTTACGACTCAAAGTTTTTAAACAATTAATCATTTTTATTATGTCGGACCAGGTTGTTTTTGGTGAGAAACATGCTGAAAGCATAAATGGCATTCTAATGGTGATCTTATTTTTTAAATCTAGTGTATAATTCAAGGTACAGGGTTGCATTTTCAACGTACCCTAATCATTTAACATACCAAGAATATTTCAATTCCTATAATGATCAGAAATACATTATAACGACAAAAGTTTGTGGACACATCACCACAAGATTGGTATGTGTTTTTCGAACATCCCATTCCACATTTAGTCCCCGTTTGTTTTTACAATGGAACAGTTGTGGGTCTCCTAATTCAAGCATCCAAAGACAGTTGTGTGGCTCAAACCTACTGATGGTAACAGTTTACGAAAGAACAAAATATATCTGGAAAAGTCAAATGTCCAAATATACTGTAAATAGTGTATATGGTTGAGGTCAGAGCTCTATAGCAGACAACTCAAGATCTTCCACTCAATTCCAAACCATGTTAAGCATATCTTCTGGAACATGTTTGGGCCTGTTAGTTCAAATGAAGGGATAATTTTATACTACTGCATCCAAAGATCTGTACATTTGTGTGGCTCCAACATTGTGGTAACAGTTTGGGGAAGTCCCAATATTTTTTTCCATATATATATATCATTTTAGCATAAATATGAATTATCTAGCAAGCTAAAGAATTAAAGAAAAAAATCTGATGTATCCACTTTAGTTCAGAAGTTTATATATGGTATATAATGAACATTGACTTTGACTGTAAACTGTAGTGTTTTCCCCTTATGACCATTAAACCTACTGTTCTTGCTGCTGCTGTCACACACTGAATGTGAGCTGAATTGGGTCGGCTGCTGTTTTAAAGACACAAACACACACAAACACAGGTACACAAACACTTATCTTCCATTCTGCAACGAACAAAACAGATGGGACTGCATTTAAGTTAATTGACCTCAGGCTAAACACTTGAAACAAGTATTCACACTTATTCTGCGATTAAAGCCAAGTGAAGAGACACACTGTGACATTTTGGCTGCATCTGTTGAATTCGCTCCAAAATAGATCTCCTGTGTAAGATAGAATTCATTTACCATTTCCACCAGGAAAGAAAGGCGCATATATTTACCAGGCATTTAAGAAATGTCAAGCTTGAATATTAATTTTGTTCTTATATACAACTTGATACAGTTTAAATTCTGTTAAAACATTAATTGCTTATTATTTTCAGTAACCAATGACTTGTGTTTGTGTGTTTTCCATTGATTTAATAGTTTTACTCCTACATTTTGCTCCCGTTCTAGAGTTAGAACTTAAACTGCACCTGCAACGAGGCCCACTGGGGTGCGAATCACGCTGCCCCCGTGTTCATTCTATGAACATTTTCAGTGAAAAAGATAAATCAAATCAAATTTTATTCATCACGAGGTGGTATCAAAAAGGTTTGTGACTAGTTTTAATGGCAGCACAAGGCTGCATGCACAGTCACAGGGAGCACCGGCCTTTATAAGTCAGCGTGCCAAAAGATATCATCCTGTGTATATCAGGAGCTGTGCAAACAGTGTTATTTGGACCGTGTGCATTACCAAGTCTGCGATTTTATCATGGACAGCAAGTTAGAACCCCCTGTCACCGAGCTCTCCTCACACATGAGTTTCTCACCAGAAACAACACCATCTCACTTCCGCACCCACCCTACTCCCCAGATTCGGCTCCTGCGGACTGCGCCCTCTCCCTGAAGATAAGGCTCAAAGGTCGCCGTTTTGCCACCATCGTGGAGATCCAGAGCGAATTGCAGAAGGTGCTTGACATGCTTTGAAAGAAAGACTTCCAGAACAAATTACAAAATTGCCATGAACACTGTGAGCGTTGTATCGCCGTGCAAGGGGACTTTTTTTGAAGGTGATTGTGTGTAAACGTAGAAAAATAATTTAGGAAACTTTTTGATACCACCTCTTACATACCCAAAGAAGGTTATGCATTTTCAGAGTTGGGTTGCACACATAGCTGTTATGATATTTTGGGTTTACTGGGTTGCCAGATGTTTTATAAGTGAATGGATTCAGCACAGGAGTTTTTCATTATTATTTCAACTACAGCTTTTAAACACCCCTGCAATTTCTTTTATCGTTAAAAGAATAACATTATGGTAATATTTTGGTGAATTTGATTCTCCCCTGAAGTAAAAAAAAAAGACAAGCTGTTATACCTGTTACAGTTTATTTTACAATCATTTGTATTCCTAAATACAAATATAGGAAAAGATAGGAAATGTTTTAGATTAAGGTTTTAAAATTAGATTCACTATGTTATAAAAGTTTCCCAATCCAACGTCTCTACACTAAACTGCTGGTAGACCGAAAGATATATGAAACCAGAACGGATCATAGAGCTGAACACTCGGTAAACCCAGATTAATGATATAAATCAGGGGGCAGACTTGAATAGCACCGAAGGCTGTACTACCAAAGAGTGCGATAACAAGCAATAGAGCTTAATTTATTAGTCTTGTTCAGGGTGTGAATTTATTACTATGGCCATGCATTTAAAAAAAGGTTATCTTTGAATTTCCATACTTTATAGACTAAGACCTTCATCATTGACACTTTGGATATTACAGCAGGCATGTAGAGTGTGGGCCAGTATTTAGGTTTAGTTCATCTTTACTAGTCACAACATTAACATCAATACAATATGTCTGATACATTTCTCAGGTATCTCTGTTAACAATGGACTGACTCGCTTCGACAAGCTCTTGAGTGCTTGAATATTGGACTAATTTATATTAAACTGCAAAATCTAACAGCTGCCAATTTAATGAAACACTCAGATGCTAAATTCGGAAATAATAACAGGGAGCTGATTAGGCTCCAAAACTTTGTTCTCCATGCTGGAAATCAGGGACGCACAGTTGAAGGGAGCAGGAAGCAGAATTCATTCTTACATCAGAGTGGAAACGCTGTATCTTTATGACACTTATATAAACACCAATCTGGCATAAATTTATGGCCACCTGCCAAATATTGTGTTAATCCCCATTTTGCTGCTAAAACAGTCCTGACCCATTAAGCATTAACAGCATTAAATTGGTTAGCATTTTTAGCTTCAGTAGCTAATCTGTTGGATCGGACCACACGTCCAGCCTTTGCTCCCCACATGCATAAGTGAGCCTTGGTCGCCTATGACCCTGTCGCCGATTCACCACTGTTCCTTCCAAAGTTTACACTCACTCATTTTCCCTAATATATCACACCCACCAGCAGGTGCCATGATGAAAAGATCCCTCACTGGTCATAATATTATAATTTTATGTCTGGTTAGTGTATTTATTTACATAAATACAGACTATAAAATGCAATTACAAAAAAAAACTAAAAAGAAAACACTAAAAATCCTTAACAATGTTTTTCGTTTATAATGGAATCCATTTTATCCCTTTTAACAATTTTATGAAATACATGGGTGAAAGAGAAACGCATATGGAAAATAACTTCCATGCACAGGAAATTCCATATAAGGATAGAAGTGTAAAGATAACAGGACAATCAGTGCTGCCTAAAAGGAAATTACAGCTGGGTTCATTCCTGGGAGAATAATAGGAACCATTAATTGGCTCACAGGATATCTAGCTAATTCAGTGGATCATATGGATTTTTCTTGTGTAGCCTGATTATTGGCATCTACCTCAGAACTATGGGTTCAGCATTTTTTTTTTCTTAACTCCTCTTGACTAAAATAACCCCCAAGGTTTGCTCTTATTGATGGAGTGTTTGTGAGACAAAAACTATTCATTATTAAATTATAAACTGTGGTATAAACACAGCATTGGGCTGTCTTTTTCTTCAGTCCCGGGGCTCATCTTCGAAGTACACAGCAGAGTTCACACTTCTCTTTCAGTCCTCTATTGACCTTTTCACATTAAAGTGTAATGCGGAGTGTGTCTCGGGCTCTCCATGGCTTTAGGTGGTGTATTAACTGTATTCGTTAACATTAAAGTACAAAGTATTTTAGCACGCAAATTAAATCAACCTAGAAGGAATAAACGTTCATTGGTGTGTATGTAATACAGAAGTAAATAATAGTCTACATGCAGCAACAAATCAGTTGAAATGCTTTTAATTTGTGTCTTTAGCTTTATCCTTTCAATGTTTGACTATATCTTGTGCCACAAACCAGTTGCTGAAAGCATTTTGTTGCATTATTTATTGCTTATGGTTGAGCAAAACGATATGAAAATTATGTGATAAATGGGACAAATTATATTTTCGTTTATCATTTGTTTAATCTGAGCTGTGAACATTAAAGCTCGATATTCCGCCACATTTATTTGGTGTGAAATAAAAAAATTACCACCTTAAAAACCCACCAATTAATACTCTCCAGCACTC